>OW203767.1:38818616-38920593 GCA_934045905.1 Leuctra nigra | reverse complement strand
CACATCACAGTATACTCTTCTTCTGCTTCCTCCTCTACGTCTTCTGACTGATGCCTCTCCACCATGTCTCTCCACCTCTCTCTGTCCTCCCTCAACTACTAACTTAGACAACATTTTTAAAGGGATTATTCTCAGAATAATAATGGGTCAAGTAAAGAACAATTGCACGGTGTTAGATCCTATACAAAGCCGAATTGGAAGTCAGTCCATGGAGGGAGGGATGCTGTACTTGGGCACCGGCAAGGGGTAACCATGGAGGGAGGGATGGTGTACTTGGGCACCGGCAAGGGGGAATTGGAAGCCAGTCCATGGAGGGAGGGATGGTGTACTTGGGCACCGGCAAGGGGGAATTGGAAGTCAGCCCATGGAGGGAGGGATGGTGTACATACATACTTGGGCACCGGCAAGGGGGAATTGGAAGTCAGTCCATGGAGGGAGGGATGGTGTACTTATAAACACCGGCAAGGGGGAATTGGAAGTCAGTCCATGGAGGGAGGGATGGCGTACTTGGGCACCGGCAAGGGGGAATTGGTAGTCAGCCCATGGAGGGAGGGATGGTGTACTTGGGCACCGGCAAGGGGGAATTGGAAGTCAGTCCATGGAAGGAGGGATGGTGTAGGGTCGTGGAAAAATGTGTCGATCATCCCTACGCTTATACCCTCCCGCCATACAACGGAGCGATGCATGGCTTTCCCCTCCCATTCATCACATAATTGGTCCTGTAGTTTTGACTTGACGACTTCTCTAATTTTTCTTACCTGGTGAAGAATATCCTTGTCTGTTTGTGTTTGTACATTCAACATGTTAATGCTAGACTTGAATTTGTCTGCTAATGATAACATCGATAAGGTTTTTGGTCTGTTTTCCTCACTCACTTTGATGATGTTCACAAAGTGATCGCTTTTCTTTAGTCGTATGTACTCGGCAGTCCCAATCATTGCCGATCTGTATGAGCCTTCCACCTGACACAATCCCCTTCCACCTTGCTTTCTTGAGACATACAATCTTTGAACATCTGCTCTTGGATGTTGCATCTTGTGGATGGTTAGTAGTTTCCTGGTCTTTCTGTCAATATTCTTTAATTCTTTGAGACTCCAATCCAATATGCAAAAGCTGTATTGTAAGACTGGCAGTGCAAGAGCTCCAATTGCAAGAATTTTATTTCTCCCATTCAGCTCAGTCTGCAATATCAAACGAACTCTCCTCCGATATTCTTGAACCAACTTATCTTTCATAGCTACATGCTGGATTCCATTCCCTTCTTCAATTCCTAGATATTTATATGCTTCTCCAGGATCCAACATCTTGATTGAAGAGTTATTATCAACAATAATATTTTCAGATGATATTATTTTCCCTTTCTTAAATGCAGCTGTTGCACATTTCTCCAAGCCAAACTCCATACATATATCATCACTAAAACGTTTAACAATACCAATCATTTCTTCCATCTCTTCCCTTTTCTCGGCGAATATTTTGATGTCATCCATATAGATTAGATGATTTACTCTTACATCAGTATTTTTCACTTTGTATCCACATCGAGATTTGTTTAACATGCTTGTTAGAGAAAGAGGCTCATGCAGAAAAGAAGCGGTGACAAAGAATCGCCTTGATATATTCCTCTCTTTATTGAAATACCCTCAGACGTGATTACTTCCTTGTGAGTCCTAAGCGTAAGACTAGTTCGCCAGGTTGTCATTATTGATTTGCAAAATCTTATCAGTTTAGGGTTAAATCGATAGATGTCCATAGCTTGAAGAATCCAACTATGTGGAACACTATCAAACGCTTTCTTGTAGTCTTTCCACCCCATGTGCAAGTTTCTTTTATTTCTCTTACAATCCTCCATGATAGCTTTGCTCAACATAAGATGGTCCTTACATCCAAAAGAACCTGAGCTACATCCTTTCTGCTCCATCGGCATGATATTTTATTGGTCAAAAAATATATGCATTCTGCTCGATATGATGGCCGTCAAGTTCTTGTACATTGTGGATAGACAAGTAATGGGTCTGTAGTTTTTTGGAAGATGCGTTTCATGACTCTTTGGCAAAAGACAGGTTTTACCCTGGGTTAGCCACTCGGGAACACCTTCTGGATCACGGATTGCACTATTATAAGCATCTGCTATCCGACCATGAAGAGTTGTAAAGGATTTTAGCCAGAAGTTCTGTATTCCATCTAACCCAGGAGCTTTCCAATTGGCTGATTTGTATAGTTGTTTTGATACCTCTAAAGCTGTAATGTCTCTCCATTCCATCTCCGGTATTGTAGAATTCTCTTCTTTCATATTCTTGATCCACTGAGCTTCATGATTGTGCTGTTTATTATCCTCCCAAATTCCTTTCCAGAATTGCTCAATATCTTCAATCGGAGGGTGGATTTTTACATCAATTTGTTTGTTGAGTATATTTCTGTAAAATGATTTAGCTCCCTCATTAAACTGTTTATTCTGCTGATACTGCAACACTCGTTTCTTATATCTTCTCACTCTTTGTGCCTTCGCCTGTATTTTCTGCTTGAGTATCTCTTTGATACGAGTAAAATCATCTGAGCTTGCAATATTGTATTTAAACCCAAGTTTAACTTTAATCTTTTGTAGTTTTATTGATAACTCCTTACTTTGTAGAATTTCTGTTATGTGAGATATTTCCCTCCTCCATTCGTCAATTTGGGTTTGGATTCTTTTCTTCCACTTCTGATCATTTTTACTATTTTGCCCGGTGTTCTCTTTGATCTCATAACCTATTTTTTTAAATAGTGTTTGTGCAGCTGCATATATCAAGATGTTGATGTCAGTCAGATTTATGTGATCATTTGCTAACGCGATCTTTCCTAGCGCAGAATTAACTTCAATAAGGACTCTCTTAGTTGTTTCGTCACCTTCAACTTAGGAAGTTTCCCCCTGGACCACGTCGACTCCGCCTTCATCTGTCTCCAGCGCTCCATGATCTCGTCCTCTAGGTCCGAGTGCTGCACTTCACCAACCACCTCCGGATCCAATGAGAGTAGAGGCAACGAACAATGAGTAAGATCTTGATCTCGATCTTCAATTTCTTCCCCTCCATCACGATCATCAATATCCCCTGTTTCATCAATACCTCCTGTTTCCTCCACTCGGAGTTGTCCATTCAGGATTGGCCTCAGTCTCAATCTCTCCGGGGTCATTGATAATAATGCAGGTATCGAAATATTAGTAGGGTCTTGATCTTGATCTTCAATAGCTACTTCCTCATCTTGAACACCATTATCTCTTGAAATAACCATTTTCACATGTTCTTCAATCACTTTCAGTTCATCTACTGTCAACTTGTTGTTCTTAATTTATGTACCGCCTCTGATTAGCCAGTTTGTTTGAATCCATGTTAGGCCGTATATTAGGATTTCTTCTTCTCCACAGTTGAAAAGTCATCTTCATGTTACCAGTCAGTGTAGTATGACTAACATATGTATGACACCACATAATCTCCTTATACTCTTCCATTGTCCATTTCTGCCTTCTTGGCTGTATGGTTTCATTTAATATGAAAGCAGATTGGTCAGGAATAGGGCTGGTATGAGTTTCCTCGGTCCAGGGACCTAATTCCTCTCTTGAACTCATGGAAGATCTAGTTCTAGTATTATTTAATTCCTCACGTTGAGTACCATTAGATGTTTTAACGGTTCGTGTTCGTGCTGGCATTGCTGATATTTGGTCTTGATTTCTTAAATATTGAACCTTGGTTGTTGACGAGAAACAGTGCCAAATGGCCGTGAAATAACAAAACCAATCTCCTGTTCCTTGTGAAATTTCCTTTCGAAATGAGAAAGCCAATATCTTCTCTTGATTATTCTCCTCTTCTATAATAATATCAACTCCAAATTATTATCACAAGATATGTATAAACTACTTCCACTCACCTCAATATCAATTTCGGGTTAGTAAACTTTAAGAAACATATAAAAAACCAATAAAATGTGAAGAGCTTCACATCAGCTGCCGGCACTTGATCACGGCACTTGATCACGGATTTTTAAAAATCGTAACAATTATTACAGGACTGTTAGTTTTAATTAGTTTACATGCGTAGTTGCATATACCTATATAGATTTTTTACTTGAATAAGAGTGTGTAGTTATGTTTATTGGGGTTTTTATATGAAGCATTTTTTCATTCCTTGCAAAGGCTAAGAAAACTCTTTGTCGACATGCGAAAGTTATGGTTAATTGCAGAAATAGATTGGTTGTTTCATTGTTTCATAGCCAGGTTGTTTCATAGCTTTAGGAAAAAATAAAGCAAAGGGGAACTACAACCCTCAATGGCATTTACTACCTCGTCAAGAAGAGGAGTTGGGCGTAATGAAAGTCCAGGAGGTAAAAGTATTTTTCAGTTTAAATGCTACAATTGCGGAGCTTTTCGTCACAAAATGTCGGAATGCAAGAAACCGAGGCAACACGCAGAGAAGCAGGGAGAGCGCAGATCACGGGAAGGAGACTAAAGAGATAGTCTGGTGTCTAGACTCGGGAGCAGCTGAACATCTCGCGAGTAAAACACTTGTTTAACAAATGTTGAGTTACTGCAGAAGCCAACTCGCATAAAAATTGCTAAATCAGGAAAACATCTCATTGCTAAAAGAAAATGTGAAATGATTGTGCAAGCAAATGTGGAATAAAAAGTAAATCACATAAAGATCAAAGATATTTTACTTGTTCCTGATTTGGAAATGAATTGGCTATCTGTGAAAAAGCTTGAAATAAAAGGTTTAAAGATTGTTTGCGAACAAGGAAAGGAGCTTCTATTATGAAAGGAGACTTTGAAATAGCTGTTGCCTACAGGAAAGACAAGTTGTAGGTTACTACAGCTGCAAAAGCATGTTTAGCGAGGCACAGGCGGTTAGGTCATATCAGCAAGTGTGGGCTGGAGAAAATCACTGGACTTGATGGATTAAATATCATCACGAAGGAATTGACTTGTGAAGTTTGTGAAACATGTGTGGAAGGGAAACAGACAAAACTTCCTCACAAAAATGAACGAGTGCGTGCTAAGCGGCCATTAGAGCTTGTGCACATGACCTGTTTGGCGGCCGGTAACTCCAAAATCATATGAAGGCAAAAGGTATGTTTTCGTTTATTGATGATTTTACTCATTTCACAGTGGTGTACTTATTGAAGGCAAAGTCTGAAGTCTTTCATCATTTCAAAATGTATGAAGCCATGGCAACGGCTCATTTCAATTGTAAACTGAGTCGCTTTAGATGTGATAATGGTGATGAATATATTTCGACGGAGATGAAATATTATTTTTAAGAAAAGGGAATTCAATGGAAGTTTAGAATAAGGTACACTCAACAACAAATTGGAATAGCCTACCCAGTAAACACCCAAAGTGCTGCCAGCATGCTGCCGGTACCGGCCAATTGCTCTGGCCAGTACTGGCCCGGTACCGGCCAAAAGCCGTGGCCGGTACCGGCCCAGTAAAAATGTGTCGCTTTGGCCAGAACGTTGCCTGTACCGGCTGGCCAGCACTCAGCCTTCACCTTGCCAGAGTCTTGGCCTTCACGCAGCCAGCAAGTAGCCAGCATTGTGCCGTATGGCCAGCACCTTGCCTGCATCGCGCCTTGACGACGCCAGCCTCTGGCCAGAACCTAGCTTGAACGAAGCCAGCATGGGGCCTGAACCCGACCTGAACTCATTTCCACTATTATCCACCAGGGGCCACCAGGAACCAAATAAACGGTTATTTTGAATTTAAATATTAAAAGTAAAACTAAAATGTGTGAAAACTAAGCGAGTTTTTATCGTAATTAAATTCTGACGACATATTTCCAGTCATTATCACAATGTTGATTTTATTCTGAAATTAAACGCAAATCGGTTAGTTATGACTGGACGTGGAATCGAACTCGAAACAGCGACAAGCAAACTGGGTAGAAGGCAGACGCTGTACCCACTCGACCACGGCGACAGCTTTAGAGCGCAGAGTGTCTAATAGTGACAGAGGGATGATTGGACTCAAATGTATCAGGAAACTGAAAATATTTGTACCACTACAGATACATTATTATACGTGTTCTTGTTAATTTGTAAATGCACACGGAAAAATCAATGCATTACCTGCGACGGCACGTGCGTAGGTATTTGTGCTTGAAATATCGAATCAATTCGTATCATTTGATATAGGGATGGAGCGAACCTGGATTTTGATATCGACTATCGATATCATTTATATATCGATATATATCGATATATCGATATCGCGATATATCGATATATTGAAATATTGAAATATTGATATATTGAAATATTGAAATATCGATATATTGAAATATTGAAATATCGATATATTGAAATATTGAAATATCGAAATATCGATATATTGAAATATTGAAATATCGAAATATTGAAATATCGAAATATCGAAATATCGATATATTGAAATATCGAAATATTGATATATGACAATATTATATATCGATTTAGGTATGGAAATATTGATATATCGCATAAATGCCTTAAATTGCTCCTAAAACTGCTAGGAAATTCAAAAGAAAATTTAAATAGAAATAACACAGCCGTTCCAAAATATAGGGTCACCGGCCAGATAAGAAAGAAAATGTGAATAATCTGAGAAATTCTCGTAAAATCTGATAAACGCTGCACTGCAAATATGAATTATTTTGCCATTGTAGGTATAAACTTCAATTAAGAATATAGTTTTATCATACGGTAACGCTTCTATATATCGATATTTTTTAATATATCGATATTTCAATATTTCGATATTTCGATATTTCAATATTTCGATATTTCAATATTTCGATATTTCGATATTTCAATATTTCAATATTTCGATATTTCGATATTTCAATATTTCAATATTTCAATATATCGATATTTCAATATTTCAATATATCGATATTTCAATATTTCGATATATCGATATTTCAATATATCGATATTCAATATATTCAGGTATCGATATTTCGATATTTTTTTGATATCGATATATATCGATATATCGATATTTTCTCCATCCCTAATTTGATATGTAAAATCTGAATTCGAATGAAAAACATACTTTTTTCTATTTTGAGATTAATAATTAAATAACGAATAAGATTTAGAAGGAAAAAATTATTATAGCGGATCTGCTGTCGTTAAGAACATACGCGAGAATGCGGATTTAATTATATTATTTTGATTTTAAAAATAACTGTCGATAAAAAAACAATCCGCTTGCTAGAGGCTATAACTGTATAGGTGCGCAAGCACAATGTAAGCTACTTGTTGCCGGCCGCGTGCTGGCCAGCCGGTACTGGCCCAGTGCTGGCTGGCCTGCAAGTGGCCGCGTGCAGGCCAGCCAGCACTGGGCCAGTACCGGCTTCATTGATGTTGGCCAGCATGATCTTTGAATGCACCATCTTGTTCGTGGCCAGCACCTTGCCAAAGTGGCCGGTACTGGCCCATCACCGTGCCTTCATCTAGCCAGCATAATGTGTTTACTGGGTAAAGAATGAATCGTACAATCTCTGAGAAGGCACGGTGGTTAAGAGGGCTGAGTATTGAGCGTGGCCTTGAAGAGTTTTTTAATCGATTTTTATCAATATCTTTTACCAACTAGAGGGTCCCGTCATGTAAAACATGACCAATGTGCACCAGTGAGGTATGCGTAAATATAAAACGACAGCAATATTTGTCAGCAGAGTGTGCGTCGTTAATACACTTGACGTTGTTGATGACCCAATCTTAACAGAATACGTTAACATGAGGAACGAAGAAAAGCAATTTGATCATACTTATTATGATGAAACAATTTCATATAAGTTTCCAAATTTACACCAAGTATTCGTACTAAGTAAAAATAAGAAGAAAAACAATGTATGTGCCGTAAAAAATATATTATATATATATACATAACGTTGATACCGTGACCTGATGCCCACGACCTTTTCTTCATTTGTGATGCTATGTATTACATGGTATCTACGGTTTCATTATATATATACGTTCCTCAGATGTAGGGTGGAAGTAAATTTGTTTGATTTTGCGGTGCACAATTTTGGATTGTAATCAAGCTCTATCAAGTACCGTTTCACTGTTAACAAATAACGTTATATTGAAGTATTCTCTTACAAAAACTCATGTCACCATTACAAATGATTGGTTGATGTCAGAAATACTGTTCTCTGAGCTCACTTCAAGAATATTGAAATGGACTTCAGCCCATCTACCTCTAATTAAGGTATAGATATTCAGTTGACAATGTAAAACTTAAACATTGGTGCTTCAAACTTTATCAACAGCAACATGAATTCGTTGTCAATACATGACTCAATAATACAGACCACTCTACGAAATAAGAAACGACTGAAAATGATTAATCTAACAACATTATTTAAAAACTTCGTCGGTTAGTTGGTTTGAGGGTTACAGAGCCGTGTTGATTAAATGTAGGAAGAAAATAATACGTTTGATCGTTTGCAAATTATATCTTGAGGCCAATGTTAAAAATCTATCGACTTTGTTTGGTTTTCATGGCCCTCTAAAATACAGAGGAAATGAAAAATTTATAAAAATTACACTTTGACGTTTATTGGCGTGAAGAAGTTTTCTATGTAATGTCTCTTTGGAACGGTTACCTATTATGTGTTATAGTAGATTTTTTACACACTCAAAGGGATAAAAGGATTACGTTTTAGGTAAGTTATGGTTATTTCTTTACTTTGCGAAGGCAAAAGACGTATTTTTAGACACGATTGGCAATGAAAGGCCACCATTTTAAATACAAAATAGTGCCGTTTTCAATATAATGTAAAGATTTGGACAGTTATTCTGTGTTAAAATACATTTCTTATAAACACAAAGGGATAAGGATTGCCATTTAGGTAAGTTTCAGTTATTTATTTATGCACAAAGAGCAGAAGATGTATTTTGGACATGATTTGGGCAATGTAACGTCGACCATTTTAATTTTAAATACAACATAGAGAGTGTGCGCGCGAAATTGAGAAGATGCGCGCGCAGGCGTTCCTGACACACACACACACACAGACAGACAGAACTGGGTAACTATAAGTAAGATGTAATTGTTAACAAAATAAGGCTTTGTACGCGTCTTCAGAACTGTTCAATGAAAATAATTCCATAGCTTGGAATAAGTTATTAGTTTTATTTTGTTCAACAGATGTTTATAGTACCATAATTTTACTAATTTTCGGGCACTAAACATCTGTAGGACAAAGTAAATCTAATAAACCATTCCAAGCTATGAAATTATTTTCATTGAACAGTTCTGAAGACGCGTACAAAGCCTTATTTTGTTAACAATTACATTGGTAAAAGATATTGAAAAAAAACGATTAAAAAACTCTTCAAGGTCAAATTCACTAACCAGCCGTCTTAAAGAATTTGTAGACAGAAGCAGTTGCAGTTGCAGCTTCAGTTTATTTGATAAATAGAAGTCCAACAAGTGCTTTGGAAAAGTAAATTGTGGTATGGTCAGAAGCAGGATGTAAGCAAGATAAACGTTTTTGGATGTTTGGCATATTTGCACATTCCAAAAGAACTTAATGCAGGAAAGTTTGCTTCGACGATACAAAAATGTTATATGGTTGGCTACGACACAAATGGCTATCGTTTTTGGTATCCAAATGAGAAAAAGATTGTGTGTGGAAGTGATGTGATATCTTCAAAACATTCTTGGGTTCTACAAACTATGTAACATCTACAAGAGTTGAACAAGGCCCAACGGCTTCGGTGACTCGGCAAATAAATACTTAAGTTGTGTAATCGACAGGTTTCCTAGGGACTGAAGAGGTTATCTGGAAACTTTTTATTTTTTACAAACATCACTTTTTGTACAGCATATTTGTAAATTTACAACACATAAGACACAAAAATGTTTGTACATTTACGAACACTTCATTTTTGTCAGTGCTGCATAGCAGGTAGCACCTGTTGATTATTTGTTGTTTCCGTTGTCATAGCAAACAATGGTTGTAACTTTTCTAGTTGTCTGAATAAAAGGTTTAACTACTTAACCTATTCTCTTTATATTCAAGTAGTCGAACAACTTTTGGACTGGAGTTGCGAACTAAAAGACATTAAAATAATCTTTTATACTTAAATATAGTATAAATATTGAAAAACGTTTTTTGAACTACTTTCAAGAAAAAAATATTTTGTATAAAATATCGATCGCTCCAGCCACCTTAAGTGGATTGTCGCAGTGTTTTAGGTAATTTTGATTCGAAATGTTGCACGTACCGTTGCTCGCTTATCAACGCGATACACCGAGCGTTTTCCTAGTTAGGTATTTTTAGTTGAAAGAGACTTAACTGGTATTTTTACACGGAGTGTTCCTCATGGGGAACTGTATATAAATCACTTTATTGATGATGGCTGTCCTTTTTAAAAAGGTTGACCACTTGGATGTTGTACTCTACAATTAAAATTATTGTCAATAAACTATTAATTACAAATCTATAAACTAAATAGGAACAATGAAAATAAAAAATTTAACTTCTAGTTACACCAATTTTAGTTTTAGAGTTTGTTATGCTTTTCTACATGTATAGAAGTCAATATTTTTTCCATGTTTTATCATATAATTGAACATTGATCGATTCTGTGAAACTCTTGCAAAGTGAAAAGTATGATAAACTCGATTTCGATTCAGAGTGAAGTTTACACACAAGTGAACTGCGTCATCTAGTTGTCGTCATGGATCCATACAGCTTGGATAAATACACAATCAGCAGATCTTCAGTGAAGGCCATGGACAACTTAGGTGAATGTTTTAACACGATATTCTTATTCCCACAAATAAGTGATACGTGATGGAGCCACTTCTGGCAAGATGGCTACTATCAGGTCCACATATTATTTTGTTTGTTTTTACATTTCGTGTTTCCATAAAGCAGTGAAAAAACAAAAAACAAATTAAATTGATATTTAGCTATAAATTTACTTTCTTGGCCATAACAAACAACTATATCAAATATTTGTAATTATATTTATGCAAATGCGCCCTTGATAGCCGCCATTTACCTAGTACCACAAAATCCACCAGAGGTCAGTTGTGTTCCTTATTTTCTCGAATAGGTTTTAATGGATCCATTCAAAAACTGTCTTGGAAGCTCTGGGGTTGGTTTTACAAAAATTATTATCTGCAAATACGTTTTATCTTTAATATACGGAAATCACCTGTTAAATCAAATACCGGGTGGCGCAAGAAAACGCCTCCTGTTTTAGAGGTAATTCCGACAGAACTATAAAAGATGAATACCTGAAACTATTACACGTCATAGAAAACATGTGAAAATTTAATAAGTGCCATTTTCAGAAATTTTTGTTTAATGAGGAAAAAGTTACAGATATTTGAATAAAAACGTCGAAAACAGTTTATACTAGCGTTATAAAACTTTAACAGAACTTTATCAGCATGCAAACCAAATAAATTACTTGTGGTCACTAATTTCGGTGTCACTGATTTAGATATCTATACAATGGAAACATCGTTTGCGCATAGTAAGGAAAATGGTGGACCAAACAACATAAATTCACCTAATTCGGACAAAGTAACACCAAATCAATTATTCAAACAAGTCAATTTATCTTCTGTTTTTTTCTAACGGATTACAGTCAGTTAGGTAAAAAAATATGGATTTGATGATAAACCTGAAAAAATTTCACCAAATACTCAGAAAATCTATCTTATATTACATTTTTATATATTTTGGGGTGGGAGAGGGGAAGGGGGGGGGGGGGGGCTCAAATTTTGATTTTCAATTTTAGAATTAAAATGGCGGAGTTGGTGATTTAAGCTCAAAACTTTCACCAAATACACATTAAACTCATTGTATAATAATAGGCATTTGGGCATGATTTTTTTTCAATATTTTTGGGTGGAGGTGGGTAGACGATATATTTTATGGTTTGCATAAACAGTAGGGGTTAGATGATAAATTGTACAAATTTCACCATAAACAAAGCAAAACTAGCTTATTAAGAGAGGCTACGATGCATAACACATTTTTTCATATTGGGGGGGGGGGGGGGGGACTAAATTTTGATTAACAATTTTAGAATCAAAATGGTGGAGTTGGTGATAGAAACTCAAAACTTTCCCAAAATCTACATTAACCACATTTTATAATAATAGGCCTAATTGTGCATGAATATTTTTTCAATATTGTGCGGGGAGACAATATTTTTAATTGTTGGCATACAAATTAGGGGTAATTGATGATTGATAACCCATAAAAATTCCACCACATACTCAGCAAACTAGCTCATTAACATAGACTACGGTGCATATAATTTTTTTTTCATATTTGGGGGGGAGGGGGCCTAAGCTGGGCCAAATTTTGATTTTCAATATTAGAATAACAATGGCTGAGTTCATGATGGAAACTTAAGAATGTTTACAAAATTCTCCATATATACTCATCTTATTGAGCGAGCGTAGCGAGCGTCACCACGGTACTCTTATGGCACTTTCTCTGTGTGTTTTTTTTTTGCCTGCACTGCCCAGGTCAAACCGCACAACCGATCGATCTGAAATATTGTACACAAACTTACGTAATCTATGCGGTCTCTGGGATCGTTTTTGAAAGGGATCCTGTGATTGGTTCAAATTTTAAAAAAATTATCTTTCGAATGGTTGGTTTGATCAATTTGAAATTTTGAGAAGTCATTGCAACCAACAATGTAGTCAATCATAAAAATTTTCAGCCAAATCCTTCCATTGGTTAAAATTTAAAACCATATTTCCTCTGTTTTTTGAAATTTAAACTATAGAACCGTATGACCGATCAACTTAAAACTTTGCATGGTCATTGGAACCAACATTATCTGTATTTTTGACAATTTTCAGACTAATCTGTGTTTAAATCCAAAGGTTATTGACATTTTACGGACATTTTGCGTGTTGGCTGTCAAATTTCTGGAAAATGTTGGATCACGGCTATTTCGACTCTTTATAGTTCCAAGGTAGTTAGAGCAGAAACTTTTACATGGTTATTGGGACTTATGTTCAAGGAATATATGGAGATTTTTATACAAGTCTGACAAAATTAAAGAATTATTGGCTTTTAATGATTTTTTCGATACACAGAATTTCGGTTCGAGGTGTTGCGCGTATCCGTGCTCGCTCATCAACGCGTTACACAGAGCGTTTTCCTAGTAGTAATAATGGGTTATTTTAAATGATATTGTTTTCAAAATTTTTAATTGTTGGTATAGACATTAGTTTGATTATAAACCTTTCAACATTTCACCATATTTCTGTAGAACTAGCTTCAATCATTTCTAACTTTTTCCATATTAAATTTTGGTATGTATTCTAAAATTGGTCAAGTTTCAGAACTCTACCTTTAATAGTTTCGATGTAGTGACCTCCCAAACAGGGGGATCTTTTTGCGGCACACGGTATAATACAAATGATAGTAGTACTTAGTATAAGAAGATTTAATACTTCTTGTTAACGTGCCCCTACTTTTGTTTGTATCTCAATACAATTAAAAAAAACATATATCAATGTATAGATATCTATTGTTGTAAAACGACAATAAATACTAAATCTATAATACAACCAATATTACAGAACTGTTCGCCGATGACACTATTAAGTAATAATTCAGTGTTCAAACTTCCAGACAAAGCAGGAGATATTGTGACGGAGTTATAATAATATAATATATAATTTGTTTAGAAACACAAAAAAACTCGGGAAAGTCCAATTCTATTCAATTCCATACCATGCAGAGTAGATCAACGACCACACATAATTCTATAGATAACTCTCGTATTTCACAATTCTTGGGAGAAATTCTGCATGAAAACCTAAATTGGTTAGCGCATTGTAAAGCATATTAATGAAACTAAATTCCGCTTGTTTCGCAATAAGAACCATATTTCGCATCTCCGTTACGGTATAAAGTTCTGGGGTTTCTCGGCAGGGGCTATTCAAATATTTCATGATCAAAAATGGACATTAAGGATATAATTAAACAACTCACATAGTATTGCTATTTGCTCCGCCTTGGTTAACCTCACCAACGCCCTCTCAGCCTATCAGTTATCATTCCGAAAGCAGCTGTGGTGGTTTAATGATCTTAGCGAAACCCACGCTGAGTTTGTGACAACAGATATAGTTTTTGTTGAAGTTAGTTGTTGGTGCATAGTCTTCTCAATTAGTTCAGAGAACGATGACATTAGCTTAATTAATATGTAGGCATATTATAGTTGGTCCTATTAGATTCCTGCATGTGTAAGTTAGGCACTACTGAAGCTGATTTCAGACCTGGCGTATCGGTTTTTAGTTATTTTTCTACTTCTGGCTTCAAAACTTGACCAAATCAAACTTTATTATGAAAATAAAAATGCTCTTAGCACATCGTTTTAAGAGCAATATGCATATTCTCGTACGTAGGTTTATTTCATTTCGGGCCTATCCATCTAAATAACCAACCCCCCGACGGCTGCCACCTTAGCGCGATGGTGGAGTTTGTGTTGGCCAATGATCCACTGCAGCTAAGCCGGCGAGCATATGCTCATGTGTAAGGGCTACCCTTACCGGACAGGTCAGTGTTGAGACCCAGGCGAAGAGCAGCCAGGGTCGACCTACCCATGTCCATGGTGGAGCGACCGCTCCCCTAGATTTCGAAAATAAAGTTAAGACTTTTTATTTTGTTTTTATTAGTTAAAAAGACTTGGCTGGTATTTTAACACAGAGTATTTATTTATAGGGACTGTTTTTACCAGTTCTCATCAAGCAGGCACTATGCATAGACTTAAAAGAAATGTTAACACGAATAAAACATTGTAACTATTCAAGGTTTTATTTCTGATACATTTCAGAAGTAGCCAGAATGTGGAGAAATGTGCTAATGCAGAGAAACAGAGATGATTGTAAGATTATCGTCTGGTGGCAGAGGTTCTGGCCTCAGGACTTGTGTTATCCCTCCTCCCCCCTTTCCACGAGGGAGACGAGAGGGAGAGGCCTACCCTTCTCCTCGACCCATAACACGGGAAAAGTTGTTTGAATGTGGCGGGGGTACTTTTGCAGTTGACACTGACCTGGACTTCACCAATGCTCTTGAATAATTGAGAACATCTTTCCAGGCATGCGCACTCACACCGCTGAAGTCAAGAACAGCTTCAAGAACAGCTTGAGATACTTTCTTTACCGCGTTGTCGCTGCTGAAGCGTTCCTAGAAACCTTCGTCCTTCGCTACTTGTACATCTACATGAACTGGGGGACGCTCACAATCCAAGAAGTACCGAAGTTGATCTTCTTGCTGAATACAATGACAACCTTCTCGGTACATATCTTCACCTTCTACTCAATACCAGACAAGATCCGTAGTTTGTTGCTGCAGTTGGATGACGTCAGCAACAGATTCGCCACCGAGTTTCAGCGCCACCGAGCCATGGTTCAAGGAACTAAGAGAATTGCTGGACTTGTTCTGAAATTCAGCATTCCCGGATTTGTCGTGATTGATTCGTTCTTTTGTGTCGGAGCATTCGTCTATTTCATTGGCAAAAAGAAGTTTGATGTTGGGTATGAGAGTCTCACTTTCTATTAACCACATCCGGTCACCATTTGTACACTGTAACACAAAATTTACATGCAATTCTGTAATGAACTTGGTGTTGAAGTACAGTTAAGAATGATATGGTGATCCTCTACACCGTTTGATGTTGTGATATGAAGTGTATTCTTCTACTCGTGGAAGTAAATTAGTTGTGATTCAGCAAAATTGAAAATTGTATATTTTATTAGTTCTAGAAATGCCAATGTTTACTAAATTCACCAAATGAATGTAGGGATTGCAACTTTAGAGTTTCGTTTTGTTTACAGGTCTTACATCCCACTGGATATGTTTGCATCGCCGTTCCGTGAAACTGCGATTATGATTTATTTAGTTCTTTGGCTCTCAGGTAACTTGCTATTTTTGGACATACAGGTAATTTCGTATGCATTGATAATCCAAGCAACAGGTCAATTCCGAGTTCTGTGCGACAAGTTGTTAAATATCCGAGCTGACAGTCTCGAGCACATCAAGGCCAAGCGTCGCCAGAAGACTGAGAACAGTCGAACACCAGCTGAGCGCGGTGTGATGGAGTTAAGTCAAGGTGTCCAAACAGACTTGGAAGAGGCCATCCAGGAGCTGAAGGAGTTTGTAAATCGAGCCATCAGAGGTGAAGAAGATCAGCGTGAACTTGACTTGGAGATGCTGAGACGTCTGAATGAATGCATCAAGTATCACCAAGACCTCATCAGGTGGGGAATTATTGAGGAGCTACATTTCAAAATGCAACATGTCCAAAAATATTGAACAGAGATAAACCCGATTACCCATTGACATGGAACATGGAAGAGATACGAAATGATGTGTTAACATAACTAGGAAAACGCTCGGTGTAACGCGTTGATGAGCGAGCACCGACACGCACGACATCGCCAATCATAGCACGATCCATTCAATCAAAGATAACTTACTATACATTATTTATCACCAATTTTCCTTGCAACTTTTCATAAACACTCTGGATCAATTAAATAACAGATTATTGTACTGATATTTTTCCATCAATCTCTTTGGACAGATATTCAAACACTTAAAACAGCAATAAGTCTGTAAATTCTTGACCGATTGTGCTGGAAATGTGTAAAATATGATGTTATCTAGTCAAAACGTCGTTTTCATAACTGTGAAACACAATCCATATAGTAAAATAAATTATTTTAGATAAGGTATACCTATACCTATGTATATGAAATACCTACATTACATTTTAACTACATTATGTATTGCAATATGATCAACTAAGAAAAGAATCTGTCTTACTTGATATTGAGAATAGCCATCTATAAACTTTGCTTTGCTACATAGAGCAACCCAGAATGCAGTGGAATTTCTGTTTTGAAATGTCATTTCTGACAGTTATTAAAACTGTCAATAAGTGCATCTATGTTCTTGACTGGTAGGGCTGAAAATTTGTAAAATAAGAGACAATGTTGGTCTGAACGACCATGCAAAATATGAGTTTGATTGATCAGATTAATCGAAGACCATTTGATAGGTCAAATGGTGGTGTGGCTATAGGCCGTTTTAAATTAAGTATACAAATGAAAAATATTGGTGCCAATCCTTGCTAAGTTTTAAGTTGCCAATCCTTGCTAAGTTTTAAGTTGATCGATTAAACCTTTATGATTGAACGGTTCCTTGTTAATTTTCAAAAATCACAGGATTTCGTTCAAAAAATATACCTGGGACCACCCATATGATATGATATGTAGTGTGTGTACACAATATCAGATCAATCTGTTGAACGGTCATTATTAGTTTCATATCGTTTAAAACTTTCTGCTCTAACTACCTTGCCTTGTAGATTCGAAGTCGCCGTGAATTTGACAGCCAACACGCAAAATGTCCCTAAAATGACAAAACTTTTGAAAATAACGACAGATTAGACTGAAAATTGGCAAAAATACCTAAAATGTTGGTACCAATGACCACGCGAAGTTTTAAGTTGATCGGTCAATCTGTTCTAGTTTAAATGTCAAAAATCACATGAAAAATGGGTTTAAATTTGAACCAATAGGAGGATTTGGCTGAAACTTTTTACTAGGAAAACGCTCAGTGTAACGCGTTGATGAGCGAGCACGGGTACGTGCAAATTCTCGAACCGGAAATGCGTACACAACGCACAGAAAACATACATCCATATTGAATTGATTATGATATCAACTTAAAAGTGTATGCTTTTCATCGAAACTTTAAAATAGCATCTAAGCACCTGGTTCATAAAGCAAATCAGAATCAATTTTCAATTGGCACTGGAAAACATTCATTTCGATACTTCATTACTGACAGATATTAAAAATGTAAATAACTTCGTACGTTCTTAACTGATTGGGATGAAATTTTGTAAAATAAGAGACAATATTGGTCTTAATGATCATGCAAAATATGAGTTTGATCAGAATTATCGAAGACCGTTTTCATTTTTCAGCCTATCGGGAGATATTTATTTAAATTTTAACCAATGAATCTGAGTAACGCGTTGATGAGCGAGCACGGATACGCGCAACACCTCGAACCGAAATTCTGTCTATCGAAAATGTCATTAAAAGCAAATAATTCTAAAATTTCGCCACAGATTTGTATAGAAATCTCAAAACATTCCTAAAATATTGGTCCAAATAACCATGCAAAGCTTTAAGTTGATCGATTGAACCTTTATGATTGAACTGTTCCGTGTTAATTTTCAAAAATCACAGGATCTCCTTCAAAAAATATACCTGAGACCACTCATATGATATAAGTGTGTCTACACAATATCAGATCGACTGTTAAACGGTCATTATCAGTTTCATTTGCGTTTGAAAGTTTCTGCTCTAACTACCTTGCCTTGAACTGAAGAGTCGAAGTCGCCGTGAATTTGACAGCCAACAAGCAAATAGTCCGTAAAATGTCAATAACGTTTGAATTTAAACACAGATTAGTATGAAAATTGTCAAAAATGCAGATAATGTTTATCCCAACCATCATGCGAAGTTATAAGTTGATCGTTCAATCGGTTATAGTTTAAATTTCTAAAAACACAGGAAAGATGGTTTTAAATTTTAACCAATGGGAGGATTTGGCTGAAACTTTGTTTGATTGGGTACAATGTTGGGGGTAATGACTTGTCAAAATTTCAATTTGATCAAAACAACCAATCGAAAGTTAATTTTTTTTAAATTTGAACCAATCAATGGATTTCAAAAAAATTAGGGTCTGCAACAATCAGAAATGTTACGTACATGTGTGCAAAATTTCAGCTCGATCGAAGAAAAACTCTGACCTGTATATCGTCAGTAACAGAAAAAAAAAAAAACAAACAAAAAAAAAAACAGAGGTCCGTGCCAAAAGAGCCAAAAGGAGACGCTCGCTTCGCTCGCTCAATTAATTACATACTGGTTTAATGTCATTTTACGAGTTCGAGTATCAGGCTGCGTGAACATTGTTACTCTTCATGCTTTTTCACCTAACAGAAAAAAAACGCAAAGTCAACAAGTTGCATTTTGCTTCTCAATTATTCTCATTCTCCTGTCAAGACCAGTATTGCGACTTTATTAGATAAAAATCATGTTAATTATACAAAGATTTCATTAATCTATTATCTTATCTAGATAAAAACATTGTAATCTATTAGCAATTATCTAGATAAAAAAATCATAATATGGATTCGTGTGTATGAACATGCACGAGCCACAAATGTCAAATGATATGAAAGATGAACATCATCTCCGTTTAGTTGCACTAGGTTGCTTGTTACGGCGACCCATGTGTTTAAAAACTCGAGTTCAGAATTTTAAGGAATTGAAAATAAGTAAGGAAATACGTTGTATTATCTATTATTTTGTAAATAGATTACCTATAATCTATAAAAATTATCTAGAAAAGTATATAGTATCAAGATGATATTTTTGAAATGTATCTATTTTCTCACCTAGATAAATTTTTAGCGGGTTTTCTTTATCTTTATCTAGATACAAATAAAATTATCTAATCAGAACATTGGTAAAGATGACATAGATAATTTTCATAATCGATAATATAAAATGTTTACGTATGTATAGTAAGAATAATTAGAAATAGATATCTATCTCTCTCTTTTAGTCTGTGGAACAATTTGATATCTATTTATCAGCCTCTCATGAATAGTGGGCTTGTTTACTACCTCGTATCATCATCACTGGCAGTCGTCTATGTATGTTTGGTAAGAATAAGGATTCTTTTACTCAAAACATTGAGTTTATATCAAAACAACTGTCAGATCTGGTCTTCTACTGTCATTAGGTACCGTCTATTGACATGATCACTTGGGCGATGCTCTACATGACCTTCGTCTCTTCATTACTAATTGGCATATATTTCTGGATGAGTGATGTGACAAAAGAGGAGGTAAGATAATATCAGAACTGTCTGTTGGTGTGAGAAGTGATATGACAACTCTACTCCAAATAAAGTAGCTGTTATCCTATAATATGTCTGGAATAATTATTGTTAATACCTAAGGACAAATATAATTAAAACAAGAAGATGTTTCATCTAATGTAAAAATCTGTATGTGAGAATTTGCAAAAAAACTAAGTCCCATGTATAATAATAAACTTCATCGCCAGATGTCTCTTACACACTTTCTAGTGTTTGGGTATGAGTGGGAGAGAGACAGACATATGATTCAGAGACATCTAGCGGCGAGGTTTTTCTTTACTTCTCACAAATTCTCACAGACATATTTTAGCATATCAAAGATCTTCTTGTTTTAATTATCTTTGATAGGATCGCGATGTCGATGGCTAATAACCTGTTATTTGGTACAGAGTGAAGCAGTGAGGGAGGCTGTCTACGGTTGTGATTGGTTCGAGGCGTCAGGAAGCTTCAAGAGATCAATGCAAATCATGATGTCGATGGCTAATCAACCTGTTGCAGTAATTGCTATGACCTTTGTTCCGTTCAATTTGGAAACATTTTCAAGAGTAAGCGAATCTTAAGAAATCCGTAATTTTAACATATATCAAAAGTTATTGGTAGAAAACATTTTAATTTAAATAAGAATACATTTTGATAGTTTAAATGTCGTTATTATCCCCATAAAAAACAGGCAAGTCTCTTCACCTAAAAAATTAAAAGTAATCTAAAAATTCAACACTAAAAAAAATGATAGGTATCAAAAATGATCAAAATCAACTATATATGAAAAATCGAAAAATACTTCGCGCATCGTGCATAAAGAGAGTTTAGAAGTATAGGCCAGATGTGAAATCTTATACATCAAATATATTATCTACATCTATAGGTACACTTAATATGCCCTCATAAGGTCCTTAGGACCGGTTTTTATACATCTTCTTGCTAAAGTTAGCTACCGGATCAAGTTCTTGATATAGAGTTAGCAAACGTCTTTCAATCGATGAAAATCGATGTTAAATTAGGTGCATGCTTACTTTATTCGTTATATAGCTACCTACCAAGAACTTTTGCACGAGGTACAAAAACCGACCCAAACTGCCCTAAAAAAAAACGATGCGCAATTTTTGATTATTCAATTATAGTTTTGACTTGGCCCAAATATTGATATCCGACAAAACCAACAAAATATTAAACTTACGTGGCAGATTGAGGGTGCATACCGTATTTGGATCAGGTCGCCCAGTTTCCCTATCCTTTTAACATTGTGACGTAATCACCTGGGCGCAGGGACGACGCTAAGGGGGGGCCTGGGGGGGCCACGGCCCCCCCAAACATTCGCGCGGCCCCCCCTTGGCCCCCCCAAACCAAATGTGGGAAAATAAATATCTTGAAAGTCTATACTTTTCTTCAATTTTTTGCACTGTTCAAATTATCAAATAAAACTTCAGCTGACAATGTTTTGCAAATAGGCACTTTCGTACGCCACACATAATGAAGTTCCTAAGAAGTATAGCAGGGTTGACAAAAATTGGATAAGATACGGAGCTTCAAGATAGGAAAGATCTTGCAATGGAGACTCTAAGTTTCAAATTAGGAAAGGAGAGATTGAAATGGTTTCGTCGATTGAAAGGGATGGGGCAAGAGAGGATACCGAGAAGGGAGGCAGATAGAGCAGCAATGGGAGGGAAAAGAATGGCAGGGAGACCGCGAACGAAGTGGATGAGTGGAGTGAAGGTGGCTGTGGAAGAAAGAGGAGAGTCTTGGGAAATAATAAGGGACGAAAAATAATGGGAAGACAGTTCATACAAATTAGTGTAGGGATAATTTTTTGAAGGCTTCAGTTTTTTAATTATCCCCACCAGGCGCGTAGGAAGGGGGGGGGGAATGGGGGGAGAATCCTCCCCCCTGATTCAATACCCCTCCCTATGTACTTATATATTTATGTGTCAAGAAAAAAATGTGCTTAAAAAATGTTAAAATCGCATAGAAATGCACCAAATTGATGTCTGAAATTCAAAAAAAAATCCGGGGCTGTGCGCCCCGGACCTGCATATTACTGGTGGGGCCCTCCCCTCAGCCCCCCATTGTCTTCGTAAACACTAGTATATCCAGCTCAAGTTACTTTACATATTATTCCCTCCCTTGCAAATTTAGTTCCTATGTGCCTGATCCCCACGCCACAATAAGAAAATATACTTGTGAAAATACGTTTGCCCCCCCTACAAAGTTTATTGCCCTACCTAGGCCCCCCCTGTATACAAATCCTAGCGTCGTCCCTGCCTGGGCGTGACCTTGAATCGAATTTAGTCGAATGAATGGAAATACAGGCATCCATGTTGGATCAGAAAGCCCGATCTCTTAAGTTAGGGCATTATGGGTACTGGTTTGAGCTCGTTTGTTGACGCGGCAAGTTTGATTTAACCCGTAAATCCTATGGTGACGTCAACGCCCAACTCGTTCCTATAATGGACCGCACCCTGAATGCTATTTCGTTGGGTATGACGTCACTTTGATGTCACACTCGATTATGGGTGAGTTCCACAATGGAGCGAGTTGGGCGTGTGACGTCACCATAGGATTTACGGGTTAAATCAAACTTGCCGCGTCAAAAAACGAGCTCAAACCAGTACCAATAATGCCTAAACTCAAGAGGTCGGGCTTTCTGATCCAACATGGATGCCTGTATTTTCATTCATTCGACTAGATTCGACTTAAGGTCACGCCCAGGTGTGCGATCACATAAAATGATAACTTACTTATCACGATCAAATTCAATTCAATTCACTATACAAGTCATCAGCAATTCAAATTTGCCGATTTGAATTGGGTCAATTTGGCTAGTGTGATAGACAAGAACATTTCTGATCTTGACTTTTCTTCTTGGTTTAGAATCAGTTCTATTTTCCCAACTGCAATTGGACAATTTGAGATGAATAGTCACTAAAATTGAAGCAAATCTCGAAACAGAGAACACAACTTCGTAATATTTCATCATTATTATGTATAGTGATAAAAAATTAACAAAACAATTGAATGATATTTGCTGATTAGGTCGATCGTTATGAAAAAAAACATAACACTAACCTAACCTGAAACCATGAAAGTGAGACAAAGAAACAAGATTTGAATTGTGATAATTTGAATCTGGAAGTTTTAGCATAGAAGATTTCTAAACATTATTTTTGGAAGAATTTAGAATGCTATAATTGCATAATGGAATACCCACTTTATAGAATAGGGCCAAGCATTGCATAAAATATTGTTGTATCAATGAAAAGTAATTGCCAACAACATTTTATTGGAGTTTTAATATACTATTTTGATAATAATGTATAGAGAATAATGTTATATTATTTGTTGGCAGGTGCTGAAAACGTCACATGGTTATTACAGCGTACTCTCAGAAACTTTAAAATGATAAAATGTGTACTTATTTCATGCTATTGTATCAATGCTTTTCTTCCCACCAATAGACTGCGCTATGGCTGTGTCCGAATGCAAAATTTCGATATTAGTTTTAACATTGGGGGGTCAATGGTTTTAATTAGGTAGATTTAAAAAAAAAATGTGGATTAATTAATCATTATTTTGCTTCATTGTAGGTAACATTTATAAACAACTATTAATTGAGAAAATTTATTCAAATTCTGTCAACGGATTGTTTTGCCCATGATAAGTATAAGTAAACAACCATAAAACAATTCAGTCTTCTATACTCAGAAAGAAACACTCCGTGTAAAGAAGGTAGCCAAGTCTCTTTATCTAAAAAAAAATTAAAGAATTCTCAAACTTAACACTGAAAAGTAGTGATATCAAAAAATAGGCCAATTCAAAACTATTTAAAAAAACCAAAAAATAAAAACTTAGCGCATCGTTTTTAGGGTATTAGATACCCAGAAAAAAACACTCCGTGTAAAAACGGCAGCCAAGTCTCTTTACTTCAAAAAAATTCAACACTGAAAAGGAGTGATATCAAAAAAGGAGCCAAGTCAATGACATTTCCAAATATTTAATCGTATTTTTGAAATAAAAGAATAAACACCGAGAAATACTTTACAAAAGGACTTGGCGCATCGTTTTTTTAAAGACATCATTCTATCCTAAAAGTAGAAAGAAATTTACAAATAGGTAGGTACATTTTCCTCTTTCTATTAGAGCCAGAATCTATTAATCAAGCTACTTTTAATAATGGCTATTTTATAGTTTTGTCAATGGCGATAGAAGAAAGATTTCATGCTGTAATAGATAAGTAATATAAGGATGGAAGAATTAAATAACAATTGGAAGTGGGCTCATACATATTCTTGCAGTACCTACCATAGGCGTGCGCAGGAGAAATCATTAGAGGGGGCCAAGATGGGCGCCGGCAGGAATAATGCTAACGGGGGAAAGGCCTGGGGAAGGAATTTCCATGCGTTAAGGGGGGCGTGGGGGGCGCGGCCCCACTTTGCCCCGCAGGGCTTTTTTTGTTTTCTGGCACTTCAAAATCAATTTTGAGACGTTTGGGAGCCAAATCTCTTACTTATGACAAAGGGTAGCTGGGGTAAGAGCCCCCAGAAGACGTGAGTCCAGGGCTCGAAGCCCCGGAGAAAAATTGTTATCCTTAAGTGGATTTGATGGATTTTTAAGAGTTTTGAACATAGCATGACCCTTTGAATTTCCAAATATTATTTTGGTAGAAAATTAAAAGTGCTTGCTGTAAGCAAAATACATTTTTAGGGCAAAAACATAGCGTTTCATGAGAAAACCATGTTTCTGGAAGGTATCTAGGCAATGTTTTCGTGGTATTTTTTTTAAAATATTGTGTTTTGGATCAACCTAGTACTTCATTCCATTGATTTGAGCAACTCCAGTCTGCCCCGCAGGGAGATTTTTTTGTTTTAACCCTTTTAAAACAAAAATTTTACACTATGAGGACCACATTTTATAATTTTTTAGTTGAGACTGATCCATTAGGGGGGGTCAAGCCCCCCCGGCCCCCCCCCCCGTGCGCACGCCTATGGTACCTACTGTTAATATGGTGATATTAGAAGGGAATCTTTTCATAATTTGATCTTGACTGATGGAAATGATGAAACGTTGTCAAATAATTACTTACTATCTATGGAACACTATTATATATTTTTGAAGTGTCAAGTGTATAAAGTTACTTTTTTTAATAGAAATACAATGTGACTTCACTGTGTACTTTGTGAAATGTATTGCTATAAAATGCAGTAGAAATTTATTTCATGATGAGAAGGATTAACGCATTAGACTTACCTAATTAATATGTTGCCACGAAACAATATTACGAAGATAACTATTGTGTACTTATAGAAAACATAGGCAACAGTTTCATCGCGTATATATTCAAATAGAAAATATTTTACAGTAGGTATGTGTCATAAGTAATTGAAAGATGTTTCCCTATTATTCTAAAAATTCTTAATGACGGTTGT
The DNA here is from genome assembly GCA_934045905.1 of Leuctra nigra. Taxonomy (NCBI): domain Eukaryota; kingdom Metazoa; phylum Arthropoda; class Insecta; order Plecoptera; family Leuctridae; genus Leuctra; species Leuctra nigra. The sequence goes on along the minus strand of OW203767.1, from coordinate 38,895,197 downwards.
TTATAAATGGCATATGCTTATGAATAGAAAAATGTCTTTAAAAAAACGATGCGCCAAGTCCTTTTGTAAAGTATTTCTCGGTGTTTATTCTTTTATTTCAAAAATACGATTAAATATTTGGAAATGTCATTGACTTGGCTCCTTTTTTGATATCACTCCTTTTCAGTGTTGAATTTTTTTGAAGTAAAGAGACTTGGCTGCCGTTTTTACACGGAGTGTTTTTTCTGGGATATCACTTCTTTTGTTAGTTTATTCATACAGCTTGTAGCACATGTCCGAGCAAGGACTAATTTCTTTAAAAAAATACGCCTCAACCGATTTGGATAGGTACTAAGAAAAGTTGCGTTTGGTAAAAGATTAAAATGATTATCCAAAAAAAATAGCTTAGGTTTCGTTACAATCGGTCCAGCCGTTTTCGATATTTGACGTCACTTCCGGTTTTGAAATAGGGGCCGAAAATAATGTCTTCTTGAAATCATAATTAGAAGTCCTACAAAATTACATAAATTGATAACAATCGGTTTAGCCGTTTTCGATATATAACGTCACTTCCGGTTTTGAAATGGCGGCCGAAAATAATGTCTTCTTGAATTCATAATTATTAGTCCTACATATTTCCAAAATTTGGTTGCAATCGGTACAGCCGTTTTCGATATATGACGTAAATTCATGTTTTAACAATGGCGGCCGAAAATAATGTCGTCTTTAATTCATAAATATTAGTCCTACACATTTCCAAAATTTGGTTGCAATTGGTACAGCCGTTTTCTATATATGACGTCACTTCCGGTTTTGAAATGGCGGTGGAAAATAATGTCGTCTTGAATTCATAATAATAAGTCCTACATAATTGCATAATTTGGTTGCAATCGGTACAGACGTTTTCGATAAATGACGTCACTTCCGGTTTTAACAATGGCGGCCGAAAATAATGTCGTCTTTAATTCATAATTATTAGTCCTACACATTTCTAAAATTTGGTTGCAATTGGTTCAGCCGTTTTCGATATATGACGTCACTTCCGGTTTTAACAATGGCGGCCGAAAATAATGTCGTCTTAAATTCATAATCAATATTCTTATGTCCTACATATTTACACAATTTAGTTCCAATCGGTACAGCCGTTTTCGATATATGACGTCGCTTCCGGTTTTAACAATGGCGGCCGAAAATAATGTCGTCTTTAATTCATAATTATTAGACCTACACATTTCCAAAATTTGGTTGCAATCAGTACAGCCGTTTTTGATACATGACGTCACTTCCGGTTTTAAAAATGGCGGCCGAGAACACTGCAACCTTGAATTTATAATTATTCACAATGTACGTTTACTAATATCTATTTAAAAGTATAAAGTGGTGAATTTAATGTCATTGAACATATTTATGACGTAATTCATCAATCATCATATTTATGACGTCATTTCCGGTATAGGTAATAAGAATACAATCTAGTTTTATCTAGTTGATACTTCATGAACGACCATCTGAATTCATAATCCCTATATTTCCGTAAATTCGGTCATGCCGTTTGTAATATATGACGTCACTTCCGGTTTCATTTAATGGTTCCTGCCGCCATTTCCGGTACCGTTAATTTGTTTATTCATTTTTCCCAATTGATTTTTCAAATAAATAGTAGAATGAATACGCAGGAGCTAGTTCAGTTGCAATCGGTACAGGCGTTTTAGATATATGACGTCACTTTCGGTTTCAGAAATGGCGACCGAGAACACTGCAACCTTGAATTTATAAATTGTATTGTCTATATTACAATGTAAGTTAATTATGTACGTATTTTAAGTATAATTTGTTGAAATAAGTGAAATATTGCGTATTTATGACGTCACTTCCGGTTTAGAAAATAAGAAAATAATTTTTTGTTATTGATACTTCATAAAGATGACCATCTTAATCGAATGGCGCTAATTTCGTTCTAATCGGTCCAGACGTTTTTGAGATATGACGTCACTTCCGGTTTAAAAATGGCGGCACAAAAAATCACAAGAGGCAAGGTATCATCAGACGCCAAAAGTGCATATGTGGTAAAAATTTCAGGTTGATCGGTTCAGCCGTTTAGGCTGTGGCGGTGACAGCAACTTTTTCGGGAATCATATGAAGAAGAAGTAGAAGAAGAAGCAGATGAAAGCGGTGTAATTTCACGATTTTCACTGCCCTCTAGGTCGTAAACGGCATGACCGGTTGTTGTCGCGTGTTGTATATGTAGTCAGGTGGGCCATAGCTCAAAATTAAGACATTTCACAACAATGTGAGATTTTCCATTGTTGAGATCCAGTAGGCCGAAAATGCTATGTTGTTGCTTACAGTAAAAGTAGTTGGTCTGCTCCTCAGTTTATATAGGCATTTACGGTATGTTGAGTGACTGTGAGTGTACGGTACGACTTGGCTGAGTGGAGCGACCGCTCCACTAGATTGTATCAAAATGTAAATTTGTGAGATTTTTAAAATGTGTGACGTCATTTCCGGTTTCGGTATGGGAAACTGCAAATATTATTGATAATATTACATAAAGTTGACCGTCTAAATTGTTTAGCGCTGGTTTCGTTCAAATCTATCTAGCCGTTATTGACATATGATGTCACTTCCGGTTTCAAAATGGCGGCTTCCGGTTGGTTTTATAATAAGTCAAATGAGATATCAAAAGTACATACGTTACATAAATAACAAAATAATCGGATCAAATTTGTTGCCGAAATGCCAATCGATGTATTTCAAATTTCATTACGTCATTTCCGGTTTCGTTAACATAAATTTTAGTCTGTTGCTATTGATAATCCATATAGTTTACCGTCTGAATCGTTTGGCGCAAATTTCGTTCCGATCGGTATAGCCGTTGTCGAGATATGACGTCACTTCCGGTTTCAAAATGGCGGCACAAAAAATTCATGGGGTGAAGGTTAAATCAGACGCCAAAAGTGCACACGTGGTAAAAATGTGAGATCAATCGGTTCAGCCGTTTAGGTTGTGGCCATGTTACCGGATTTGAATTCCAGGAGACTACTACTACTACTACTACTACTACTACTACTACTACTACTACTGAGATTATTATTATTATGAAAACCGCCCTAAAACACTGTTTTCACGGCCCTCTAGCGCGCAAAGGGCGTAACCTATTGTTCCTAAATTTGGTATATGTTGTAGGGTGGGCCATAGCTCGAAATTAAGATATATCGCAACAATGTGAGATTTTCCAATTTTAAGATCCAGTAGGCCGAAAATGCCACTTTGATGCTTACAGTAAAAGTGGGTTTGCTCCAGCCTTTATATGAGAGTGTGCGCGCGCCGTACGACTTGGCTGGCGTGGAGCGACCGCTCCACTAGATACCTATTGTATGTATAGATAGGTTGCCTATTTGATTTCTGTCGTACTATTTATATTAACGATGTGCCTAGTACTTTTTGACTTTTGAAATAAAGTTTTGACTTGGCCAATGTTTTGATATCGCTACATTTCAGTGTTGAAATTTAAGATATCATTTATTTTTTTAGTTGAAGAGACTTGGCTGGTATTTTAACACGGAGTGCTTTTATGGGTAGGTACTGATTGCTACGGATGAATGAGCTAGATGACACGATGTTATTATTATTATTATTATTATTATTGGCTACATATATTACACATTTGAGATCATGAGAATTGTGCATACTAAGTTCAAGAAAATTATAATAACAAGATTTACCATTTGCATTATTGAATGCTTGCTGCATGGGGGTATACATGTTTTACCACCCTTTAGGGGTTGAAGGATTGAAATAAAATCGAAAAAAATCATTTTTGTGTTCTATTATGTCCCTGTCAATCAACTATATCACTTAAAATGTTTGCAAGAAAAAAACATCTGTGCCTCAAAGAGCTCATTGATAATAAAAATATAGCCCAGCCTTGGGCTATATGTATGTTAGTATACATACATCATTTGAAACATAAGTAAGAGACATTATCTCATTATACTCTCGCCAGTGCGAATGAATCAAGTGTCTGTGTCAGTCTCGAGTGGTCAGCAACACTCATCCTGACCAGCACGAGAGATAGCATTTCAGAAATAGAATCTGATTAGCACATTGAGTCCAAGGTATTTCTCAAGTGTTTCGGAAAAATAGCGCTCATGCTTTACGAATTACAATTCGATTTTACCAAATTAAATCTATACTATAAATTTCAGCAACTATATCTTTAACCTACTTTTCTTTTACAACAATTTTAGAATTTTTTCATGAAACGTCACTTACCTACTAGCATATTTTTAGAGGAAGATTACTATATTCAATTATTTTGCAAATTTTCAACCCAATCAGTAGAGAACTTAAGCACGTATTAACATTTGTAAAATTTTAAAGCTGTTAGAAATAATGGTATCGAAATGGAAATGAGTGTAGATGGCTAAATTCTTAGTTTTAATGAAAAGCAGTTTATTTTATATTGATTTTTAAAAATCATATTGCAATTCATAATTGAGCGAGCGAAGCGAGCGTCTCCATTTGGCTCATTTGGCACGGACCTCTGTTTTTTTTTGTTTTTTTTCCCGTTACTGACGATATACAGGTCAGAGTTTTCTTCGATCGAGCTGAAATTTTGCACACGTGTTCGGACATTCTCTGGGCGTTGCAGACCCTACTTTTTTTGAAATACTTAATTAGTTAAAATTTAAATAAACATCTCCTGATAGGTTGAAAAATTAAAATTGTCACCGATAAATCTAATCAAACTCATATTTTGGCTATACAGGTCAGAGTTTTTCTTCGATCGAGCTGAAATTTTGCACACATGTAGAGACAACCTTTTCTGTTTGCAGACATTAATTTTTTTGAAATCCATTAATTGTCTAAAATTTAAATAAACATCTCCTGATAGGTTGTAAAATAAAAATGGTCTTCAATAAATGTGATCAAACCCGTGGATCAAACTCATTTTTTGCATGGTCAGTAAGACCAAAATTTTCTCTTATTTTAAAAATTTTCATCCTAATCAGTTAAGAAGAACGTATGAACTTATTAACCTGATTTGCTATGTACCAGGGTGCTTAGATGCTATTTTCAAGTTTCGATGAAAAGCATACTTTTATGTTGATCGAGTGGATCATATTTCAATGTAATATGGATGTATATGTTTTATGTGTGTTGTGTACGCATTTCCGGTTCGAGAATTTGCTCGTACCCTTGCTCGCTCATCAACGCGTTACACTGAGCGTTTTCCTAGTAAGTACAATCTTCATGTGACATCACTGTTCCAACTAACCCAATGAAAATCAAGATTTTAAATAGTCGCATAATCACCTGCATAATTCAGATAATTAATTCAGGGCCTGGGGCGTGATCAAGATTAGGGAGGGAGAGGGAGGAAAGGCATAATTTTAACTCTTTTGACTCTCTGGGCACGAACATCTGTTTTTTTTGCTGCTACCTGGTTGCACCGTTTCACTGATCGTTCTGAAATTTTGCACACATGTAGAGGCAACCTTTTCTCTTTCTGTTTGGAGACAATAATATTTTTGAAACCCCTTCATTGGTTAATATTAAAAGAAACATCTACTGATAGGTTGAAAAATGAAAATGGTCTTCGATAAATCTGATCAAACTCATATTTTGCATGGTCATTAAGACCAACATTGTCTCTTATTTTACAAATGTTCATCCCAATCAGTTAAGAACGTATGAAGTTATTGAAATTTTTAATAGCTGTCAGAAATGAAGTATCGAAATGAATGTTTTCCAGTGCCAATTGAATTGAATCTGATTTGCTATGTACACAGTAAAAAGTGGTAGCTGTTTCAGAAGAGTGAGCCAAAATGAGCTATAGCCCAAAATGAGCTACCATACCGATTTGGCGTACAAATTGCTACGCTAAATTGGAATTTTTAAAAAACAGGAATGTATGTCGCCGATTTGGCTATAGAAGGTTTCAAATTGGAACAAGTATTTCGGTTGATGCACTAAACATTAGATTTGACGTACGCTAAAACAGCAAATATATTTGCCATTTTAGCAACATTTGAAAACGCGTGTATTAAATGTGTGTCATAATAGCGAAGAAGATGACCAAAATGGCTAGTCGTGTACTGAATTGAAAAGTACCGCCTTTACTTATTTATCATATTTGAATTTTAACCGCTCCACTGCCTGTTGAACGGAAGTGAGCCGCAGTGAAGTGAACTCGTCTCGTCCCTCACGGCGGCTGTGTGTGTCTCTTTCTAACTTCCGTTGCACGTTTTGAGCCGTGTGGAGCAAGAAAGATGGACTAGTCTACAACATCATCTATTAATACTGTCATATTTTAACGCCATCCGAATAATCGAAACGTTTAATCTTACTTATAATTAATATGTTCAATAATATTTTCAAAGAAGAAGACGAAGAAAGACGTTTTGAGCTCAAGTTCACCTTTTCACAGTTGTAATTTGGTTTCAATCAACACTTACAATTTTACGTATGAAAGGTAAGTAAGAGCGTTCCTAATTAATTATATTGCATGATGTTCTTTATCATTGATGTTGAAAAATTGACTAAACTATTTTTAACAGTCCCTAGATTTCTAGATGGTTTCAATGTTATAAGAACCTAACCTACAATAATACATTGTGTTCCTAGATTGATGCACAACAACTCTCATAAAACTTTATGCAGATTGTTTGTTATTGTTCATAATCGTTCAACAAACACTAGAAAATGATATTCCCTACATACTTCTGTTTGAGTTGCTTTGTGTCATTCTCAGACTAGGTAGTACCTACATAGGTCCCTAGTAGGTACAACCGTCATGCGGCCGGACTGCAAATGCAGCTTTATAACGTGCACCGCACCTAGGTACCTACATAACTGGATGTGCATAACTAGCATGTTTTTACTTGAATTGTTCATTTACCTACATTGACACTTTTATGTCAATGGTTTGGTTCATCTGTTTGGTTTAATCATGTTTTTTTCATCTGCTAGGACCGTACGTGTTGGCTGTACAGTTGACAGCACAGTGGACAAAAGTTGCCGAAGCACACACAGCGGAAGCAGAGCACAGCTGTTTACGAGACAGTAGATTATCAGCAGCAGTGACAACCACAACTGCAGAAGCCCACACAGCGGAAGCAGAGCACAGCTGTTTACAAGAGAGTAGATAATCAGCAGCAGTGACAACAACAAGTGCAAAAGCACACACAGCGGAAGCAGAAGATTATCAGAGCAACAGGGACAACAACAGGTACCTACCAAATAACTTTTTCATTTGTGTGTGTGTGTCTGTTTGAACTTGGCTGATGGTGAATGTAATGAAGTACTACTTGGCAAAAGAAAAAATAATCGTTTTAACAAATTTCAATGGCTGCTGGGCAGGTTTTGTATCAATCAATTCTTGTAATCATTGATATGATAGGTCACCTACCTACTACAGCGAGACAAGGAGATCGCTTGGACTAACTTTTGATGATGCAAACTATAATTTTACATCAATTTAATTATTTAAGCGATTGTTTTGTGTAGTGTCTCCACCTGTCAAATTTCTTGAATTTTATATTTCACGGCAAGTTCGAATCTTCAGTTCCAAGGTAGAACATAGATATGACTGTTCAAGAGAAAGACAATATTGTAGGTACCTATATACCTACCATGAGTGGTCCCCCAGCCCAGGTATATTTTTTGAACGAGATACTGTGATTTTTTTAAATTAACAAGGAACCGTTTGATCGATCAACTTAAAACTTTGCATGGTTATTGGGAAATATTTAAGAAATTTTTTGAGATTTCCATACAAGTCTGTGAAGAAATTCAAGAATTATTGACTTTTAAGTTTTAATTACAATTTCGATCGACAGAATTTCGGTTCGAAGTGTTGCTCGTATCCTTGCTCGCTCATCAACGCGTTACACTGAGCATTTTCCTAGTTTAACAAACATTATTGTGTTTTCATGGGCAAATTATGAAAATGTTTGTACCAGATGCAAGTAAAATCCAATTGCGCATAAAGGTGGATTTCTATGCTCCGTTACCGTCCGCCGAAAACGACCAAAATCCGACCGAAATCCGTCGCCGTCCGATTTTTTGGGGGTTGGCTCTGATTGATCGGTCACGTGGTCGTTTTTGTCGGACGGTGACGGAGCATGGTAATCCAACTTTAGTCTCGCGTATCTCATTCTCAACTACTAATTTCAACAACAAAAAACTGCATGACTGGTGTCTACTTTTCACTAGCAAACCACTGATACCGAATTTTATTAATGTGTATTGTTGTTGAGTTCTTTAAAATGTAATCAGTTCTTCAAAGTTCTTCAATTTTTCTGTAAGTTTTTTTTGGTGAGGAGGGAGGGGGGTGGGGATTATATTCTGGGGGATTGGATTACCTCCTCATTGTCCTCACTTGTTATGTAGCAAATTGGACCTCTTACCATCTGAAAAACTCCTCTGTGATAGTGTTTTGATGAAGTTGTAATAATGACTGTAGGTTACACGAATCAACAATTTTGCAGTGATCTTCATCATACAAAATGCTAACCACCGAGGAACTTTTAAAAGTGTGGCGTCGGATAGGTTTAAGTTGATACGTTTAAAGTCGTGGCTAGGGGAGTGATACAATTAAATAATTGATTTTTAACAATACAAACTTCTTTTTAGAAAAAAAGAGGTCTGATTTCACACTCTGTAGGCAGTTGCATTTACTAATTAAGGAGGGACGATCGATATAAACACGGTCTTCTTGAAATTTCCACTAATTTGCAAAAAATACGAATTTCTAGAAGACCGTTTCACCATGGCAACACAATTTTATCAGTAAAACTGCACTTTTTATTAGGAAAATCGTCGAAATAAAGCAGTAAAACCCTCGTATCTCAGTAAATCATCCAGAAACGTGTACATTTAAAACTGTTAGAATTAAATATTGTACTTGATACACGATATAGTAGTTTTTTAACGAAATCTTAGGGTGGGAAAGCAGCTTAATACACTTTTGAAAATATCATCATGCCTTTTCCTGTATGGTTGCAATGTTAAATTGAAAGAAAAACTGTAACTTTGAAGTGATATATCTCTGAAATTAGTTCAGCTTGCCTACTTTTTCTTGGCATATTATGGTGCAGAATGCAATTTTCTATATATATGCAGAATTTCAAAGATTTCTTAGGAAAGGGGAAATATGATGGTCCCTCCTTAAGCGAGAATAAAGAACGTTACCACGATACTCTTATGACACTTCCTCTGTATATTTTTCCAATTGATCTGAAAGTTTGCACACATACTAACGTAATCTAAGCGGTCTCTGGGATCGTTTTTGAACGGGATCCTATGATTTGTTGATAACTGAAAATGGACTGTAGCTCACACCATTTGACCTATCAAATCGAAATTTCTCACAATTGCTGAGGAAGTTGTATAGTTGCAGGGTTATAAAAATATCAGTTCCGATTCCTGTAAAAAATTAATTACGGTTCTATTTCGGTTCCATAAGGGTTCAAATAGGTTCCATCAATTTCAGAAAATTCAAATTATTTTTTTAATCAACTTTTGGGACTTATGCTCAGAATTGTCTAACATTAATTTGACTCGGTGATCATTTGAAAAACTGTCAATGGTGATAAATACATAATTTCATATTTGAAAGGCAATGAAGTAAGCATTCAATGAAATTAATTATTTAAAGAACCGTTATGGAACCCAATTATTGTTTAATATTAATAAGGGTTCCGGTTCCACCTAAAAAATTTATGGGTTCCGGTTCCTATAAAAATAACAGTTCTTTTTGGTTCTGGTCCCTGCTTAATTTCATGGAAATCCGATAAATAAAAATCAGTTTATTATGTGATTTTTCCATTTACCATTCGACTGATCAATTTCAAACTTTGCATGGTCATTGCTAGTGTTGAAACTTCATAATTTTCAAGCCCTGTTGAAAATTTTCATGAAAAAAGTAAATTCTCATTTACAGAGGACCTTTCAGCATATTTTTTATTTTTTTATTTGGTTAAGTTTTAATGGAGGTGTGTTACATTATTATGCGTGATAAAATACGTTTAAAAATGTCGGTGCACCTACCATAAAAATAAAAATAAATAAAAAAGTAAACTTACCCTTTTCAGGATTTAAAACATTGAACATTTTCACAAGAAAAATTTTCATGAAAAATCCCAACACTAGTCATTGCGACCAACATTTTAGTATTTTTGCCTATTTCTTTTTTTTCTTTCTAGGTACCATGGGTCTTGTTTACACTTGATAAACACATAATATTATTGACCTGAAATATATTGAGAAAATGCAGTGTACATATTGTCCGCATGTTGTTCTGAAAACACACGGTACATATATGAGACATCTATGGGTTGAACACAAAGATGTGCCGAATATGAGTTTCCAATGTAAATTTGACGACTGTCCTGTCACTTACCGATCAATTCATAGCCTAAAATCACATGTTCGAAGACATCATAGCTCATTAACACAAGACATCGATGCCCAAAATCGCATAGCACCTGCCACTCATCAAAATGACGTCATGGAGGTTGATCAGGGTGATCCACTATTGAATGATATAAATGTGGAACATTTCGAACAGCCTAAGGAACAGATGAAACGGCAAGCAGCAAAACTTATTCTGAGTATAAGAGAAAAAAATGGCATCACGCAATCTGCACTGAACAATATATTGATTGATACTCAAGACGCCATTCAGTTGTCATTGGATAGATTTAAAGAATGCATCACAAACAAATTGTCCCAGCAAGGTATTGAAATAGATGATGCGATGATTACTGAAGCAATGAATGAATCCAATAATTTATTTGAAGGTTTGAACACTGAGTACAAGCAGAACAAATATTTTTCATCTGAATTTGACTTCGTACAGCCCCAAACAATGAAGCTCGGTACACGATTTGTTCGTAGAACATCCTCCACTTCAACTAACAGGCAGACTTCTGTTGTTAATGATACTTTCATTTACATTTCGATAATTGATGTCATTAAGAACATTTTGAAACATCTAGTGGAGCGGTCGCTCCACCCAGCCAAGTCGCACTATACACTCACAGTCACTCAACATACCGTAAATGCCTAATAAACTGAGGAGCAGACCAAACACTTTTACTGTAAGCAACAACATGGCATTTTCGGCCTACTGGATCTCAAAATTGGTAAATCTCACATTGTTGCGAAATATCTTAATTTCGAGCTATGGCCCACCCCACTACATATACCAAATTTGGGAACAATAGGTTATGCCATTTGCGCGCTAGAGGACCGAGAAAACAGTGAAATTACACCACTTTCTGATTCTGAAGATGATGATGATTCTGATGATATCACGAAACGTCGCTATCACCGCCACAGCCTAAACGGCTGAACCGATCGACCTGAAATTTTTACCACATGTGCACTTTTGGCGTCTGAGGTGCCTTTTTATAAAATCAACCGGAAGCCGCCATTTTGAAACCGGAAGTGACGTCATAACTCAAAAACGTCTGGACCGATTAGAACGAAATTAGCGCCATTCGATTAAGATGGTCATCTATATGAAGTATCAATAAAAAAAATATTATTTTCTTATTTTCTAAACCGGAAGTGACGTCATAAATACGCAATATTTAACTTATTTCACAAATTATACTTAAAATACGTACATAATTAACTTACATTGTAACATAGACAATACAATTTATATATTCAAGGTAGCAGTGTTCTCGGCCGCCATTCCTGAAACCGGAAGTGACGTCATATATCTAAAACGCCTGTACCGATTGCAACTGAACTAGCTCCTGCGTATTCATTCTGCTATTTATTTGAAAAATCAATTGTGAAAAATGAATAAATAAATTAATGGTACCGGAAATGGCGGCAGGAACCACTAAATGAAACCGGAAGTGACGTCATATATTACAAACGGCATGACCGATTTTACGGAAATATAGGGATTAGGAATTCAGATGGTCGTTCATGAAGGTATCAACTAGATAAAACTAGATTGTTTTCTTATTACCTATACCGGAATTCGGCCGCTATTTCAAAACCGGAAGTGACGTCATGTATCGAAAACGGCTGGATCGATTATAACGAAACTTAAGCTATTCTTCTTGGATAATCATTTTCATCTTATACCAAACGCAACTTTTCATAGTAACCAAATCGGTTGAGGCGTATTTTTTTAAAGAAATTAGTCCCTGCTCGGACATGTGCTACAAGCTGTATGAATAAACTAACAAAAGAAGTGATATCCCAGAAAAAACACTCCGTGTAAAAATACCAGCCAAGTCTCTTTAACTATAAAAAAAAATAGACGAAATCTAAAAATTCAGCACTGAAAAGGAGTGATATCAAAAAAGGAGCCAAGTCAACGAATTTTCCAAATTTTAATCGTACCATTGAAATAAAAATATCAACCCCCGAGAAATACTTAAAAAAAGGACTTGGCGCATCGTTTTTTTAAAGACATTTTTCTATTCTTAAGCTTATGCCACTCACATACTACGTAGTTCAGAAATGCCTAGAAAAATTGGGACAAAACTTTCAAATTAAATATTGAACATTCTGTAAAATATTTTAAATTTAAATATAAGTACGCAAAGAAACATAGCATTGTCTTACAAGCAATAAATACAGAACAGTTGTGTTTGTGATTGGTAGGTACCTATAGTTTTGTGGGTACATCAACATACCTACTACAGCATTATACTTTGAACCTTCTCGCCGTGTAATTAATTGCTATTAATTAACATTTTATACCAAAAAAATTCATAAATTACATAACGTATTACTTTAGATAAAAATCTAGTCAGTAATTATTTGAGCAGCATGGCTCAGTGCACTAGTCACTTATACAAATCTCATTGACGGCCTTCTTGTAATGAGCGCTTTCGCTATTTCCCTCAGTCACGATATTGAGAAGTATGATTGATTAATATGACCCTAGAAATAGTGGCAATAACGAATAGACTAGGCCGCTTCCGTTTATTCGTTATTCGTTTATCCGTTTATTTCCTCTGAATATTGACAAAATACCAAAACTGCCAGTAGGTAAGAGTACTAGTTATATTAAAACGTAGTACACTGTAGTAAAATATTGTAATTTTGCATAGACATTGTAGCGTTAAATATACAATTATGTATATGTTTTTTCAAATTACACTGACAATATTGCTAATTTTAGTTTCGTGCTACAATGTATCATTTAAATTATCATGAAAGTTGTACATTTGAAACTAAATTGTTGTGTTAAATAAACACAGGCTAAGAAGAGTAGAAGATAATAGTCCAGTTGCAACTTAAATATCATACAATGTGCGCTTTTCTACCTGAACGCGGTAGCCCTCTTACTAATGATCACGGATGTCAGCTGACATCTCCGCTGAGCCGGCAATTAGACAGTGACAGGAGATAACTTCACAGGTATACATCCGCTGTAGTTTTAACAGTTCAATGTATGGTATTTTATTGCTCATCTATAATGACGGTTAGTAATATAGAGACATAACTTACAGACTAATGGAATTCATAAACGCTATAATCATAATGTTCATAACTCGTGAAAATTAATTTTGCCCACAAACACAACTTTCTAACTCAACTGATCGAGAACAGTTTCAACCGCTCTGTTCCTCACTTGGCGCCGTGGTCCCGGGGTTAGCGCTGTGAGGTTCTACACACAAGATCGCAGGTTCGAGACCGGTTGGGTTGAAATAATTTGTATTAGTGTACTAATCATACTTAAAATTGTCCATGCAATTCCGTTTACAGAAATGAAATCTGATTAAAACTGGTTGAGTAATTAATAAAAATTATTTTTTTGGTTGCAACATATCACTACATGCATTTGTAATTTTAACAATACAATGTAGTGATATAATTCCAATGATGTTTTGACAAATATAGAGGTCAGTGTTGTTTTAATACATGTACCTGGTTGACTAAAAATTCATGATCTGTCAAAGTAAAATAACACTACATGCATTTGTAATTTTAACAATACAATGTAGTGTCAATTTTATATATATTGTATTGGAGAACCTGGCTGCCATATACAGTATATGTAAAATAACATTGAAATTTTTAACAGTGTATGATTCGTCGATAATGAATGTGATATACTCAGGAAAATATACTTGTAGAGTTCTTCCTATACTTTTAGGATAGAAAAGTGTCTTTAAAAAAACGATGCGCCAAGTCCTTTTTTTTAAGTATTTCTCGGGGGTTGATATTTTTATTTCAATGGTACGATTAAAATTTGGAAAATTCGTTGACTTGGCTCCTTTTTTGATATCACTCCTTTTCAGTGCTGAATTTTTAGATTTCGTCTATTTTTTTTTATAGTTAAAGAGACTTGGCTGGTATTTTTACACGGAGTGTTTTTTCTGGGTCCAAGTTACACAAATTTAACAAACCAAGAGGCCACAAAAACCAATGTTTTTAATTCTTATGAAAAATCAGACAATTTTAAAAATTCCATATTTTTTCAAACACATGAAGGAGCACTGCAGATAATATTGTACTACGACGACCTTGAGGTCTGCAATCCAATTGGTTCGAAAGCGGGTTTTCAAAAATTAGGTGTTTTCTATTTTGTTGTGGCAAATATTCTACCAAAATTTAGGTCAGCTCTTCACATGATCAACGTTTGTGCTGTTGTTAAATCCTCATTCCTTAAACCATCTTCATATGGTATGGATGCAGTACTGAAGCCAATTGTCAATGATTTGCAACGTCTTGAAAATGGGGTTGATATGAATGGAAAAACCATTTTTGGCACTCTAATCGCTGTGATAGGTGATAACTTGGGAGTGCATGCTGTTGGTGGATTCAAGGAGGGATTTACAGCATATCGCATTTGCCGATTCTGCATGGCTGTTCCTGAAGAACTGCACCATGACTGTGAAGAGAAGATACACTTGTTGCGTACAGAAGAACAATTAGTTGAACAAATCTTGGAGATGGATAACTGTGAAGAAGAGAGGCAACGAATTGAGCTTAGCAGGAAGTTTGGCCTTAACCGCAACTCAATCCTCAACACATTACAATACTTTCATGTGACAAATGGCCTCCCAAATGATATGATGCACGACGTTTTGGAGGGCATTCTGCCAGTTACTATTAAGTTGCTGTTGACCCAGATTTGTTATATTGACAAAGTTATTTCCCTTGACATTGTCAATGGCATGATAAGCGATTTTGACTATGGCTATTCTGACTTGCCAAGTAAACCAAATGTAATATCAGTTACACGATTAAATGCAGATCTTCCAATAAAGCAAACGGCATCACAGTTGTGGTGTCTCGCAGTGAATCTGCCATTGATGGTGGGTTCATATCTCGACGTTGATAATGTGTATTGGGAAAATTATCTGCTCCTGCTGGACATATGTTCTGTGGTGTTTTCTCCAGAGATTACTCCAGGAAACCTTGCATATCTTCAATCGTGTATTTCGGAATATTTATCGTCTTTTCAAGAAATCTATCAGAAAGATTTAATCCCAAAGCAACACTTCTTGGTACACTATCCGCGAATAATTCAAAAGTTTGGACCGCTTACTAACTATTGGGCTATGAGAATGGAAGCCAAGCACAAATACTTCAAGAATTTGGTTACAACATTAGGAAACTACACCAATGTTCCATGGACTGTTTCCTATAGGCATCAACTTCATCAAGCCTATGTTTTGCTGGGACCACTCATGAAGCCAGACGAATGTGGTCCCTGTAAACAATATATACTTTCAAGTCGCTCTTTCGGTCAACATCTTTCTGAATTCTTAAATATTCAAATCGATGAGATAATTCACGAATTCAGTTGGAAGACAATCTGTGGTCAGAAGTATATACCAAGAAAATGCTACATTGCTTTGACAAATTCTCAAAATTCTCCTAAATTGGCATTATTGCATGCCATAGTACAGTACAAAACAAATACGTACTTTTTTTGCCATAAAACGAAGACATTACGTAGCCCACACTTCAATTCCTTTGAAGTTATGGAAGATGGATCCGATTTTGAAGTGTACACATATCAAGATTTCTATTCCCATTCTATTTATCACTCGCATTGTGTGGGTATGAAGAAGTTGATTCCACTCAAATACGCTATTGGTGATATTTATTGTAGGTAGCACAAATTCTACATTTAATTACTGCTTTTTAATAATTAAAAGTGATTTTTCCATAAACGGTTTAATTTTTTCTAGAGTGAAATGCTCGATAAGAGGGGACACAAGCGTGGCCGCTGCAACGAGTGTGATTGCGAAGAATATGAATTGCCTTCGGACAAAGATCAAGGACTCTGTTCTTATTGCTCTTGCCCTCCAACAAAGCACTCAAGACTCGGTGTGTATTGGCTAATTTTATTAAACCGTATGCTTAGTATAGAAAATGATTACGGTGAATACAATATACAGAATTAAAAATATGCACAAGTAGATAACTATTTATTTTTTGTTTGTAGAAGATCTAGAGCATCATGGGGATTCTACCAACCAAAGTTTCACTCAAACCCGTCTTCAAGGGCTCAGTTCTCAGGTTTATGAATATCCATTGCCAGAATCGCAACAACAGCCGCCTACCTTTTCCATGGTTAATGTAAGTTCCTAGTTGCCATAGTTGATGTGAAAGTACCTGTAAATGTTGTTCATGGTACATACTTAATGCAGATATAGCCTGAAACGTGACAATAGATTTTATTTTATGTCAGGTAGCCACTAATGAGTCACTCCCAATTAATTTTGATACCTGTTTACACAATGTTCAGTTATAGTGCAGTTTTTCCAGTAACCTTCACCAACATATAACCAGTATCATCTAAAAAAATATGGTATTGACTCCTAATGTTGACACTTTTTAATGAAGCATCATCCCGTTTTTCTAGTACATACTAGTTACATATAAATTGCCAACAAAAGTTCTATGATACCAAATTATAACTAATAAAGTTGATGTATTTTCCCTTAATAGAACATTGACACACTGTCGATTGCATCATCCAGCGGCATATCGCCATCATCCAGCTGCATTTCGGCATCATCCAGCCGCACATCTGCATCTACAGTTTCGATTGTACCTGCAAGTCCGTTACCTGCGCCTCGTCCTCAATCATCTCGAACTAACAAGAAATTCAACGATTCTGTTGGAGCTGCTGAGGTACGCATCACACAGTTATTATTAAGCGGGTGTATAGTGAACGTTAATGCGCTATTCTTATTGAGCTTTCTCTGCTTTTCTTTATAATTGTTTTGCAGGCACTGTCAACAGTAAAAGAGTCGAGAGTAGAAAATATAGAGTCTAGGTACCTAGATGAGATGCTTGCTTAACTTGCTCAATATTTTGGTTTGCAAGTTTGAAACAGTGTGAAAAGTGATTGTTTTTCATGTTATTATTACTAAATTGCAGGCCAAGGAAGAATTGTGCTCTGTGCCTCCGGAAAAGTTTTTACCTCATAAACTTCCAAGGAAAGTGCAAGACGCACTAGATGCCAAGTGCTTAAAAGATACCCAACGAAATATAATTGTCAGAGAAATATGCTCTGGAATACAGAGCAGTGGTGTAACTCTCGCACCAGGAATAGTGGAGAGTATTGCTGCTCAGGCGGTGACGAAATGGTCTCCATTAAAAAGCACAGTAGGATGTCAATATGTGAGTAATTTTGTTTTTTGTATTTTTTTTAATAAGATGTAAGAACGAGAACATGTAATGATAAAGATACTGAATGATTGACTAAAAGACATTATAATAGGTACAGATAAATATTTGCAATTACGCTGTGATTACAATTTACCTTCTAGCATATTATAAGAGCTTTGATGTAATAAATAATTCACAGCAGACACGGGAATGTCTTAGGTAGATAAACAAATATTCAATGTCGTCAGTTATTAATAACTAATCCAGTTATTATTTATAGTAATAGATTACTATAGATTCACTTACAGATTCATGCAATTATTAATTGGACAAAAGTGAACTACACAAATTAGTATGTACACTTGGCCAAACAAAACTTGAATGTTCAATAAATCTGATTGACTGATACATGTAAGATCGCACCATCAGAAGTCAGTCTAAGCGATCTCATTGTCTCAATCTAGTAGGTGACCTCACATTTCAATGATAATAACAAGCTTTGATTGGTTATGGGACATGACCAGCAGTCATTCAAATTTGGTCAACGTTCAAGTTTTGTTTGGCCGAGTGTACCTACTTAGCGTAAATTAATTTATATTTTTGGGTGCATCTTTGTTAGAATGTACTTTATTTTTCCTTCAGTGTTTGTATTCAATTCAAGTAACTTTTTTTCTAGAAAGCACTGGCAATGCAAATTAAGCGACGAATGGCAAAGATGAACAGGGCGGAAAAGAAGACTGACAACAGCACAGTTCAAATGACCGATGGTTTGAATCACGAGGATGCCACTAAACTGATGCAGGAAGAGTGTAATTTGTCTCAGCCAGCGGTTGCGAAGCTCAGACATTATTTAGACATCACACGGGAGATGCGACAAAAGGAGATGGCTACACTCACGGCCTCAGTCGGCGTTGAAAAATACCCGGCACTGAAGATGAAAGAAATGGTAAACGTGTTTATTATGCACAGTCTTTAAATTTACCAGTTTTTTTTTCAGAAGTGGTTTAGTCTTTTGATAGGCAGAGCAAAACTGGGCTGAAACACTTTCAAAATGTAATTGAATCTTGTTAGTATTATCTAACATTGTTATTTCCTACTTCCAGCTAATTTGGGAATTTTCTCGGGTGCTTGCGGTGTCTGAAGCGTCCCTCTTTGCTTCATGGCAAAACATCGTCCCGGCCATCGTAACGTACATCAACACAGAACATGTGAGCCACACGATCCCGGAAGAACTCTCTATAGGTATTATTTTGCATCTACACCAAACAATAATAATTTTTCCTTAACATTTTGTAAGATGTTATTAATAGATATTAATTAATACAATGCGTAGCCTGTCATTCAATGGATGGTTACACACTACTTTCATATTTCAGTTTGAGTAGGTAAAATAGTAGGTAGAATATAAAATATACATTGACTTGCATTTTCCTGTACCTACTACTACCTACCTATTATAATTATTTATAAAGCATTATCTCCGTACATCTCCAACCATAAACATTATTTAGAGCTAGTTCAGTTGATAATTTACTGGATTATCAGTGAGAAGCCCGGCAGTGTGTTGTAGTACCTAGTTATAATGTTTAATTACTCTCTCCAGGATTGAAGACACTCTACATCCTGCAAACTTTACCAAAGATTATACGTGCTGGGAAAAAGTCATCGCAGAAAACTCGACTGGTGTTCGAGCTTTTTGAGGTACCTATGCTATTAACATATTACGTAGTATTAGATAAAAGTGAGAATCAGGCAAACTAATGACAATCGGAAGCTTAAATTTGAATATATTACCATCACTTAGGACCAGTTTTTCAATGCTCTGCTGAATTTTCAACAGTTGATTTGGACTTTATGGCAACAACCAATTATATTCGTTTAGTGACCATTTAAATTTAAACTACTGGTTTTAGCAGAGTATTGTAAACTGACTCTTAAATGGTGTGTATACACTAGAGATCAATGTGTTTGTATAGTAGGTATTATAATGTACAGTTGTTTTAGTGATAAAAACCCTCCTAAGTCATTTATGTTAAGAAAGTACTAAGTATTTGTCACACTTCCTTGACATTTTTTCAAAAATGTAGAATAGGGCATGGCAATGAGTCTCTTTTCAAATGTTGAAGTTGTAAATTTAAATAACCTTCATACCTAAAGTAAGCAACAAGCGATCTCTAGATTGGATTCTTGTAAAACAAGTGGTAAGTGAACTCTTAATTGAGCTCAATCTGTGAGACGGCTCGGTACCTTTTGTGTGCTTACAAAGGTTAATTAACGATCGGCGAAATAAAATAACCCTTTTCCAAACCAGAGATCGCCTGTTGGTCACTCCTCTCGACTGCCTACAGACCTAGAAGTAGTATAACTGCATATAATTTAACTTATTCCAACAGCAAGTTTGAATGGGATATACAATTGGAAAATATCTGTAAATGTATGTTTCCCCTATTACTTTTTATGATTTGTTCATAACCAATATATACATGTCTTCCCTTCGACACGATTAACATCTTGCCATTTGGAATCAAAATATGCTGTTTTATAGAACAATATGTGTACATATTATGTTGCAGCCGAACACGCCACTGACTGTTGCATCGCTGAAGCCAAAGGAACCCCCTCGTCTGATGGCTATCGGAGAGCTAGCCCCCGGTTTGTCAATCTTTTGTTCGGTGGATACTATGCCACTCTTCAGCACCGAAGACCCGGTAGAGGCACTCATTCTCCTGCTGGCAGCGTTCTGGCTCTTTAACATTAGTTTTCCCGGAGAATGTAAGGGACCATATCTCTTCATTTCTAAAATAATTGTGAATACACCAAGAATCAACAATGAGGTGTCTAAAATAACATCTTTAGTAAAGATGTTTAAAAAGATCCACCAAATTCAAATTGTGCAAACATCTGATATTGATGAAAGAGCCATATAGATCACACCTTTTCATACCTGTTTCAAGGATAATTAAGCCAATAAGTAGATTTATTTAACGGTAAAAACAATCTGTGACAAATAGAGCAAAAAGCGGAGTCCCACGGCTAATAGTCTCGAAGCTAGATGTCGCTGGTTCACATGACTGTCTCTCTTGCACTCTCTACAGTCTCAAATCTGTCTTATTCGAAACTAAACATACCTAGAGAATGCTCTAATATCAGTAAGATGACGTCTCACATAAGTATGCACCCAGTGCGCTTGCTGCCAAGTCACTTATACTACATGTCATTTGTAACGAGTTCAGTTAAAGTTATAATTACATCATGAAATAACAGAAATTGCCTACAAAGTTGCCCTCAATGTCAACAATCAAATACAATCGGCATATTTCATTACAGCACACATTCATTCAAATTCTTGTGAAAACGAGATGTCTTCACCCAAAGCAGCATTTACAAATTGCAATTGTTTTGAACGAGGTGTCAAGAAAAATGTGTCGGGCGCCTCTTTCAGTAGGCAGTGATAAAAACAATTGCAAAGACGTCAGTTTTCGCAAGAATTTGAATGAATGTGTGCGGTAGCGAAATATGCCGATTGTATTTGATTGTTTAAGGTACTCGTCAATTTCTGTTATTTCGTGATGTAGGTATAACTTTTACTGAACTCGTTATACGATTGACATGTAAGTGACTTGCCCGCATGCGTACTGATGGCTCACTCAGTGGGAGATGTTCAATTGTTTTTGCTAGGTGGCGTATTGCAACTTCAATAATAATAAAAATCCATCCCTGGTTCCAATTTAATGGGTCAGGGGGTGGGTAACTTCAATGTCGAATATAATTCAAAGTTAAACTTAAGAACTAGGTACTTGGAACTTCTTAAATCACCTTCAGTTTGGTGGCTATGGAAATCAGAATTGACTAATTCAATTAAAATTTTCTTGTGTTTAAAGATAACTTAGATTTCATGTCAAAGAAGTTTCTGTTTGAAATTTTGACAGACTAATTCAACAAATATCTGTGAGACTCTGGATCTAATGAATTTCACATGCAGTTTGGTTTTCCAGATATCTATTTGTGTTTTTCAACAATGGGTAAAAAACACCATTAGATATCTGGAAAACCAAACTGCATATGATTTTTGTTAAAGAGCAGAGGCACATCGATAATTTTTAAAATTGTATATTAAATATTTCATTTAGGCAGTGAACTAAATTCGGGAAGGGGATTTTAATAGTTCATAGACCTTGAGAAGTGTTGCCACAATTACCCCCTCAAGCACTGAACAAGAGGTGACAACGCCAGCGACATCTAGCATAGGGATTTTGAGTTACGAGAAGGCTCATTATATTCGCGGACTAAAGGGTTACAGTAGAGATGTGAGTTTCTAAAGCTCATAGTTCAATTGTGTGACCTTTTTTTAGGAATATATACCAAATTTTAGCATAATTGAGTATTGGAAAAGATTTTTCTATGGAAAACCACGCAACAGTTCCCGTAAACACTCAAATCTCTTCCAAAATGGTTTGAGGTGCTTTTCCTTAATTTTGAATGAATTTGATGACTGCAGAACACTCAATTTGACTATTTAAATGTTCTTCGCGGTTGACTTACTTATTCGGTGATAACTTATATACAATAGTAATTAGTAACACATTTATGCTGAAATTTGGTATATATTCCTAAATTTGGTCACACAATTGAACTATAAGCTCTAGAAACTAACAAGTAACAACCCTACTGTAACCCTGTGTAATAAATTATCAAATGTGTATAATTATATATTATAATATAAAGATAATTATTAGGTATGTAATATAATGACCCCCTATCATAGAACAGAGACTCATATTTTTTTGTTAGTCTCCCAGATTGTTTTTACCATAAAATTAACAATCTTATTGTCTTTATTTATCTTTGGCTTGATAAAAGAAATTGCAAACTTAATATGAAAAACAGTTGGGGACTACTACATAGCTCAGTGAAGATTTTGAACATAATATGGAATTGTTCTTTCCCCATTATATTTTTTGTACTTGAAGATCAAAATGTAATACCACATGCTTTTTATTATTATGTTACTTGAGACTGTCAAGGCCCAACGGGATTGCTTAGTTCGTAGTTACCCTGCGAAGATTTTGAACGTAATATGGGATTGTTCGTTCCCCATTGTATTTTTTGTACTTGAAGATCAAAATGTTTTACCATTCATGCTTTTTATTATTATGTTACTTGAGACTGTCAAGGCCCAACGGGATTGCTTAGTTCGTAGTTACCCTGCGAAGATTTTGAACGTAATATGGGATTGTTCGTTCCCCATTGTATTTTTTGTACTTGAAGATCAAAATGTTTTACCATTCATGCTTTTTATTATTATGTTACTTGAGACTGTCAAGGCCCAACGGGATTGCTTAGTTCGTAGTTACCCTGCGAAGATTTTGAACGTAAGATGGGATTGTTCGTTCCCCATTGCATTTTTGTACTTGAAGATCAAAATGTTTTACCATTCATGCTTTTAATATTATGTTAATATTAATATTACCCTGCGAAGATTTTGAACGTAATATGGGATTGTTCGTTCTTCATTGTATTTTTATACTTGAAGATCAAAATGTTTTACCATTCATGCTTTTTATTATTATTTTACTTGAGACTGTCAAGGCCAAACGGGATTGCTTAGTTCGAAGTTACCCTGCGAAGATTTTGAACGTAAGATGGGATTGTTCGTTCCCCATTGCATTTTTTGTACTTGAAGATCAAAATGTTTTACCATTCATGCTTTTAATATTATGTTAATATTAATATTACCATGCAAAGATTTTGAACGTAAGATGGGATTGTTCGTTCCCCATTGTATTTTTGTACTTGAAGATCAAAATGTTATACCATTGATGCTTTTTATTATTATTTTACTTGAGATTGTTAAGGCCATACGTGATTGCATATAAGTTTATGTTAATTACCATTTATTATGTGATAAAAGTTCCACCGCAAGGCATCCGTGCCGAGAATGTGGGCACGCAATTGATTTTCAGAGCAACTGGTTAACATTTGCATTGATTTCCAAGCCTATTGAATTATATTTGACTGCATTAGGACAATAAATCGGTCTAATCAACATATTTATATTTGTGTGTTATGTCACCTCCTCCCCCCTCCACCCCCCACCCTCCCCCCACCATCGCTACAGTATGGGTTCATTTTGGCTCCCACATGTGCCAATGCGTTCTCCAGGTCGATCCATTTTGGTATTGAGTAGCTCATTTTAGCTTTTAATTTATGCACCAAAACGGCATTACGTGGGCCAAAACAGTAATGCAGAGGTGCATTTTGACCTCCACAGGTGATAAATGGTGCTTTGAAATAGCTCTAGGTCAAACCATTTTGGTATTGTGTAGCTCATTTTGGCTTTCAATTTATGCACCAAAACGGGATTACGTGAGCCCAATACAAAACTACTTGGTTGGGTAAGTAAGCCATTCCCGACTCGATTAGCAAAAATCTGCGCGCTATTTTGGGATTTCCAAATGCTACAACAGCTTTTTAGCTCACATTTTGCCACTGATTTGGAACTCGACGTGCTCGAAACGGCTTCACTTTTTCAACTCTGTTTCTTCAGAAGAGACCAATAGCTGAAATGGCTTTTTGTTGAGCTGCTCGTGATTCACCCTGTTTTGGCTTCATTTTTTGCGCCAATACAGCTACCATTTTTCTCTGTGTACCAGGGATGCCATTTTCAAGTTTCGATCAAAAGCAGATACTTTTGTGTTGATTGAAAGATCATATTTCAATTAAATATGGATGTATATGTTTTTTGTGCGTTGTGTACGCATTTCCGGTTCGAGAATTTGCACGGACTCGTGCTCGCTCATCAACGCGTTACACTGAGCGTTTTCCTAGTATGTATATCAGTGATACATCAATACTTATTCTCCACCAATGGACTGCCACCTTGACGTGGTGGTGGGGCTTAAGGTGCCGGCTCACATACGAGTTGGCCCCAACCAAGTGCAGTCCAGGGTCGACCTAGTCCTATGCCCTCCCCAAATTCGCGGGCCCCTCGGGCCGGCCTCCCCCCTCGAGATGGTGATTCCCCTGAAATCGAGTCCCACCGGCCCGAAGCTCTCCACCCCCCGGTCTGTCCCCATTCTGACCTGGCTTTCCCACCAGTTTCAGACTCCCCCAGATCGGGCCCGTTAGGTCGACCCCTCCCGATGTCCTCCACTTAGTTCAACAAAGTCAAAGTTAAATTTAATGTGCGCAATATAACCTCGTCGTTGACGCGCCGTTAAACTCTAATAATCAATCTAATCAATACTTATTAGTTATTTCCCATGCATTTAGAAGTCTCCGCTTATTAATGCTTTATCTGAACGCTTCCCCAGTATTAATATCAATAATTAAGAAGATTATTTAGTGCAGTTGACATTATCCCCCCTTCCCCCCCCCCCCCTCCCCTTTCCGCAGTATGCACACTTCAGTATCACAGCAGTTGCACGAGTTCAGAAGAAGAGCCAATCAAAGTAAGACACACATCTGCCGAGACAATCTTAACCAATCAGAGGGAGCTGAGATTACTTGGCATTGTGCAGGGTTTGATTTGCAACTCTTTATAAATACCTGTGTGTCAAATCCATTGGAAGCAGACTGATTTGAATACCATTCTTTTCTACTTTAAGTGCAATTCTCATGGGTATAGATTTCACATTTACATATTATTAATAATCAGTGAAGCACAGTGTTTGTTATTGAGAGAGAAGAGTTAAATTCCTATCAAAATTCAATTTAAGACGGCTGAGTAGTGAGTTTGACCTTGAAGAGTTTTTTGATCGTTTTTTATTAATATCTTTTACCAATGTAATTTGTAATAAAATAAGGCTTTGAACGAGTCTTCAGAACAGTTCAATTAAAATTATTTAACAGCTGAAGTGGTTTATTATTTTTATTTTGTCCAGCAGATGTTTAGTGCCTGAAAATTAGTAAAAATATGGCACTAAACAACTGTAGGACAAAATAAAACTAATTACCTATTCCAAACTATCAAATTAATTTTATTAATCTGTTCTGAAAACTCGTACAAAGCCTTATTTTATTAACAAATACATTGGTAAAAGACATTGATAAAAATCGATTAAAATTCTTTTAAAGGCCACGCTCACTACCCACCCAGCCGTCTTAATGTTTTACTTTATTAGCTTTTTATTCTCAATAAATAAAGTACTAATATAAAGAAAACAAATATTTTTTAAAAACATTATAGAAGAATAGCCCCTAGTTTTTAGTATAGTTTTTATGATATGAATAGCATAGTTTTTGAGGTCAAAGAGACCCTGTGGGAGGGCATACAAGAACATTTTAAGTATAATTCAAAAGTTATACGATGCGCCAAAAAATTTTGATTCTTAAAACCGTTTTAACTTGCCCATTTTCTGATCTTTTCAGTGTTGAATTTAGATTTATTTTATTTTGTTTGGTTAAAAAGACGTACGTGTGTTTTTGATGGTGATTTGTATTTACTGTACCTATGTAGAGGTATTTTTAGTCATATTTGGAATTTTATGACGTGATTTCCTCATTCTACTTGACTGTTGATATCTCATAGAGATAACCAACTGAATCGAGGAGCACTAGTTCCGATCAGATTAGTAAAGCCATTACGAGATATGGCGTCACTTTCGGTTTCTACATGGCGGTACAAAAAATTCGTAAGGGGACGCCAAAAGTGGTGAAGATATTAGACCGATTCGTTCAGCCGTTTAGGCTGTGGCGTGATTGCAACCTTAATTATGATATCGTCAGTGATTGGGTGTAATTTCACTGTTTAAACGGTCCTCTAGCAAAACTGCATAACATATTGTTCCCAAATTTGGTTGGTATATGTGGTGGGGTGGACCATAGCTTGTAATTTCGATATTTGCAACAATTTGAGAGTTTCCAATATCAAAATCCTATTGGCCGAAAATGCCGAAAGAGTTAGGCATTTTCACGGAATGTTGTGTGAGAGTGTGCGCGCGGTACGACTTGGCTGAGTGGAGCGACCGTCAGGCGCGTAGGAAGGGGGGGGGGGGAGTGGGGGTCAATGACCCCCCCACTTTTCATCTTGACACCCCCAGATATAACCCCCAGATACACACAAATTTTGATAAAGAGATCCAAAAATGCACAAATTTGCTCCATTATGAGGTTGAATTCTCAAAATTTTCCCAAGTTTTGCAAAGCTAATTGAACAGAGGTATTATCCAATTAGACAATAACTCATTTGTCCAACATGATCAATGATCATCCTCATGAATACAATTTAATAATTACACGTTAAACTATGATACCGAATAAGCACCGTTTTCAAAGCAATTCCAAAATCTATTCATAATCGATTATCTTTAGGGATTTTATCGAATAACAAAATTTACAGATTATAATGCATTTTGTCAAAGTTTCCCAAGAATATTGCATATCACAAATTTTAAATTTCTTTGAAAACGATGCCAAAATAGCTTCAAATTCGATTCTTTTGTATCAAAAATTCAAAAAAGGCCCTGCGGGGCAATTTGGGTTGCGGGCTTCCCAGACCCCATTGTAACGACGACTACTTTTCCTC
This sequence comes from Leuctra nigra, assembly GCA_934045905.1. Classification (NCBI taxonomy): domain Eukaryota; kingdom Metazoa; phylum Arthropoda; class Insecta; order Plecoptera; family Leuctridae; genus Leuctra; species Leuctra nigra. The sequence goes on along the minus strand of OW203767.1, from coordinate 38,868,076 downwards.
ACATTCATTGATCCCCATAATTTTGACCCCCCCCCCCCACTCAAAATGAAGTTCCTACGCGCCTGGCGACCGTCGCTAGATCTAAATGTTGATCGTATAGCCACGTCGGCGGTGATACAAAAGAAAATAAATAACAGCGGATTGCAATGTGCTCCAAGATTGCAATACAGTACAAACATACTTTTTTATATCTGTTTGTCTGGCACATACATATACTCGGATAGCAAAAAACACAGAATAAAGAAAACAAGAAAATGTTTGGGTTTAAACTACTCCCGGGGAAAAGCGGGTTAGTCACTATTTAGTGAATTGTTCAGGAGAGCGGATATCAAATATTTTGACTTAACTCATTCTGCATAACTAGGTATGTCTAACTGAGAAAAAGCAGGTATGTCATTGTCATGGCATAAATTCAAAGCTTAATATAATTGCACTATGAAATGTGTGCATTGGAGAACTTATGGAGTTATTTATTCAGTTGCATGACTTGTTTGCTTTTTCCCCGTAGACATCTGATTATTTGTCTGGTTACGCGCAAAACCAATTTTCAATAGGAATAAATTGTCTGGTACCTGGTTTTACTCTCCCCACCGACGGCTGCCACCTTAGCGCGGTTGTGGGGTTTGTGTTGGCCAATGATCCACTGCAGCTAAGCCGGCGAGCATATGCTCATGTGTAAAGGCTACACAATTGCCGGACAGGTCAGTGGTGAGGTCCAGACAAAGAGCAGCCAGGGTCGACCTATCCATGCCCTCCCTTGAATTTGCGGTCCCCTCGGACCGGCCTCCCCCCTCGAGACGGACTTCCCCACAAATCAGGTCCCACCGGCCCGTATCCTCACACCACCCGGTTCGTCCCCATTCTGGCCTGGCCTTCCCACCAGTGCTGGACTCCCCGTGCCGGGCCCCTTAGGTCTACCCCTCCCGAAGCCCCCCCCCCTTAAATTTCAACAAAGCTTAAAACAAAATCTTAATGTGCGCAAAATAACTTCGCTGTCGACGCGCCATTAAACAATACTAATCTAATCTGGTTTTACACTAAATAAAAAATATGAGTTCACTTTAAGTTGATACTAGCGCTCGGCCGTTTTAGAAAATTGAGAGAGAAAAATTGTTTCATAATAGCCCAGTAATTTAATGCAAAAAAGGGCTGAACGCACCACTAATTGCAACAGAAGGTTTCAATTGATGAATCGATTCAAAAAAATGCCCTCTACAACATATCCAAAATCAACCAAAATCCGTACACCGGAAGTACTTTTTAATCACTTTTTAAGTTAATTTCCCATGTTAATTCAATCTTGCAAAAAACATGTTTTCATGTAACTCCGATTTTGACGAAACTTGGCAAAATTGTTCACCATCCTAAATGAAAACAAATAGCTCTCTGAGCTTTCCTCTAAATCTCATCGTTTGGGAAATATGGCCCTCGCAAAACGTCAAATTACACTCAAAGTGACCTAAATCGTCGAAAACATGACTTTTCAATGGTCCATATTTCCCAAACGATGAGATTTAGAGGAAAACGCTGAAGAGCTATTTGTGTTCATTCAGGATGGTGAACAATTCTGCCAAGTTTCGTCAAAATCGAAGTTACACGTAAAAACGTTTTTTGCAAGATGGAATTAACTTGGGAAATTAACTTAAAACGTGATGAAAAAGTAGTTCCGGTACACCGATTTTAGGCGATTTTGGATATGTTAGAGTTAATTTTTCTGAATTGATTCATGTATTGAAACCTTCTGTTGCAATTAGTGCTGGGTATAATCACACAATTACTGGACTATAAGTGAGTGTTACTTTTACAGGATGTTCACATGATCAGTCTGATTGTATATTAGTAGCACTTTTTAATTTTTGCTTATTGCACCGTTAATTAGGCGCCAGTTATTCAACAAAACCGCGCGAAACTATGAAATTTGCGATACGATTGGAGACCAAACCCGTAAGCCAATTGATCTCAAATTTTAATCATGATTAGATGAAAAAGACAAACTAAGGGTTATCCCTTGGCACATTCTTGAAATTTAATTTTATACGGCGCCCAGAGATATAAGAAAATAGTAAATTTTTCACCAAAAATCCATTAATTATTACTAATTAACGAAACAAAAATTTTAAAATGTACCAAGGGATACATTTAAGTTTGTCTTTTATCTAAACACGATTAAAATGTAAAATAATTTGGTCTACCAATTTCGTTTCCAATCGTATCAAAAGTGTCCACAAAAAGCAGCAAAATCTCTCGCTCTAAAACATTTGTAATTGATTTTTCTAGTGATTTTTCAGTCACTTATGCTCGCCTAATAATAATATGTGTTCCCTTTTTCTCCAGGAAACATGTCCTACTTCTTCATAGAAAACGTGCATACGGGCTTGGTGGTCCAAATCAAGAACGAGAACCATATAGCTGGTGAACAAATAGTCATGAGTAAAAAAAACAGGAAGAGATTCTCAACTCTGGCATGGAGTCAGTAAAATGATTGTCTCAAAGTTGAATTATTATTATTATTATTACAATTATTATTCAGTGTAAAATCTCAGATCATTACATGGTTGGAGTTGATATTGAGAGTAAGTGTAATAGTGTTAAGCAGGCTCCAGGTATTACTTATAGATCTGTTATATGTGAGGATGCATTAAAGCACTATTTCAGTGAAGTGAATTGGTCGGATTTGTCACCGAGTAATGATTGCAATGAACTATATGATGAGATTGTTTCTACTTTCGCCTCATGCTATGATAGAGCTACGTACATTAGAGAGCAGCGAAAGATAAGGGCTCCGCGGAAGGAATGGAGGTCTTACAAACTTTTAGAGGCAATTCAAAGTAGGGATAGGCTATATCATAAATGGAAAAATTGCAAATCTACGTTGAGAAGTAATTTCATGGTCGAATATAAGAGACGAAGAAATTTAGTTGCTGCTGAAATAAAAAATGCTAAAATTAATTATTATAAAAATAAAATTTTAAATGCTAAAAATGATATGAAAGAGACATGGAAAATTGTAAACGAAATTTCTGGAAGAAGTAATAAGAATTCTGTTGATGAGGTTATAGCTCGTTATATGGGGAAAGTTCATTCAATTGAACCCATTGCGAATTCATTTGTGAATTCTTTCATAAACGACATTAAAGATATTCAACATGAGTGTATTATCCGAACGTTGCCTGATGTCAGAGGTAATGACCTGGCTGCTCAATCAATGTATATGCCTACAATATCTAGTGCTGAGGTCGAAGATGTGATAACAAAATTGAATGTAAATAAACAACCAGGATGGGATAACATACGGACCAAAGATCTACAATATCTATGCAATGATATCAGTGTTACAATAGCAAGACTTATTAATTTGTCAATAAAGTCAGGGATAGTACCGGATAATTTAAAAATTTCTATAGTACGTCCCATTTACAAGAAAGGGGATCATTTAGCATACAATAATTCAAATTGCGCTTATGCAGTTATAATTTTTATAATTTATGTTCTTTTTTACCGATGAGTCTCATGAAGTTACTATATTCAGCGTTGGTCGAGTCTTTTTAAGCTTACGGAATTTTAGCATGGGGAAATGCATCTGCTGTGCACCTGAATAAAATATATCAGTTGCAGTGTAAGATTTTGAAAATTATTATATCTCCAGCTACTATACAGAATAAAAATTTATCGAAGAGTATGTATTTTTCGTATTTACAATTATTAGATATTTCGGATCTTTTTGAATATAAATTAATTCTTAAACAATATTTTAGCTCAGAGTTCAAATTCTATGTGACTGTGAAGTACAAATACGGGCTAAATCGCAAGGAAAATTTAGAATACCTAAATGTATTAATAAGTATGGACAAAGACAGCTTAATTATGAAGTACCCACAATTTTTAATAATTTACCTCAAAATTTAAAAAATTTCGATACATACAATTGTATAATAATAAATAATAGCGGGTTGTCTACAGCTCTAAGCCGGCCGTTTCCCGCACTCCAGACGCCACCTCTCTCTGTCCGTCCAGTCATCACCACCAATTCCTCTTCTTGACATGTCCAGCAGCACCTGTTTCTTCCAATCCTCTTCTGGTCGCCCTCGTCTTCTTCTACCAGGAGGTAACCAAGACTCTAATCTTTTTGGCCACCTCTGAGGTTCCATGCGCTGAACATGCCCATACCAAACAAGTCTATTTGTTTCTATACAATTAACCACCGTCTTTTCTACTCCCATCCGTCTTCTTATCTCCTCATTCCTCACGTGCTCTAATCTTGAGACTCCACAACTCCTTCTTAAGAAATCCATTTCCACTGCAAGCAGCCTTTCTCTATCCCTCTGCGTCATCTCCCACGTTTCTGCACCATACAGAAGTATGCTTTGAACTATCGTCTGGTATATTCTTTTTTTTGTGGTTTTACCTACACTCCCGGACCAGAGTAACGAATTGAGCTTCTGTATTGCCTGTCTCGCCTGACCAATACGACAGGATATCTCTCTCCTACTGTTTCCTTCTTTATCAATTACAGTTTCCAAGTACTTATATTGCTCACACACCTCGATACACTGTCCATTCAAATCCAAGCCCTCTCCAAACTCCTTGCCAACCACCAGATATTTCGTCTTTGTAACGCTGATTCTTAATCCAGCCTCCTCATATGCATCATTAAGCTTCCTCAGCATAAAATCAATGTCATACTCATCTGAGGCCATTAATATCTGATCATCAGCAAAGAGGAGAGTATGAAGAAGTTCACCACCAACGTCAATTCCCATGCCCCTGCATTTCCTCTGCCACTCTTTTAAAATCTCGTTGACATACACTTTGAATAGAGTGGGAGATAAGCAACACCCTTGCCGTAGACCTTTTGTTATTATGAAAGGTTGCGACAATTTATTTCCACTTTTAACAACACTCTCCTGTTGGTAATACATACTCTTTATAGTGTTGATATACTTGCTGCTGATCCCACTCTCATCCAATATTTTAAAGAGGTTCTTAAGAGGTACCGTGTCATATGCCTTTTCCAAATCTATAAATACAAGATGCGTATCGGTGTTCCTTGCCTTTCGCTTCGAAATCACTTGCTTTATGGAGAAAATATTGTCTGCACATGATCTGCCTGCTGTGAAGCCACATTGTTCCTCGTCAATATTAATCTGGTCTTCAAGTCGCTTCTTAATAACCCTCTTTATAACTTCTTTATAACCTAATATTTATTTCTTAATAAATACAATAACAATTGTATAAAAAAAGAAATAAAGATGTGGTTATTTACTAGGAATGTTTTTGGTTGAACGGGTATTGATCTAGTTACCTAATGATGACTAATTTTTGAATATGGATTGTTTCAATATGTATTACTTCCTTATTTCTACTAGGCTGTTAAATCTGATGTTACTTTATTGTTTACGCACTTGGTCATTTTTATTGTTTCTGTATGCTTATTGTTTATTTACATTATTTTGTCTCCCACAGACTAGCCTTTTGGCTATGTGGGATAGTTTGTAGATTTGTGTATTTATTGTATGTATAATTGTGTGCAATAAAAAAAAATAAAAAAAAAATGGGTAAGACTAACAGGCTATAAACAATTTGCCTACTTCTTATACCTACCAATAGAATAGTCCCATATATGTAAAATTTTGCATTCACATCCCCTAACCAAGGTCCAATAATTATCTTCTCCTAGCGGAGAACAGGCGATCCACAAAATTAAGTCGTTGCACAAGACGCCATTTTGGTTCTCAAACTCATCGCCATCTTTAATGACCTTGAACCTTAAAAAATTCCAAAGAGAAAAAAATTAAGAGAAGAAGAAGGCTTTGTCAACATGCAGCCAATCAGGATGTCTAATTCCTCTATTTGAAGCTTACTTCATCCGAGAGTCGTAAGACAGCCTTTTCGTTTGACATTGTGGAAGTGTATGAGACGACCTAAATTCCGCCTGTGGTGGCTGCGCTAGTAGGACCGGAGATTTAGTGGACCTTGCCCCTAACTTGCCCCTAACCTAACCCTAACTATTATCTCAAGATCAATCTAAACATGAAACAAGTATCATATTATGAATATATTTAATTATATCAAACGACTGCTCATTACTTGACGTTGCATCATAATTGTAGAAGTAAGTACATTTATAGGGCAAAGGGTGCATTATTTTAAAATTTCACCACACTTACAAATTTTGTTCAAAATTATGTTTCTATATATTATTATAAACTATAGTTACAACTTAAAGTGGTCTTAAATATTTGTTCAGTTAATTGGAATTATTATTTAATTCATATCGTCCCCTAACTTTAAACATCTTGCCACCCCTAACGGGGGTAGGTCACTCTAAATATAAAACAAACATCATATAGAATGAATCTATATAATTTTATCTATCGATTGAGTGCTCCTATCTTGATATCGCTACATGATTGTGTAAGAGAGCTAATATAAGGCAAAGAATGAATTTTTTGCACCCCCTTGAATTGCTTGATCAATTTTGAAATTTATATATATATAATTTGGACAATGTTACAATTAATGGCCTTGTTATAAGTGGCATCAATATTTCCATTGTTCGTTGGAATTTATATTTAAAGAAATCACCCCTCTAACTTTGAACCATTGCCACCCCATAACGGGGGTAGGTCGTAGCAATTCAAAAACAAAAATCATCACGTGCATCTATGTAATTTTTTTCTATTGATTGAATGCTGAAAACTTAAATTCGCTCCATAAATGTGGAAGATAGTTTATATGAGGCTAAAGGTCAAATTTTACCCCCCCCCCCTCTACACATTTTGTGCAAAATTAAATTTGTTATATTGTATTTGAACCTTTTTACAATTTATCGTATGTTAATTTGTCATATTATACTTGTACAATTCTTTTTAATTAATATTTATAGGAAATCAACCCCAAAACTTTCATCCCTTACCACCCCCAAACGGGGGTAGTTATGACAAACCACCTCGAGTCGATTCGAATAGTTTTCTTTACTCTACAACTTATCCAAAATCTACGCTTTTATCACCAAACCCCGAATTGTGACCTAAAATTATTATAAATGAATTAATCAAATTTGTATCAATTTCTCATTTAGTTTATAGCAAATAGAACATATACATTTATTAAGAACATTGTTGCAAAGCATAATAATTCAGCAAAAGGGAACAGATTCGTTCCATTTAAAATCGTCCAATTTACGAAAAAATCGTTGCGGCATGAATTTTGATAATTTTCAAAATTTGCTAATATATAACGTGATCCTAGCCAAGTTTAAATTAATATTTTCAGATTTTTCAGATTCACCCTTCTCAAGTTACATGACCTTGAACATTGGCCTGAGTGGTAAAAAAAGCTCAAGTAAGCTCTTGCAAAACTCGCTGTAATTTCCAAAAGAATCAAGATAACGGGTTCCAGTAAATTTTGTACTCTTCAACATATTTTCGTCTATCATTTTGGTCCTCATAATGTTTGTCGTATACCCTCTGCGTGACCTTCAAATCAGGGGTTGAATATTGAGTATAATTTTGCAAAATTTACTGTATTCCACGCTCGATTTACTACCCAAGGGTTGTAAATATCAATTCAATTATTTTTGTGGATTTTCTACGTATATATGGCTTAGTTACTAAACTTCTTTAATTGTAAGTCTTCGTACATAAAATAAAGCTTCAAAAACTGAATTATTGACAAATTGTTACTTTTCAACCCCATTTGTACCCAAGAGGGCAAAGAGACAAAACTTTGAGTTGATGCTCGATTAGTAACTCATATATTGATGTTCAATATCTGCAAGTTTCGTTTTGTTATTCTACGTTTTGGAGAAATGGCGAGTATTTTTGTTTTTATATAAAATGGAATATGGTCAAATTGTCTATGTTCAACCCCTCTTTTCCCCCAGAGGGCAAAGCGCCAAAAATGTGAGTTGGTGCTCGATTAGTGACTCATATATTGATAATCAATCCCTGAAAGTTTCGTTTTGTTCTTCGAATTTATGTAGAAATGGCGAGTAGTTTTGTTGAACCATTATTTTTTGTGTGCCTAGAAAATCCCCAAGTAAAATACCTCTATACGCATCAATCCGTTCAGAAATTAAATTATTTATGGTATTACGAAAATACGTGCCATTTCTGCATTAAGATGAAGAACAAAACGAAACTTTCAGGGATTGATTATCAATATACAAGTCACTAATCGAGCACAAAATCATGTATTTGGCGCTTTGCCCACTTGGGTAGATAGGGGGTTGAACATAGTCAATTTGACCATATGTCATTTAATGTTAAAACAAAAATACTCGACATTTCTCCAAAACGTAGAATAACCAAGCGAAACTTGCAGATATTGAACATCAATATATGAGTTACTAATCGAGCATCAACTCAAAGTTTTGTCTCTTTGCCCTCTTGGGTACAAATGGGGTTGAAAAGTAACAATTTGATAATAATTCAGTTTTTGAAGCTTTATTTTATGTACGTTAAGACTTAAAATTAACTAAACAAAAGAAGGTTAGTAACTAAGCCATATATACGTAGAATATCCACAAAATTAATTGACTTGATATTTACAACCCTTGGGTAGTAAATCGAGTGTCAAATACAGTAAAATTTGCAAAATTATACTCGATATTCAACCCCTGATTTGAAGGTCACGCAGAGGGTGTACGACAAACATTATGAGGACCAAAATGATAGACGGAAATATGTTGAAGAGTACAAAATTTACTGGAACCCGTTATCTTGAGCTATTTTTACCACTCAGGCTAATGCCCAAGGTCATGTAACTTGAGAAGGGTGAATCTGAAAAATCAGAAAATATTAATTTGAGCTCAACTAGTATCAAGTTACAACTAAGCAAAGTTTAAAAATTATCAAAAATCATGACGCAACGACCATTGGACGTTTTTCCGCGGAACGACCCAACATGAAAAGGGAAGTTAAATAGTTAGGAATATTTACAAGGAAAGCACAATTTCAATAGTTTTCCCGCATGACCCGCATGACCTGTAGTGGCAGGCGCGGATAAAGGGGGGATTGGGGAGAATTCCCCCCCCCCCCCCACTCGAGCAGTGTTACCCCCCCCATTCACTATACAAAATTAAGTTTAACGTCCCAGAATCACTTGTAAATTCTTTAAATTCTAAAAAAACGCCCTGCGGGGGAACAATGAGAGTTTGCTGTTATTTGAGATGTTTAGAATGCCAGATTGCCTTATTAATTATTCATATTCGAAAAATGCCCTGCGGGGCAACAATTAGGGGATAGTTTGCAATTGCATAAGTATGTGCATTTTAGTGCCCCAGAATCATGTTCAAATTATTTAAATTCTAAAAAACGACCTGCGGGGCTAAAACTGGTCCTATCATGAATACCTTTCCTATGCGCCCGTCTGGGAGGCCTATAAAGTACCCCATAAAAGGGGGGGGGGGCGCCAAAGTTTTCTTTGCCCGAGGCGTCAACGAGGCAAGGGCAGGCTCTGCCCCCTGACGGGCTGTTTCACCAAATGGCAGATTTCAAACAAAGAAAAGTGTAATGTGCGTACACTGAGGTAACCATAAACCACTTTCAGACCTTCCGCAGCAGAGGAGGGGAGGGTCCACTACGGCTGGCTCATGACGGCTGGGTAGTGAGTTTGACCTTGAAGAGGTTTTTAATCGATTTTTATCAATATCTTTTTCCAGTGCAATTGTTAACAAAATAGGGCTATGGACGTGAATTCAGAACAGTTCAATGAAAATAATTTCATAGCTTGGAATAAGCTATTAGTTTTATTTTGTCCAGTAGGCGTTTAGAACCCGAAAATTACTTCGGGTAACTTCGAAAATTACTTAATTTTCGGGTTCTAAACACAAGTATCACAAGTATCCCCTTGTGACCAACATTAACATTATGGACTCATTTGATTGGTTTTTCAGTAAGTCACTGGACGTCCAGGGGACAAAAGGACCAAATATCATCACATGGGATGCAAACAGCCAATCCAACCAGGACTGGAATTTCGGGCTTGATAAAACAATTACCAGCGGAATGGGAAAGGTCATGGATGTGAAGGAATCATCCGTGCTACCTGGGGCTCAAGTTATTGTGTTTAAATATCATGGAGGCAAAAACCAACAGTTTAAACTTGTATACGTTTAAAATCTTTCAAAAGCATATATTTGTTAATTTAAGCTTAATGGAATTACTGTACCTAGATAATATTCAATTCAGTTCAATTCAATTAAATATTACATTTATACATCATGATTTATACAGTATGACAGCATGTGCTTTGTTACTTATATTACTTTTACATAACTTTAATTAATAACAATCACAATCGCTGTTCCTTTATAAACTATGTTCTAATATTTAATGGAATCTTGTTGTAGCTTTAAGACCATTATGAGCAAAAGTTGATCACATCTGATTACTTTTTTAAGTCGAGATTGGATAGGGTAGAGCATAGATAGAGTACAATGTTTAACAATTATTAATGTGAAGTAATTTGCAATTGTAATGCACAAATAATAAATCAATTTTAGTGAAAAGATATTCAATGTTGCGTTCAACTTAACGTATTATTCTTGATGTCCAGACAGTGAACCCTATCCATGACCTTCTGGTCTAGTAGCGTCTAGTAACAGCGACGGATGATTTGTGTGACCTACAAGTCACACTGACTCGGTGTGGTGCGTCGACAGCGTCGTTGAGATGCTTGGAGCTACAAGTTACACGGTTTTTTGATTGATTTATTAAGTTACAAATTGTATTAATACAGGAGGTAACACTTAATTTTAATTTAATAATAATAATACCTATAATAATTATTATAATAATAGTGTTGATATTATTAAGCAAAAAAAAAATCTTGATCTAGTGGAGCGGTCGCTCCACCCAGCCAAGTCGTACCGTACACTCACACTCACTCAACATACCGTAAATGCCTAATAAAATGAGGAGCAGACCAACCACTTTTACTGTAAGCAACAACATGGCATTTTCGGCCTACTGGATCATAAAATTGGAAAATCTCACATTGTTGTGAAATATCTTAATTTCGAGCTATGGCCCACCCCACTCCATATACTAAATTTGGGAACAATAGGTTATGCCATTTGCGTGCTAGAGGGCCGTGAAAACAGTGAAATTACACCCCTTTTAAAACCTATCTGATGATATCAGGAAACACCGCTTTCACCGCCACAGCCTAAACGGCTTAGCCGATCGATCTGAAATTTTTACCACATGTGCACTTTTGGCGTCTGAGGTGCCTTTTTATAAAACCATCTGGTAGTCGCCATTTTGAAACCGGAAGTGACGTCATATCTCGAAAACGGCTCAACCGATCGGAATGAAACTAGCGCCAAATGATTCAGACGGTCGTCTATATGGAATATCAATAGGTAAAGTAGAGATGTACTATTACCAAAACCGGAAATGACGTCATGAAAATGAAGAACTAGATTTTAATGACCTCTAACTACAATAACCACATATTCAGAAGGCTTATAATGATACATAACATTTATAGAAATAAATTCTAGGTGGCAGTTATTTCAGTCGCCATTTTGAAAACCGGAAGTGATACCATATCTCGAAAACGGCTGGACTGATTGGAACGAAACTTTCGCAATTCTTCATGGAATATCACTTTAAGCTTAGGTATATTGAGCACCAAACACAATTTTTCGTATTAACCAATTCGGAAATGGCGTATTTTTTTAAAGTATTAAGTCATTGTTGCTCCGATGTGTGTTACAAGTTGTGTAAATAAACTAAAAAAATAAGTGATATCCCCATAAAAAAACACTCCGTGTAAAAATACCAGCCAAGTCTCTTCAACTATAAAAAAATAGAAGAAATCTAAAAATTCAGCACTGAAAAGTAGTGATATCAAAAAATGAGCCAAGTCAAAACTTAATTTTAAAAACCAAAATATACTTGGCGCATCGTTTTTAAGGGCATTATAGGTATATTATATATATTTAGGTACATTTGATTTTTGGCATATGCTTCTATACTATTTATATACACGATGCGCCAAGTATATTTTGGTTTTTAAAATTAAGTTTTGACTTGGCTCATTTTTTGATATAACTACTTTTCAGTGCTGAATTTTTAGATTTCTTCTATTTTTTTATAGTTGAAGAGACTCGGCTGGTATTTTTACACGGAGTGTTTTTTTATGGGGTAATGTAATTAATCTAATAGTAATTATGATATGGTCATAATTAATAATTTATGTACCTAAAATATATTTGTAACTAGTAGGTCATTAATACAAACTAAAAATCTTCTTACTATGACTAACGTATTTCAGGCTAACGGCTTAGACTAACGTATAACGTACTAACGAAATATCCCAGAAAAAAACATTCCGTGTAAAAAAGGCAGCCAAGTCTCTTTACTTTAAAAAAATTCAACACCGAAAAGAAGTGATATCAAAAAAGGAGCCAAGTCAATGACATATCCAAATATTTAATCGTATTTTTGAAATAAAAGAATACACACCGAGAAATACTTTACAAAAGGACTTGGCGCATCGTTTTTTTTAAAGACCTCATTCAATACTAAAAGTGGAAAGAAATTTAAAGTAGGTACATATTCTCTTTCTATTAGAGCCAGAATCTATGCATCAAGCTACTTTAAGTAATGCCTATTTTATAGTTTTGTCAATGGCGATAGCTGTAATAGAGCTGTTCATGCTGTAATAGATAAGTATTATAAGGATGGAAGAATTAAATAACAATTGGAAGTGGGTTCATACATATTCTTGCAGTACTGTTAATATGGTGATATAAGAAGGGTATCTTTTCATAATTTGATCTTGACTGAAGGAATTCATGAAACGTTGTCAAATAATTACGAACTATCTTTGGGACACTATTATATATTTTTGAAGTGTCAAGTGTATAAAGTTAAAATTTTTAATAGAAATTCAATGAGACTATGACGTACTTTGTGAAATGTTTTGTTATAAAATGTGGATTAATAGAAATGTATTTTATGATGAGAAGGTATAACGCATGAGACTTAATTATGTTGACCACGAAACAATATTACGAAGATAACTAACTATTGTGTATTTATAGAAAACATACCTAGGCAACAAGTTTTATCGCGTATGTACATATTCTTATAGAAAATATTTTACAGTAGGTATGTATAATATGTAATTGAAAGATGTTTCCCTATTATTCTAAAAATTCTAAATGACTGTTGTATATAAATGGCATATGCTTTTGAATCGAAAAATGTATTTAAAAAACGATGCGCCAAGTCATTTTGTAAAGTATTTCTCTGTGTTTGTACTTTTATTTCAAAGATACGATTCAATATTTGGAAATGTCATTGACTTGGCTTCTTTTTTGATATCACTCCTTTTCGGTGTTGAATTTTTTTAAAGTAAAGAGACTTGGCTGCCTTTTTTACACGGAGTGTTTTTTTCTGGGATTTGACATACTAGACAAGACAAAAAACTAAAGACATGCAAAAGACACCTAGATCGTACACAATCAGGTCTCATTATGTTACAGAATGCATTGTTTATATTTTTACACTTATTAAAATGTTTTGTTCGATTTTGGAAAAATACAAATATTTTACATAAATAACATATAATATTATTTTGATATTGTTGATAAGTTTAAATACGTATGTTAACCGTAAGAGTACTGGTTGTATGCTATTTAGTAATTTTGGCACTAAATTGGACATTCTGTTAACTTATAAGTGCTTATTGCAAAGATATGGAAATAATGATGATAAAAAGCATTTTTCAAAAAATATGCATCGTCTATTTTTAGATATCTGTGATATATTAACACATATTTGACCTTGCATATGATAGCTTATGGGGAATAACAAAGTTTAGTAATGAATATCTCAAAATTTCCTCCGTCAAGTTCTTTTGTTATTTTTTTAATATAATGTAGTTAACTACAACGAACCCAAAAATGGCAAAAAATCAAGGGTTGGTGGTCGGTTGCCTGGCGCTGGTTCTCCCTTAATTTAAAATAATGAATATTTAAAATAATGAAAACAAGCTGAAAACCGACGCAATAAAAACTGTATAGAATCATTGTTCAAGAAACAATTATTTTGACTCGACGTTACACATTTTGACAAAAAGCTTTAGCTACATTGACAAATTCTAGGTTATGCTCAAAATACGTGATCACGATCTGTAACTTGGCTTCATATTCAGCTTGTGTTGCTGGCGTCCAAAGTTGTACATGGTTAATTTTAGAGTTGTAACGCAGGACACTTTTTAGATATCCATTGGACATTGGCTTCGGTGGTGTAACAGCATTGTTCAGCGATTCCAAGGCTAGTCCAGCAATGACTTAATTCACAACGACAACATTAGCGATGTGTGTTATTTAGTAGTTAAGGGAACTGCGCTCTGACGTTCAAAGTTCTAGGTACGAACTGCACTGCGATCGTATATCTTTACTTGACAAACTATTGACAACTCTTATGAGAGATTATCATTGACTCGACTTTGTAGTCGATCGACTCTGACGTGTCAATGTAATTCTTCAATAAGAGTTGTCGATCGACTGTTGGCAAAAGTTACACGATCCCAGTGCTGATTGGGAGACCGCTCAACGCCAGCGACTCAACGTCGACCTGCATGAGCCTTCAACGTGGCGTTGAGAAGTGTTTTACGCCGTATGATTCTGGCGACTCTTCTCGCCTCCGCCGCAAGTTGTTGAAGATGCAGTTGGAGGCGAAGTAGACGATCTCGCAGACGCTGAGGAAGCTGAAGCCGAGGAAGAGTCCGAGCAATCCGCCAGAGTACGCTGCAAGACATGGGAAGGGGTTTACTGCCAGCGTGTTCTTTGAAACCGGTTTCTTGGTGACAGTGAACATTTTGCTAATGGGGTGAGTGCTAACAGAAGGCGAGCCAAATTCTTTCAAATAGGGCGACAGATCATTTCCAATATAAACCTACCCAACCCAACGATTGACGAAGGGTTGTTATTAAAGGAGTAAAGTTTTTATGTAATCTCATAAAATTGCATGCTTTTCTAAATTGTATTTTGAACATCAAAATCTAATATATTATCATTTACAACCTCAACAAAGCTGCGACGTTCAGCAAACCCATGTTTGCTGAAACCATTCGAAACTTTTCTTAAAGTGAAATAAAGGAGAACGAAATCCCTGGGATTTCAACAGAATTGTGTCAAATGGCGTAATGCGCTCAAAGTAAAAGCAGCTCCTTGAGTGTGTTGCTGAATCAACCAGATGACAGCGTAAGATTGACGATGCGGACCCTTGCAATAGCTCTGAAGCATAATATTGCCCACATGGGGAGAAACCAAACATCTGTTGAATGAGGAGGTCAGATGCAAAACCTCGCCATCTCCACTTCGATTAGTTTGGAGAAAAACAGGAAAACCCAATCGTATTTACTACACAAATGCCGGCGATATTAGTTTTCAATACACGTTTTGAAAGGGATTTTTTCTTGCACTTTACACTGTACTTGGAAGATAGATAATTAGATAAGATAAGATAAGATAAGATAAGATAAGATAAGATAATTCTTTATTTGACAATGACAATTTTGACAATTTGACAAATGAGTATACAAACATCAAACATCATTGTGCAAAATGGCGGGGTTCGTAAATATTTACGGTCTTCCACCCAAACCATTCTAAAACTAGGGAACTATGAGCTAGAGAGTATAAACTTTATTTAGGTAGCCTAAAATATTATGTGATTTATTATTAATTATAATATAACTAACCTAAATGTTTTAGTTAACTAACATTTTCTAACTGAAGTTAGAATCAAGGGTTGACATTGGATTCATGAATATATTGGATTCATGAATTAAAAGCTGTATATTATCACTTTTCTAATTCAAACAAAATTTTATTTGTAGATGGCAGGGTTTGCATCTAAACCAACCCATAAATTGTCTTACCAATGAACTCTGTGATTCCGAACAGCTCGCTGCGCTGCCGAGCAGTGAAGTGTTCCACCTTGTAGTAGATCACAACAGCCGACACGCTCGTCCTGCAGAGAAGAAGCCGTTCTTCAAACACAATATTGATTTTACATGTGAAAACCCGTTTGTTCATGTCACAATCTCACATTCAGCAGTTGACCTAAAACATTTCGTCTAAAACCCAAGTTTCTCAAAATGAAAGATGCGGTGTAGCTTCTACCTTATTCTAGACTACCTCCGTGGCTCTGCTATCTAACAAAATCATGTGAGTTTGATTTTCAGATACCCAAGTCCAGCTGTCTTAACTATTATTGAAACAGGTACTTAGATAACTGGAAATCAAACGGTACGTGAAGTGTTATTATGAAGCAGAACTACATAATATGAATGAGTCATGACTATCGATACTGTAGGGTTTCATGAATATGATGAGAATGTTGTTCAATCTTAGAGGTTGATGTAGAAATTCGTTTCCCACATGCGAAAAGAATTTCAGGATTTATCGACGCAAGTGGCCAGAGTCTACTGGATTATTATCTCCCGGTCTTGTGGTGTTGAACTGAAGTCCTCAATCGACTTGCCGATGCAACTTCTTTTGAGCATGAGGCATCACTATAATCTCCGTATGAAGTGTAAACTGAAAGAAGGAGAAGTGTATACTTGCGTGTCGGTAATGTTGATCCACGCTCCTAGATTGTCTGTGTGCAGCTCTCTACTCGACGTCTCGCCCTCGTAGGTCAGGTCCGTGCAGGAGGGAAGACAATGGCAGATCGCGTCCAGATACAGCATGTTGCCGGTCTGCATCATCTCCTCTTGCAGCGCATCCACGTTCCTGAGCGACATGTCGTCTAGGAGCCGACATGAAACGACATGTCAACGAAACAATGACTCTCTTTATATCCACAATGGTCAGAAAACGAATGAGATTTCAGGAAGAAAACATTATCCGGAAGAACAACGAAAAAATGTTTTTTCATAAATATGTTATTTGAACTTTAATCTAGTGGAGCGGTCGCTCCACGCCAGCCAAGTCGTACGGCGCGCGCACACTCTCATATAAAGGCTGGAGCAAACCCACTTTTACTGTAAGCATCAAAGTGGCATTTTCGGCCTACTGGATCTTAAAATTGAGAAATCTCACATTGTTGCGAAATATCTTAATTTCGAGCTATGGCCCACCCTACAACATATACCAAATTTGGGAACAATAGGTTACGCCCTTTGCGCGCTAGAGGGCCGTGAAAACAGTGTTTTAGGGCGGTTTTCATAATCAGTAATCATAGTAGTAGGCTGGAGCTAAAATCCGGTAAACAGGCCACAGCCTAAACGGCTGAACCGATTGATCTCACATTTTTACCACGTGTGCACTTTTGGCGTCTGATTTAACCTTGTCCCCATGAATTTATTGTGCCGCCATTTTGAAACCGGAAGTGACGTCATATCTCGTCAACGGTTGGACCGATCGGAACGAAATTTGCGCCAATCGTTTCAGACGGTCATCTATATGGATTATCAATATCAAAAGACTGAACATTATTTTAAATAAACCGGAAATGACGTCATGAAATTTAATATACATCGATTTGCATTTCAGCAACAACTGTTGATCCGATTGTCTTGATATTTATGTAACGTTTGTACTTTTGATATTTCATTTGACTTGTTATAAAACCAACCGGAAGCCGCCATTTTGAAACCGGAAGTGAAATCATGTCTCAAAAACGGCTAAACAGATTAGAACAAAACCAGCGCTAAACGATTTAGACGGTCAACTTTATGTAATCAGTAATATTTGATGATTCAAATATCGAAACCGGAAATGACGTCACACATTTTATGACCTATACCGGAAATGACGTCATAAATATGCTAAATGACGCTAAATTCACCACTTTATACTTTAAAATAGATTTAAGTAAACGTACTTTGTAAATAATTATAAATTCAAGGTTGCAGTGTTCTCGGCGGCCATTTTTAAAACCGGAAGTGACGTCATATATCGTAAACGGTTGTACCGATTGCAACCTAAGTTTGGAAATGTGTTGGACTAATAATTATGAATTCAAGACGACATTATTTTCGGCCGCCATTGTTAAAACCGGAAGTGACGTCAAATATCGAAAATGGCTGTACCGATTGCAATCAAATTTTGGAAATGTGTTGTACTAATAATTATGAATTCAAGACGACATTATTTTCGGCCGCCATTGTTAAAACCGGAAGTGACGTCATATATCGAAAATGGCTGTACCGATTGCAACCAAATTTTGGAAATGTGTTGTACTAATAATTATGAATTCAAGACGACATTATTTTCGGCCGCCATTGTTAAAACCGGAAGTGACGTCATATATCAAAAACGGCTGTACCGATTGCAACCAAATTTTGGAAATGTGTAGGAGTAATAATTATGAATTCAAGACGACATTATTTTCGGCCGCCATTGCTAAAACCGGAAGTGACGTCATATATCGAAAACGGCTGGACCGATTGTAACGAAACTTAAAGCTATTCTTCTTGGATAATTATTTTAATCTTATATACCAAACGCAACTTTTCTAAGTATCCAAATCGGCATAGGCGTATTTTTTGAAAGAAATAAGTTCTTGCACGGACACAAGCTGTGCTACAAGCTGTATGAATAAACTAACAAAAGAAGTGATATCCCAGAAAAAAACACTCCGTGTAAAAAAGGCAGCCAAGTCTCTTTACTTTAAAAAAATTCAACACCGAAAAGGAGTGATATCAAAAAAGGAGCCAAGTCAATGACATTTCCAAATATTTAATCGTATCTTTGAAATAAAAGTATAAACACCGAGAAATACTTTACAAAAGGACTTGGCGCATCGTTTTTTTAAAGACATTTTTCTATTCATAAGCATGTGCCATTTATATACAACCGTCATTTTGAATGTTTAGAATAATAGGGAAACATCTTTCAATTAGGTACATATTATACATACCTTCTGTAAAATATTTTCTATATGAATATATACGCTATGAAACTTGTTGTCTATGCTTTCTATAAATATACACAATAGTTATCTTCGTAATATTGTTTCGTGGTGAATATAATTAAGTCTCATGCGTTATACCTTCTCATCATGTAACAATTTCTATTAATACACATTTTATAAAAATACATTTCACAAAGAAGACAGTCATATTGAATTTCTATTAAAAAATTTAACTTTATACACTTGACACTTCAAAAATATATAATTGTGTTCCATTAGTTAGTAATTATTTGACAACGTTTCATGATTTCCTTCAGTCAAGATCAAATTATGAAAAGATACCAGTCTAATATCGCCATATTAACAGTACTGCAAGAATATGTATGAGCCCACTTCCAATTGATATGAAGGGATGTGTGTTGTGAAAAATATCCGACCGAACCGGGGCACGAACTTGGGACCTCTCACTTGCCGGGCGAGAGCTCTACCAACTGAGCTACCCGATCGGACGGGCGGACATTAGACACAACACACTGATGAGGATCCTGACTCCTGACTCCATGGAAGTTTTCCAAAGAAACCTACATTCTCACCACTTCCAATTGTTATGTAATTCTTTCACCCTTATATTACTTATATATTACAGCATAAAATCATGCTTCTATCGCCATTGACAAAACTATAAAATAGTCATTACTAAAAGTAGCTTGATTCATAGATTCTGGCTCTAATAGAAAGAGGAAAATGTACCTACTTGTAAATTTCTTTCCACTTTTAGGATAGAATGATGTCTTTAAAAAAACGATGCGCCAAGTCCTTTTGTAAAGTATTTCTCGGTGTTTATACTTTTATTTCAAAGATACGATTAAATATTTGGAAATGTCATTGACTTGGCTCCTTTTTTGATATCACTCCTTTTCGGTGTTGAATTTTTTTAAAGTAAAGAGACTTGGCTGCCTTTTTTACACGGAGTGTTTTTTTCTGGTGCTACTTACACTAGCTCTTACCAACGCTGCATTAAAATGATGGAAGCTTTTAAAATATGTTTACATCCTATAAAGTGATCATGACAGTTGGCTTAGAAATTCGTATTTTTGAAATTGTTGGTTAGGCAGTTATTCCAGCCCATCATGTGATTGGTCCAGACTTGTCACGTGGTTAGCTATGCGGCCAATCATGGAGTGAGGCTCAACGAGAAGATGTCTCCACTTACTCTTTGCTTCTTCAATGCACCGCCTGCTTCCAGGTCCGCATATCTTCATGTCCTTCGCCCCTAGAAGTACCGCACATATTATACATGACATCTTGGAAGCTTGCGGAACCATTGGTAATATTCACATCGACAAATGCTGTTTCTCCTTGTGCACAGTTTATTTTACTTTCTGACTGGATATTATTACAAAATACAAATATTATACAAACATTTATATAGACAGTCCTCTACTAAAGTAATCTAAGATATCTCTTACGATATTATTTGATTTGCATTGTCCAGTCTGAAATACTTAACTGAAACTGTGCAAACTATAACAGTAACATACCGATGGACTTAACAAGAATTGCTTGTCTGTGCAGAGCTTGTGATGTTTAAGAGTTAAGTGACCTCGACGGTAAACATTGGAGGACACATTGGAACATTGGAACATTTCTTACATTTTTCAAATCTTTTAAATTAATCAAATTATATCTACAAAAAATGATAATTATCATAATTAATACCGCTATTTAATAATGCGAACTTAAACACCAACACCACGTAGGTATAAACACCAGCTTTACATCGAGTGGGGGCATATATTGTATTAATAAGTTGGTGTTTAGTTGAGGTTGGTGTTGGTCAACAAGGTCCAGACCTAAGGTGACCTAAGGTTAACAAAGCGTTTTAATTATTTTTAGGTAAGTGTTTCGTAATTTGAATGGTTCAAATGTGACGAGTAATTTAGGAAACATTACCTCCAATGTTAAACTTCGAGTGCATTACTCACTGGGCATGAAGTAAGCGACGCAGCCGCACTCCTGCAACGTGAAGTTGGTGAGACACTCGAAGCTGCACTTCTCGTAAGTGTATTCCCTGTAGAAGCGCAGAGGTCGCTCGTCGGAGAAGAAACACTCCCTTCTGTCGAAGAACAACACATAATTCTATTTCACAAACAATATATTCATATATAAGCGACTTTTGCGACTGTACTAATCCGATTGTGATATTGAGAGCAACACAGATAAACATGACAATAATAATAATAATAATAATAATCTTTAATCCTTTTTTTTCCAAATTACAGTGGGTTAAGGAGGTAAAATACAAGGGCCTAATTAATGAAACCGGCTGGCCGGGCCTGACGTTTCTTCTGTATTCTCTTCATCTTCATCATCTTCTTCTCCATCTTCAACTTCTTCTCCTCCTTCCTCCTCAACCAGATGATGTTATGAAACAGAGGTGAAACAGAAGAAGAGTTGCAGGAAAAGGTCACCAGATGGGACATGGCTACTGAAAGGTATGGTTTGGAGATTAGCAGAGAGAAGAGTGAAACTATGGTAATGGAGAGAAGACAGAAGACTAAGTGCTGTATAAAATTGAAAGGAGATGTGCTTGAAGAGAGAGATGAGTTTAAGTACTTAGGAAGTGTACTGACAAGGGATGGAAAGGTGGACAAGGAGATTGAGAGGAGGGTGTGTATGGCTGAAAGGTTTTTATCAGAGTGTGAGGAAACTGTTGTGGAACGAAGACATGCCACGTAGATGTAAGGTACTACTGTACAAGATGTACTTTGTACCGATCTTAACGTATGCAGCAGTAACCTGGCCAATGGGAGGGAAGGAAGAAGTGAAATTACAAGGGGCAGAGATGAAGTTTTTAAGAAGTTTAGCAGGATTGACAAAACTTGACAAGGTAAGAAGTACAAAGATAAGGAAAGATCTGGGAGTGGAGGCTCTAGGTTTCAAATTGGGAAAAGAGAGGTTGAGGTGGTATAGACGATGGAAAGGAATGGCACCGGAAAGAATTCCAAGGAGGGAGGCAGAGCGAGCAGCAATTGATGGGAAAAGAAAGAGAGGAAGACCAAGAACAAAGTGGATGAATGGAGTGGTGGCGGCTGTGGAAGAGAGAGGGGAGTCGTGGATGAAGATCAGAGATGAAAAGTGGTGGGAAGACGTGGACATATGGAGAAGACTTGTAGAAACATGACAATATAAATATAAAATGTTTCTAATAAAAAAAGCTACTTATAAGAGAGCATAGCAAGCGTTCTACCTACTTGACTCTTATGCCACTTTCTATATTTGTTAATATTTTATTTGTTTGTTTGTTTGTGTTTTTGTAGGCAATGTCCAAATCAAACCGTTCAAACAATTGATCTGATATTTGTATCCTAACTGCGATGCAGGTAACAAGAGCGGTCAATTGTGTTCGCGCAAATGAGCGATTCCAATCGTTCAACCAATGTGTTTCCAAGTGCAGTTAAAAGGACAACAATTGAAATTACATTTAGGCCAAATGTACACGGTATAAAATTTCTTGCCATTTTTCATACAATTTTGTCTTTACATGAAACACAATACACACAGGATATGAACTAAACTTTTACTTCACTACGAACATGTTCTAATTTATGGTAAGAAGGTTGACACAGAATTGTGGCACAGAAGTTAAAAAATAAATAGCTCTTCGTAAATTGGGCTTTAGGTCGGGTAGAACCAACTTTGGATTAATTTAACTATCGAAATCCTATTGGCTGTGGAGTTAGAGTCATCTGGATTTTTTTTTATACAAATGTTTAACTCTGCCGTTGACCTCTTTTCCACCAGAGTGCAATAGGGTTCCTTGTTTGCTCGAATAAATTTTAAACAGGATCTTGTGACTTTTTGAAAATTAAAACTGGAACCGTTTGACCGATGATTTTCAAATTTTGCTTGGCCATTTGGATTAATACTTGAGTGTTTTTGTATCTTTGTATATTTTTGTATCATACTGTAAAAGGCCTAGGTGTTACGCTAGCTGTCTGTATTTGGAATGGTTTCTTTTCCAAATTACAAATAATTCTAAATATAGCCGTAACCATCCCGCTTTAAGGTGGTGCGATCACTAGAGGCATAGTCTCAGATCTTCATAAATTTTTGTGTACTTATTGATATTCATGACATACATAATCCCTGAAAAAATTAAACACTTCTCGTGTCTAGTTTCTGAGATAATTTGAGTTTTCTCCCCCATGAATTATCTTATGGCAGCCAAGTAAATCGTGTCATTTTTAAGCTTAAATGAAGTTCTAATTATTTTGTACCGTCAGATTTTAACAAAAAAAACTTTTTTTTCTGGTAGTCATACGGACTTACCATGAGGAAAAAAAATGAAAACGAAACCAACGTGTGCTATTTTAAAAGTTATTACCAAATTCGAAATGATTTTCCTATACCTCCCATGTTAATGTTTTGTACATTCTCAAAAGACATAACATTGAAAACTCATTATTGGGCGGGAGTAGCAAACTACAGGACATTAAATGAGTATTTTATGCTTAAATATAGTTGAACTGTTGTAAAAGGTATTTTGAAATGGTAATTTCAAAAATAAATAAAAATGTGCTATATCGAGTGATCGCGCCACGTTAAATTGGAAGTTCATCCTTGCCAGTGACCTCGTATAGTTTTGTCAGATCGTCGGATGTGAAATCAATGCTATTTGTTCCTACTTGGTGGGCGAGTAGTCCTTGAGATTGTCGCTTGTCAAGACCATGTGTGGAGTGACGGCGAGGCTGAGCTCTGTGCTATGAGGCACGTTTATAAACCGTTTCTTCACGTCGGGAAGCTCTCCAGGGTTGTGCAGAATCACCTGAAATTACGAACAGCATGATCCATAATGGCATTTGTAACATTGTGTCTGTACTCACATTGTGTGTGTGTTGTATTTGTATTTACATAATTATATTATTATGTATTTGTATTTACCTAATAATATTATTTATGGATGACAAGAACGATTGATTTTGCTGCTTGTTGCAGACAATTTTTTGGACACGCTTGGTAGCGAAATGGGTGGACTTATAAATGAATAAAAAATGTAATCATGATTGATAAAAGACAAATTTAGGGCTGTGTTTGGTAAATGTCTAAATTTTGTCTTCGTTAACAATTGCTGATACTTTCTAAAAATTATATTTTTTTCCTCTGTGAGATACTCATAGAACTTATTTTAAAAATATTCGAAGTATCAACCTCAGGACATCCATGAAAAACACGCTTGTCAAATATTATATCAATTGATTCACGAATTTGGTCTCCAATCGTATCCAGTTGAGCAGTTTTGCATGGTATCGTTGCTAAACCGGCGTCTATTTAACAAGGTACGAAGCAAATCAACTGATGATGTGAAAATCCTATCTGAGATAAACCCACTTACGGACCATTTTATCATTCTAAATTTGCTCAAACGGCGGGATCAGACTCCACTAGTGAGAATGTAATCTCCTGACGAAAGATACCATAGGGGCAAACGGCATAACGTCCCATTACATGCGTAACATTCACATCGCAGGTCTCTACAATCCGCCGTCGAGAGACTGGATAACAGGTGGAGGGAGGTCGTTACACTAACCCCCACATCCCAGTCTCCCTGGCCCAACGGCAGCAAATAGCAGGACAGAGTTAAACGGTTACCCATCCAACTACAGACCGCGCTCAATGTTGCTTAACCTTAGTAATATAACGAGAACCGTGGTAGCAGTGGTAGCTGGGTTCAAGTTCAAGTTTCAAGTTCAAGTTCTGACCTTGAAGCCTGTCTCGTCGTTCCTGCAGATCTCGTCGTGGTCCTCCTCCAACGCCTTCATCATGATGCTGAGTCCGCGGTCGGCGCCAGAGAAGAGCGAGCGTCGGGGAAACCCGCGCAACGGCGCATGATCGGCGTAGGATGACGTCAGTGTCCACTGAGAGCGTCCCACAGCCTTTACCAGTGGCGGGTGAATCGAACTGGAACGTAGAAGGGACGTCACAACCACTTACCGCAGAAGGTTTACGTGACATGAAATATTGACACTGTGCTTTCGTACCCCTGGCGCCTAGCGCCAGTATTGAACGAAATCGGCATACTTTGTGGGACAAAGATCTTCAATTGTTTTATCTGTAGCGATGTCAAGGTTGACACAATTATTTGAAAATTTTAAGAATGTATTCATTTGTGCAGCACTTTTGACGCGTTGCCAAGATCATATCCTCAAAGCAGTTCCGGAGTTTATCCCCATGGGGCGCTGCCTGCACTTTTCGCAGCGCCCTCAGTGACTGTACTCGATGCCTGTAAGCGATTCGCGATACGCCTCGTTCAAATCGATTGCAGCGAAATTATCATGTTTGAACAGGGGTTTGAAGTATGGCATGCACCAAGCATTGCATTATCTAATGAATCAAGTTGCGTACACTTGGTCTGTGTAAATCTCCTCCGTGTCAAGCACATTGAACGAGTAGCAGATGCCCTCTTCCGTCAGCACTGGATGCATCACTTCCTTGCTGTTGTAGACCTTGTTGTTCCACTTGACGTACACGATCATGTCGTGACCAGTTCCCAACTGAAACAACATTCACCAATACTGAAACCAGAACCAATTCTCATTGTGATGCATTACTTGAGAGTGAGAAAAGACTATTAATTAAGAAAGAATTGAAATTGTTGTCTAGTGGTTTAACGTAATTGGGGATTCATACTCTACAATCTCGTACTTATATATGTATAATAATGATATATGTGATATATGTATAATATATGTATGATATATTGCGAGTAGTCTAATTTGTGTATCATTATCGCAGGAAACATGTGCAAAGGTTTAAGGAATGTAATTACACAGTGGTAAACACGATCCAGAAATTATGCGTGTGTGCAGTATTTTGATTTATATATTAGTTTAGAGTCAGTTTTCCCAGCAGGTTTAGTTGTGCTCAAAATACATCTAGAAGACGTCACCTCCAGCAGAGTTGGCACAACAGTGTCGTCGACCTTGAGATCGCCAGAGCTGTGCGTCTCCACGACACAAGCGAGCGATACGCGGTCAAGATAATACTTCCTGTAATCACAACGACATTTTCATCATACAAACGTATTCAATAAGTCTTGTTCAAAAAGTTCCAGCAGTGCGATTGTATAACTTCTTAGCCGAGATAATGGATCGTTATCGATACCAATTGATTGAGGTATTTAGCCTATCAGATGGTAAAGCAATTCAAAGTGCTTAAAGTCGACTTCCTGAGATAAATAATGTAATTATATTTCATATCCTCATAGCTTTTGCACAATTCAAATGATTAACAATGATATTAATAGTTTACTTTCATCAATTGGTATAGATAACGATCCATTATCTCGGCTAAGAAAGTTATACAATCGCCCTGCAGGACAAATTAACTGCGAGTTAACGATTAAAGTGAGTGAGAGGCATGATTGGTCACATAGTTTAGAAGAAACCTTACCTACTGGGTATATGGTTTTCCGATTGTTGACACTTCACATTTAGTTACAGTGGTTCGAGTAAAAACCTCTTGTGCGTGCGACTGTGATTCTCAGAATTTTTGCCACAATGTTTTCTTAGCGACAATTCGGAAGTTTCGATGAAATGACAGAAAAGGTTTCACTCAAACTACTGTAACGTGGGATTAACTAGAAGCATCAGTAATCGGGAAACGGATATTAGTTTGACCAACCTCTCAATAACGTTATTTGTTGACGCTCAATTTAAAAGTCCTGAAAACTATTAAACGGAACTTATTGGATTCACCCAAAATGAATTTTTCGCAGCTTGACAATGTAAGTAGTCCAATATCACTTTTTGGAATTTGATACATATTTATTATTTTTCTACACAGTGCCCTTCTTCTATACCACCAATATGTTATCCAATTTGATCTAAATCCATATAAGTAAAGAAGCAACAAATTCATTTCTCCTACTTTGCATCATTATTCTCGATAGTGCGAATGAGGACAAAGAACACTTCTCACGCTGCGATTTGAATAGTAAACATTACGTGTCCGTGCTGGACTCACTCCTGAGCTGTGATGTTCATGTCGTCATTGAATCTCTCCACGACCTCCTCGTAGTTGAAGAGCGAGGCTCTGGCCTTGGTCGTGTCGCACAGAGTGACGGCGGGGAAGGGGATCTGCCACACGGCCGTCTCGGATGGATCCAGAGAGACGATCACGGGTGACGTCATCCACTTGTTGTACACTTCGCCGATCATGACAGCTACCAGGACCATGCTCAGCAGCACGATCAGCGTCCACAAGATCCTGCGGGAGATGATCACGGATGAAGTCATCCACTTGTTGTACACTTCACCGATCATGACACCGACCAGTACCATGCTCAGCAGCACGATCAGCGTCCACAAGATCCTGCGGGATCGTGTGCGTCTTTTATCTAACCATGATCTTTACGTCTCCAATCGTATCCAATGAGTGAGAGCAATAACCAGTGAAATCTATCAAGCGTGACTACCTTCCCGAAGTTTCTGAGGTCAAACACGGGTCGTCATTCAGAAGTACCTTCAGATATTGTGCGAGGGTTCTACAGAAAGTGACGCAATCATTGGATCAGCTTTGATATTAATTAAAATACAACGGTATGAAGTGATCCGTTTTCGTTATCGCTGAGCTGCTCCAATAATATTCTGAAAAATCCGCCTTTACATTCGGCAGATTGGGCAGGTCAATGTATTCCCATCCATGTAACATCCAGAATCATACACCCTTTGACATCTACCTTTCGGTTTAATACAGCCACTTAACATGTTTTGCCGAATATTATTGGGGACGATCAGGGAAACGCATTGAGCTCTAAGCTCTAAGGGAACAAAGATTATTTATAAATGTCTGATTATATTAATAAAGACGACTGAAAGATAAGCTCCGTAAATTATTCTTATTTTTTTTCTTGAATGGTTCAAAAGTTAGGACAATATGTTTTTGAATGAATATCTCCGGTGTTTCCCATCGAGTGCCGCCGACTCCAAGCTGACTGACCTCTCCACTCTCGGCGTGTGTTGGTCGCCGATGTACTGCAGTCCATGGAGCGACGACTTGGCGCAGAAATCCCGCAGCGTGTTCTTCCACGGCGTCGTCGCGGACTTGACAGCTGCCCTGTGTTTCCTGAGGAGACATCAAGAAGATCTGACTTGGCATTTTCAAAGGAACACAGGTACCGCAGTCCAGAACCATATTACATAAGCTATAGCCATAAGCATAAGCACAGTATTCGCTGGGTACATCATTTGTACGATGGTTGTAAACAAAACAAAACGATTCATTAATGAGTTCTATAGGCAGGTTATTAAAGGAATTCGCTGTCCGATCAAAGAACTAATTCTGATAATGTAATACTGTTCTCGAAAACGGGTGCTTCACCATTCCGTTAAGATGTACTTTAAGATAGAACCAGTGAAATAGAAACCCGCACCCCGAATGGATTCGAGCCCAGATCCTTCGGGACCTTTTGGTCATGCATAAGGCCTGAAGCCGGCTGAAGCTGGGCTGGTTACCTGAAGGTTCTGGGTTTGAATCCTAGTCGGGGTTCGTCTTTTTATGTCGCAGGTTCTTTCTTAAACACAATCTTTAAGTGAGAAATTCACTAAATTTCCATCATTAGTTCTTCATATTGTTGGTACCTGATGTATAAGTACTAATTCGATTATATCGATCCATCGTTATCTAAATCAATCGTTTTATGAAAAAGATATCCACTTGATTAAATTAGCTAACTTGCGCCGTTCTCCGCTGATGAGGTCTCTCCTACCGTCGCATTGTTTCGAATCCGTTCCAGCATGATTATAATATGAACATTGCTTTGATGTACGGGATGCCAGGCTGGAGTACCGTTATGTTATGTACCAATGATATGTTGTTCATGATTTAATATTTGTTTATTGTGCACTTTCATTTAGAGCTGTCATTTGGTACTGGGGCACTTTCGTTACTATTCTCACTGCCAGCAATACTTTATGTAAAATTAGTTAAAATGAACTAAGGGTCAGTTTTTCTATACTCGGCTACATTTTGAACAGCTGATTAAGACTAAATTGCCATGACAACAACCAGTGACATTCCTTCAACCACCACTTACAGCTAAACTACTGGTTTAACAGAGGATTGAAAAACCGGCCCTAATTATAGTGATCCCCTAATCTCAACTTCTAACAACTCATTTAAAATTAAAATCCTAACAACTTTAAAAATTGCTGCTCGGTGCCGGGTGTTGCTGTTCACTCACCACAAAAACTGAAAGCACTACAAACACATTTAAAAGCAATGCTCTTTAGACAAAGATGTGTTAACGTAGCCACTCGAGTAGTTTTAACCCATGTGTAATTAATCCTAGTGATTTTACGTTGGTTCCCTCATTGAGCCATTCTCTTAAAGGTACAGTCGAAGAACAGGGAATGTATGTTTACTTCTCTTGCGTGGAATCTGTGAGTTGCTGAATGAGGTTCATGTCTCCATCGTCTGGCTTCTTCCAGATGTCGTCTCCTAGCAACGGCGCTACTTTGATGGTCTTGATAACGGCAGCTCCAGGTCGCCGCTCAGTCTTCGTCCTGCAAACAAGTTCAACTTGTTAGACTTCTTTCCGATTTCTTGTTTTAGTTGACAAGTCAAGCGAGCGGTACACAATACAGTTTTCTCTTACAGCACTTTCTTTGTTATTTTTTCTTAAATTATGAAATTTTGTGAACACTTTTTGGTTGATAATTAAAAATTGAACCGTTTGACCGATCATCTTAATTTTTTGCATGGTCATGGAACAGGATCATAAGATTTTTTTGAAATTTAAGTTTGAGAAATTAATTTCAAATTGTTCTTACATGGTCTTCGGGACTAACATTTTAGATGCTTTTGTCAACGTTCATACCTTAGAGGTATGACCACTTTATTCCTCTAAGTTCATACCAATCTGTCGTTAACTTTAAAAGTTATTGACATTTTTACGGACATATTATGAGTGTTTGTAAATATTTGTTAAATTTCTTGAGGAAAAGGTAAGATATTTTATCACTGCTTCTTTGACACATTTCGTTTCGGCTCTTTCCAAGGTCTTTAGAACAAGAAAAGTGCTAGTCCATATCAATTCTCACTCACTATGAACTCTCGTTGTTCAACGCATTTCAAAGCGTTCTCCTTTAGTATCTCTGTCACTGTTGAGAAGACGACTTACCTCATGTTGATCATGATCTTGCGAGAGAAATGCTCGTGTTGTCTCTCTCACACTTCCAGAAGCCTCCGAGTCCGTCCCACTCACTCTAGGTCAATGCGACTTCACTCATTACTGCACTTCACGGTGTAACATGCGATTCAAAATCGATACTTCATATAATCGTGTTTACAAAATTAACATCATTGAGTAAGTGCGTTTATAGTTCAAGTATAATAATACAGTGAAAACAATTGCAGAGTTACGTGCAAAAACGGTATATCAGGAACAAATAACGGTGTAATGGTCGCAATTTCTTCATCAAAGTTTGAATTCTTCTACTAGCCTTAGGGAGGGGGGGGGGGGGGGGGGGAAGGATGGGAATGATTACTGTACGCATTTCTCTCATTCATCGTAATTTTTAATAGCATACTAACCGTTGTTATGGACGTATCATTGGAGTGAACACAATTTACGATAAGAATTTGACACATATCCCAAAAATCTAGAAATCAAGATTCCGGTGAAATTAATGGACCGATTACGCTATAAATAATTAGGTAACTGAGAACTGGATAGTAATGAATCTTTTGTAGAAATATTGGCCTGATCCGTGACTTCGTTTGACCTTTAGTGCGTGAAGAACAACAACAATTTCAGACACATCTGTCAAGAATTTCTAGTGTACACAATTAACATTGTACAGACATTGTATGTTTGATTCGAAATAACTGACAAATTTATTCAAAGAACTTTCAGCAAAACTTTTCACTTTTTCCTGCGTCACAATTTTATTAGATTGTCATCCTTCTCATTTCCGAGGTCTATCAAAAAGCAGCAACTTTCACACTCATAATACCTATTACTAATTCGCATGCAATACAAGACTCGCGGATCAACGCGTTATACACCCACTACCCAGAGAGATTTTCTTATTTAAAAACTAATAACTAGAATGTAGGTTTCTGTGGAAAACTTCCATGGAGTCAGGATGATATGAATGTGATATGATATGTGATATGGATGATGATTGTGAAAATATCCTAATTCATACTAATGACTAATGCGTATTACTGTGTATTATTATTGCTTTATCTCTGTATTGCTCCCAGCTCTCATCAATTCGCATGTTGTGGAATACTCACCGTGTTTTTGAAGTACGTCGTGAAAACGTGTTATCGAATGTCACGCAATCTAGTGACAATGTGGATGATAATTGAGGGGATAGATGCATGCCAAATGCCATTCCCACTTCACACAATTCATAGAAATTCATGTGAAACCACTTGTAGTTCCTAATGTGTAACATGCACGTGATGTCATTTTGATGTATGAACGCCTTGACAGTCATATCTAGCTTTTGGTTATGTATTTTAATTTTGTCTTTGTAGTTGAAGCAAAATACACATTTGACGCTAATTGGCCAGCAAAATTGGTCAGGAATTTCAATATTGTTTTCAATTTTAAGATTGTGTTCTATATGAAACTTTTATTGAAAAGGGTCTTTTCATGAAAAGACCCTGTTACACGAGTGAGTCGACATTATTCCAGTCGACATTATTCCACTTAATATAAAGACCCTGTTACACGAGTGAGTCGACATTATTCTAGTCGACATTATTCAGCTTCCCCAATCTTGCAGTGTTTTTTATGAGCTTTTAGAATATACCCTCGGTTTTTAGACAATATTGCCACAAAGTCTTGAAAAACGCAATTGAAATATCGATTTGTATGGAAGATAGATACAAGTTTCAACATAAGTTTCATTTCATCCGAATGTGACTTATAGTATTCTTCCCCTGGACCCTTAATTTCCGTATCAAAAAATTAGTACAAAGATTGTGTGAATGTATTTAAATAAAGCACTTAAAAAGCGACTTAAACATCACGTGTAACATAGAGAAGTCTTTCCAAATGGTTCCCGGTTTACTCAAAGTCCTCATCGGTTGAATACTGCCACTCATTGGAGCTCTCATCTCCGCTAATATTCGTCAAGCTTGTCAAGTCGACCACCACTTTACGCGGCTCTTCGTCCATCTGGCAACCGCGCTGCGCGGGAAGCTCTTCCATTGGCTGCTTCCTGCCCGTCGCCGGCTTCTTATTGGTCGCATTCAACCGCGCTACCCTCTTCTGCCTCTCCACGTTGCCAAGTGAGTGCGCATTCCTCAGAGTCAGAAGCTCTGATGGGCGACGCTGGCTCGGTCGATCAGGCGAGGATGTCGGAGAATCGATTGTTTTGGAATCGATTCTTTTCGATCTGTGACAAGTAAAGAATGCTGTCAATCGCACTGTAAGTACGTGTTGTCTGTTAGAGGGTCCCCCCCCCCTGAATCGGGTCCCACCACCCTGAACCCTGTCCCCATTCCGGACTCGCCGTTCCACCTGTTCCGGACTCCCCCAGACCGGTGTCCTCTTTGGTCGACCCTTCCCCATGACCTCCATACACGATCAACAAAACTAAATCTTAATGTGCCCAAAATGACCTCGCTCTCGACGCGCCATTAAAACCCATTATACTTCTACGGAGACAAATCTTGATTACGAAACAAACTTTCAAACATCTGCCAAACAATGTTTCTTCCAACTTTATTAAATACATATTTGGAGTCAGTTACAAAGTATCAGTCAGTGGTCATGTGTAAAGTATAATTCACAGCTCCTATTAAACCTGAATCAGGTTCATTCAACTAGTTCTAAATCATGCTTATCCAATTAAATGTGGATGAAGAAACTAGCATTTGCTTCTACAGGTCTGACTGACAAATGTTGATATTATGCTATTCTAAGACTACGCCCAACGGATAAATGCCATGTCAACATTTATGAACATATCGTTTAGATTGAGAACCAGAATTGTGCTTGATAAAGTTTGGAATTTTCATTGCACTCAACAACCTTCATCCACGATGTTGCATATTATTGGTGAAAGGACGTTTGCATTCTGAGATGACGAACCAAGGATTTTCCTGCTAATACACCAAATGCAATAAATATAAAGTCATAGAAAACTTCAAATGAACAAGAACGAATAATTAGCTCTATGTCTCAGGGCAGAAGGTCGGAAGCACATTTTCTCGATTTTGCGTTTCAGACGTTTGGAGGACTAATATCAACAAATACAGTTAAATACTCTTATACGTTCTTGTATAATAACTTATGTCACCATTACAAATATGATTGGATGATGGCAGAATTACCGGTTTCTAGCTCACCTCAAGAATCATTGAAAAAGACTTCCTGGCCATCTACCTCTGAGGTTCAGACTGACCTGATCTCCTCGACATCAGCGCAGCTGAATCCCGTGGCCTTGAGAAGTTCTCTCCGCTCCTCGACACTCAGCTGCAAGATGGCGACTCTGATGTCCTGCTTGATCGCTTCCACTTGTTGCTCGGCAGTCAGTCGCCGCTGCTTCTCTGTCTCCATGTGCTGCTCGATCTCGTCTATGTCCTGCAACATCAACATCAACATCACATCAACACTCAGCTAGATGGCGACTCTGATGTCCTGCTTGATCGCTTCCACTTGTTGCTCGGCAGTCAGTCGTCGCTGCTTCTCTGTCTCCATGTGCTGCTCGATCTCGTCTATGTCCTGCAACATCAACATCAACATCACATCAACACTCAGCTAGATGGCGACTCTGATGTCCTGCTTGATCGCTTCCACTTGTTGCTCGGCAGTCAGTCGTCGCTGCTTCTCTGTCTCCATGTGCTGCTCGATCTCGTCTATGTCCTGCAACATCAACATCAACATCACATCAACACTCAGCTAGATGGCGACTCTGATGTCCTGCTTGATCGCTTCCACTTGTTGCTCGGCAGTCAGTCGTCGCTGCTTCTCTGTCTCCATGTGCTGCTCGATCTCGTCTATGTCCTGCAACATCAACATCAACATCACATCAACACTGGACCACTATTCTATAACAGAAACGAAGTCATAATTCATCCCACGTAAGGGATCAGGCCAATTTTTTCACAAAACTTATATTACTATTCTGGTTGTGGACAAAATGATTTTCAGCAAGTTGGGTCCATTGGTTTCATCGGAAATTGATTTTTGTATCGTAGCAACGAAATCTTCTGCGAAATGTTCATAAAAAATACCTATGGACCATGATTACTGCATTTCTGTATATCAGTTGGCAGTGACATTATGTTTTCACAAATATTTTGACATTGACAGTTGTTAAACTACTTTGATATTCTGCCAGTGATTATTCTTGCTGTTTGGCGATGCTTTCTTGGAGGTTTTTTAGTAAACGTAAGGTTTTGTGGTCTAGCTATTGTTTGTAGAAAATTTTAACATTTCTGTGATCCTGGGAGTGATGGGAAAGTCTTTTGCTTCTCTTGGATTTATTTTTCAAGGTTTTGTGGCAATCTTACCAGTTTTTGAAGAAAATTTGAACTCTGATGTGATTCTGCAAGTGATTATTTGTGGATTATTTACGGAATTTCGGTTAGATCATGGTTAGATGTGCTGCACACCGGTGCTCGCTTATCAACGCGTTACACTGAGCGTTTTCCTAGTTTAAAAACAACATTGAGTCTTTTTTACTTGCCCCTCTCGTTTCTCTTTGTTTTTAAGGGTCCTGCTTTTTATTTTACAAAGCGAGTCGATACGTTTATTAAATGAAATCATTAAGGATGATCTAGACCACGTGACCACCTACGTCATGCCCTGCAATCTTCAAAACGAATCAGGCCGCCATTACATTTTTAAGAAGAAAAGATGGGTTCACTTTCGTTCGAATAACTTCATAATTACCCTCTACAATAATTCGGTCAAGGACTTGGGTGTTAATAAAAGATCGCTCTCAATGTTTCATATGACACGTTAATAATGAAAATGCTTTACTGAACTAAAAAGTGGGTTTTCACTACGGCAAAACGTCGGCAAAACGTCGACCACGACACGCATATCAAGTCTCATTAAACTGGACAATACGAAAATATTAAACACATACCTGCAGTTATGATCTATACGATATTCCTTATTTTTCACGACGGCTTTTTCATATCTTTTACAAGCACAACACATCTCCAAATTACTTCAACAAGCCTACATATTACACCGTCTGGCTCCTCGTATTTAAGTTTTGTCAACTGTCAGGTTAGAACCACTGCCTTCTTTATTATGACTTTTCGAAGCAAGGTCAGGAGTTTCCAAGGTTGTTTCTTTGGCGTGACAGTAAAACAAAACTTAAATACGAGGAGCCAGACGGTGTAATATGTAGCTCGTTGAAGTAATTTGGAGATGTGTTGTGCTTGTAAAAGATATGAAAAAGCCGTCGTGAAAAATAAGGAATATCGTATAGATCATAACTGCAGGTATGTGTTTAATATTTTCGTATTGTCCAGTTTAATGAGACTTGATTTGCGTGTCGTGGTCGACGTTTTGCCGACGTTTTGCCGTAGTGAAAACCCACTTTTTAGTTCAGTAAAGCATTTTCATTATTAACGTGTCATATGAAACATTGAGAGCGATCTTTTATTAACACCCAAGTCCTTGACCGAATTATTGTAGCTAGGGTAATTATGAAGTTATTCGAACAAAAGTGAACCCATCTTTTCTTCTGAAAAATGTAATGGCGGCCTGATTCGTTTTGAAGATTGCAGGGCATGACGTAGGTGGTCACGTGGTCTAGATCATCCTTAATATTCGGCTCACTATTCGCCTTCTCTGTGATATCTCGAGTGAGAAATGACCGCTGGAAAATACAGCAAGGGCAGCACATTCTGAGGCATTTCGGCTTTACGGTCAATAATTCTTTGCCTCATATTTCAGGCCGAATCAGTACTGTAATTGAGCTTGAATTCAGTGGTCAACTATCATTGTCATAGCTGATTCATTGTCATTGTGATAGTTACATACAATATATATGAGCTTTATATTGGAGTGGAGTGGCCATGTGGCAAGGCCGCCATGTTTTGTCCAAATAAAATCCCTGATTAGGTGTTTTCTAAGGGTCATAATTATTTTTTTACTTTATCAACACAGTCATCAAGAATACAATGGTTGTAAATACAATATTATGTCTCTGGAGAGTATGTATTTTGCGATTTAATTTGGACAAAACATGGCGTACTATTAAGTTGGCCACATACTTATTTAGGAGGTAATGAAAGAAAATTGTTTTTTGTTTTCATTGAAAGATATCGCTTGAGTTTGGTGGAATATTTGAGATAGCTTTATTCAGAAATGGCTTAAAAGTATAATTCCACGCCATAACAACCTCAATTTGTTAAAATAAATACTTAGTTCGTTCTTCTAATTCACGGTTAAGATATACTTCATATTCCAAATCATTCTATTGAAAAAGCACGTAGCTTCATTGTGAATGCGACTTTTATATTAGTACCAACTTCTAAAACCTAGAAAAACATCACATGTTTAATTTGATTCCAGAACAATTCAATCAATTCTAGTTTTAATTTCCTCTACGTTCAACAGAGATCCAAAAAGAACAAAAGGAGAGAAAACATCTCTTATTATTCTCATCTCATAGGCGGTTTTTTGCTTTATCTCGTATATATTCCTATAAAATGAGGAATGACCTTTTAGAATTTTAGATTTCCTCCCCTCTTTCATCCCCCGACCACTGGTCAACTCGGGCACAAAGAATCATTCTCATTGGCTGAACATCCACGACATTTTCCTATAGCAGTGATACTTCATTATTAAATGACCCGAATCCTTTTCCATTCTTATTTTATGGAAACTAAAATGTCACATTGTAACACGGTGTAACATTTACAGCACGGGCCAGCCACAACCCGCGCCGTCGAGAGACTGATAACAGGTGGAGGGAGGTCGTCACACCATAGAGATATATTACAGAGAGGGGTAACTACTAGTTAATGCTTGACTAATTTTGAAAGATCCTTTTTCTCCATATTGGAGATATTTAATAATTCACTGCCACTGAAATGGAAAATTAATTCGGAAGGCAGTGAAAAAATTACTTTGAGCTGTCAAATTTTAAACTTACTAGAAACACGTTTTTAACTTGAATCAGAAGACTATTACAATATTATATCTTGTTTTTACTGTACATTTATTTGTTCTGTGTTGTTTGTTACTGTGAAGTATGCACTGAAGGTTAGTACAAAGTAACATTCAAGTCTCTTGCCAACAACATTACAATCGAGGGGGGTGCCATTTTTAAAGTAATTTTTGAAATAATCTCCAAGATGGTGGCTGAGCATGCTCAGATCTACCCTGACAATGTACATCGCATCATACAAAGGCTGGCTATCTACTTGCCCCTCTCTGTAAGTATATGAATCTCTATGGTCACACTAACCCCCAACCACCCCAGTCTCTGTGGCCCAACGGCAGCAACTGGCAAGGCAGAGTTGCTTATTGCTCAATGTTGCTTATAACCTCGGTGATCCGCCGAGAACCGAGGTACCCAATACACCCGCCGTTGAGCATCGAGTATAAGATACCGGCTGCATTCCTTCACTGACTCTTCTCACCTTGACGGCTTGCTCCACTTGCTCCGAGACTTCCACGCGGCTTCGTCGCGCAGACTCCAGCTGCTCGGTCACGTGGGCCACGCGGGAGCGGGATCCAGTCACGTGATCTGTCACGTGGTCAGAAGATGTGTCGTCAAACACGGGACACGCGCATGTGTAGTGGAGAGTACTTTCACATTGGCTACAGCTGTTGCGAGACAATACTTGCCTCGCTGCTTTTCTTTTCGATCGTGATCGAATACGACGTGATATGACGACATGTGACAGCTGCAGCCAATGAGAAAGCACTCTCCACTCCCTGCTGGCGTATTCACTTGTTAGTGTGTCCCGTGTTTAATTAGTAGGTACACAACTAAATGATATTCTTGATCAATTCGAACAGAGATAGTGAAAATCAAACTTATTTGATTCGTTCAGATAATTAAATGAAAAAATTTGTACTACACATACTTCTGTTTTTAGTACATATTTTTAGTACATAACATCTGCACCTCAGAAGTAGATTTTGCGTTGCACACTTTAGAAATGTTGTAATACATGACTGTATGCATGCATGTAGAATGCATGAAGTGCAGTACTGTACAGTACAAGACTGCATACACAATAACGCCTGCCACCTTAGCACATGATTGGATGAGACCCAGAAATACTGCTTTTTGAGCTCACCTCAAGAAGCGCT
Source organism: Leuctra nigra (assembly GCA_934045905.1). NCBI lineage: Eukaryota > Metazoa > Arthropoda > Insecta > Plecoptera > Leuctridae > Leuctra > Leuctra nigra. Next base: position 38,829,877 of record OW203767.1, on the reverse strand, counting down.
GAAAACCTCGCCGTTGAGCGTCATTAAACAACTCTAACTCACCTTTATAATCATTGAAATGGACTTCCGCCCTTCTACCTTTAAGGTATATATTACATAATATCAATCTCGGAATTTGTAAGGCTCCGAAATCTACAATGTCCCCAAAATACCTTCGTGTAAGCAACTGCCTAAAAGGCTAAAATACATAACATAGCCTACGTACGGTCTGGTCGATTGATTAGCATTTGAATCGATTAGCGAATGTTTAGTAAGTATACACTAAATCCTTTGAACAAAAAAATGAAATAATACAACTGTACACTCGTAATCTATAGGTAAAAACACTTGTTGCTGTTAGTGTCTCTAATTTCCTTTTCCTGCCCATTCGGTAGAAATGTCAGATGGCGACCTGACAACTGTATTAAAATGTGTTTCCCAGATCCTTCCAACTCCTCGCAATGTGAAGGAAATGAATGATTCAAAACGAACTGATTATTACCTTGGACGTCGTGGCTGGATTTGTCTTCAAGCTTGAGACCTGACATTCCTGAGAGACGTCGAGAAACTTGAAACATCTGGCACAGCCTCCCCAATCGCTCAAACCTTTCCACGGTCGATCAAGTGAAATGATTCTGCAGTTCTCTTGGAAATAAGTATAGGCTGTTCAATTTACGCTTACAACGCCGTTAGGGTGTAAATAAGCAGCACCATCCAGACCTTCCATCTGAATTCACACTTTGCCAACCTAAACTCTCCAAATAAAATCCGCTAACTTGAATGTGCCACCTAGTTCTAGCTGATTTTCATTTTGTTGTGTTGGTGCTAGCGTAGTACATCATTTTCGTTGCCATCTTCACCACCATAATCATTGTACAGAAGATTTGAACAAACTGTAGTCACCCATAAAGTAGATTTGAGAATTATGTTTAATATTGTGAAAGTTGAGATGTGCCTGATCGCTGAGGTGGTATATTTTTGTTGAGGGACGAATAGAGGTAGAATAAGAAAATTGAAAGATGCTGCTACTAGGTTGTTTTTCACAACTTGTATAATTGCGTCATAAGGTGTATCGTAAAAGCCACGTCATAATTTCGTATTTCAATCACTATTAACTTATACAATAAATGATGCAACAATAAATGATGCAATGTTATAACTAATGCAAGTTAATATCAGTTGATATTTTTGCGGGAAATGTATTTCTGTGGAGTGATGTCATATTTGATAATAACCGTGGAAAAATCATTGATGGCTGATAAAAATTAAATTACTCTACAGGATCAGGAATACCGTATTCCCTTCAAAATGTCAATTAAATTTAAATTGCACAAGAATGAATGCAAATTTGAACTTTTTATTTGGAAAACAGTATGTTCAGCAACAAATGTTGTTATTTTCTAAAAGTAGTATTTTAAACACATTAAAAAATGTATATATAGGTATTCCCTATTGATGTTGTTTACATGCATCATTGCATGCCAGTTTCTGTTAATAAGAATGGAAAAACTGTGTATGCTGTATAAACAGTCATTAATTTGAAGAGTTTGCGTCGTTAACATGGAGTCAACACTCAGTCAACTGACAGAGTGAAAAAGGAACGAATTGCATTGAACGTTTGCCAAATACTCTGCGATTTCGAAACACGTTTAGTTTCATCAATACGAAGTTTGTTTTCGGCCTCAAACCACGGCGCATATCGCGTCTCCATCATCTTGCGAAACTTGGCTGAAACAGAAGAGCAAAGAGTTCGATCAAGTTCAGTAGGAAAGAGAATAAGCATCTGGTGTTGCATTCGCTCCACTCAAGTTTTTACACTGCGTAAAGTTACAAAGGAAACGTGACAACAAACACTCAATGTAATGAGAACAGCAAAGTCTCATTTCTAAATCAATTACCTATCAACAAATTCAACACTCAAAAGTGAGAAGTCGTTATATCGAAAATTCTGTAACTAAGAGGATCAACACTGTTGGAGTGATGTAATCAAGCCCAATCAATTCCAATTTGGCTGAAACAAATACATATTGATTGAACTATATGACTCATGTCACAATTACAAATATTATTGGATGATGGCTGATGACTGGATTTTGAACTCACATTAGGATTCATTGAAATTGACTTCCGGCCTTCTACCTCTGAGTTACAGAATTATGCTCAGTCTTCGCGTTAATGTTGTAGTGTCACATGACTTTGTGTAGTACTGTCACATGACTGTGTGTTTAGTAGAGTCACATGACTGTGTGTAGTACTGTCACATGACTGTGTGTTTAGTAGAGTCACATGACTGTGTGTAGTACTGTCACATGACTGTGTGTTTAGTAGAGTCACATGACTGTGTGTAGTACTGTCACATGACTGTGTGGATAGTAGAGTCACATGATTGTGTGTAGCAGTGTGTGTAGTTGAGCGAGCGTCTCCACTTGAAACTTATGGCTCGAATCTCTGTTTTTTTGTTTGTCTGTCTGTCTGTCTGTCTGTCTATCTGTGTATTTCGCATTAACTTTTAAACGAAGTAATGAATCTGGCAATTTTTTTTTACAAAAGGTGCATTACAATCCGTAGCAGAAGGCTATTGATTTCCAGCAAAATCGATCCATTAATTTCATCGGAAACTTGATTAGTTGTAAGTAGTAAACTTGGCTTGGCAATATGAAAGAAACGTCAACTCTGTGTGCCAATAAAACTGGAATCGGTTGACCGATCATCACCAAATTTAGCATTGTCATTGGCACCAGCATTAAGTGTATTTTGACTAATATTTAATGAACTTCAAGAGTAATAGACATTTTACTGACATTTGTATGCTTAATTTAAAATGGGGACACCACCGTTTACCTATCAAATGGTATCATATAAATCTGATCCAACTCATATTTTGCATGGTCGTTAAGACCAACAATGTCCCTTATTTTACAAATTTGCAGCCCAATCAGTCAAGAACATATGCACTAATTGACAGTTTTAATAACTGTCAGATATGAAGTATCGAAATGATTGTTTTCCAGTGCCAATTGAATTGAATCTGATATGCTATATGTACCAGGGAGCTTAGATGCTATTTTCAAGTTTCGATGAAAAGCATATACTTTCATGTTGATTAAGTGATCATATTTCAATTCAATATGGATGTATATGTTTTATGTGCGTTGTGTACGCATTTCCGGTTCGAGAATTTGCACATAGGTATACGTGCTCGCTCATCAACGCGTTACACTGAGCGTTTTCCTAGTATAGTGTAACATGATCTAGTGGAGCGGTCGCTCCACCCAGCCAAGTCGTACTATACACTCACAGTCACTCAACATACCGTAAGTGCCTAATAAACTGAGGAGCAGACCAAACACTTTTACTGTAAGCAACAACATGGCATTTTCGGCCTACTGGATCTCAAAATTGGTAAATCTCACATTGTTGCGAAATATCTTAATTTCGAGCTATGGCCCACCCCACTACATATACCAAATTTGGGAACAATAGGTTATGCCATTTGCGCGCTAGAGGACCGAGAAAACAGTGAAATTACACCACTTTCTGATTCTGAAGATGATGATGATTCTGATGATATCACGAAACGTCGCTATCACCGCCACAGCCTAAACGGCTGAACCGATCGACCTGAAATTTTTACCACATGTGCACTTTTGGCGTCTGAGGTGCCTTTTTATAAAACCAACCGGAAGCCGCCATTTTGAAACCGGAAGTGACGTCATAACTCAAAAACGTCTGGACCGATTAGAACGAAATTAGCGCCATTCGATTAAGATGGTCATCTATATGAAGTATCAATAAAAAAAATATTATTTTCTTATTTTCTAAACCGGAAGTGACGTCATAAATACGCAATATTTAACTTATTTCAACAAATTATACTTAAAATACGTACATAATTAACTTACATTGTAACATAGACAATACAATTTATATATTCAAGGTAGCAGTGTTCTCGGCCGCCATTCCTGAAACCGGAAGTGACGTCATATATCTAAAACGCCTGTACCGATTGCAACTGAACTAGCTCCTGCGTATTCATTCTGCTATTTATTTGAAAAATCAATTGTGAAAAATGAATAAATAAATTAATGGTACCGGAAATGGCGGCAGGAACCACTAAATGAAACCGGAAGTGACGTCATATATTACAAACGGCATGACCGATTTTACGGAAATATAGGGATTAGGAATTCAGATGGTCGTTCATGAAGGTATCAACTAGATAAAACTAGATTGTTTTCTTATTACCTATACCGGAATTCGGCCGCTATTTCAAAACCGGAAGTGACGTCATGTATCGAAAACGGCTGGATCGATTATAACGAAACTTAAGCTATTCTTCTTGGATAATCATTTTCATCTTATACCAAACGCAACTTTTCATAGTAACCAAATCGGTTGAGGCGTATTTTTTTAAAGAAATTAGTCCCTGCTCGGACATGTGCTACAAGCTGTATGAATAAACTAACAAAAGAAGTGATATCCCAGAAAAAACACTCCGTGTAAAAATACCAGCCAAGTCTCTTTAACTATAAAAAAAAATATACGTAATCTAAAAATTCAGCACTGAAAAGGAGTGATATCAAAAAAGGAGCCAAGTCAACAAATTTTCCAAATTTTAATCGTACCATTGAAATAAAAATATCAACCCCCGAGAAATACTTAAAAAAAGGACTTGGCGCATCGTTTTTTTAAAGACATTTTTCTATTCTTAAGCTTATGCCACTCACATACTACGTAGTTCAGAAATGCCTAGAAAAATTGGGACAAAACTTTCAAATTAAATATTGAACATTCTGTAAAATATTTTAAATTTAAATATAAGTACGCAAAGAAACATAGCATTGTCTTACAAGCAATAAATACAGAACAGTTGTGTTTGTGATTGGTAGGTACCTATAGTTTTGTGGGTACATCAACATACCTACTACAGCATTATACTTTGAACCTTCTCGCCGTGTAATTAATTGCTATTAATTAACATTTTATACCAAAAAAATTCATAAATTACATAACGTATTACTTTAGATAAAAATCTAGTCAGTAATTATTTGAGCAGCATGGCTCAGTGCACTAGTCACTTATACAAATCTCATTGACGGCCTTCTTGTAATGAGCGCTTTCGCTATTTCCCTCAGTCACGATATTGAGAAGTATGATTGATTAATATGACCCTAGAAATAGTGGCAATAACGAATAGACTAGGCCGCTTCCGTTTATTCGTTATTCGTTTATCCGTTTATTTCCTCTGAATATTGACAAAATACCAAAACTGCCAGTAGGTAAGAGTACTAGTTATATTAAAACGTAGTATGATTCGTCGATAATGAATGTGATATACTCAGGAAAATATACTTGTAGAGTTCTTCCTATACTTTTAGGATAGAAAAGTGTCTTTAAAAAAACGATGCGCCAAGTCCTTTTTTTAAGTATTTCTCGGGGGTTGATATTTTTATTTCAATGGTACGATTAAAATTTGGAAAATTCGTTGACTTGGCTCCTTTTTTGATATCACTCCTTTTCAGTGCTGAATTTTTAGATTTCTTCTATTTTTTTTTATAGTTAAAGAGACTTGGCTGGTATTTTTACACGGAGTGTTTTTTCTGGGATTGTGTAGTAGTGTAACAATAACTGTGTGTAGCAGTATAACGCGACTTTGTATTGTAGTGTCACATGACTATGTTGTAGTCTTGCATGATAAGGTTCAAAAAATAAAAATGCGGCTAAACGTTTTTAGTGCTTTGTTGTGATATTTGCTTCCTGGTTTTATGTAAAATTTGGATCACAAAACATTATTAAGATAGTTCTATGAACCGATCCGTGGAACCACCTGAAGAATATACCGGGTGGCGCAAAAAAAATCCCCCTGATTGAGAGGTCACTTTATCGAAACTATTATAGATAGGATTCTGAAATTTGTACACATATTAGAAAACATGCCAAAATTTAATATGTGTACGTTTCAAAAACATTATGAATGTAGGAAAAAAGTTACAGCTGTTCAAATTTGGTTGTCAAAAAATTGATTATACGGAGCTCAAATAGCGCGCGTCGAGAAAACTTCCAAAGGCCGGGACGCTGTTTCTTCAAAACTACGTGAGATATCAAGGTGACAATTTCAAATTATATTGAAAATATATTAAGATTGATTGTGTAAAAATTTCAATCTATTTGAATGAATGAAACGAAAAGTATGGAATCTTGAAGTTGAGCTTGAAAACAGAATAGTGGGAAAAGAATCACTTTTATGACGTGTGTAATAAAAGTTTAGAAATAATCTACATTATTCTGATTTTACGCTCAACTTCAAGAATCCATAATTTTCGTTCCATTTATTCAAATTGATTGAAATTTTTACACAAGCGATCTTAATATATTTTCAATATAATTTAAATTTTCAGCTTGATATCGTAAGTAGTTTTGAAGAAACAGCGTCCCGCCTATTGGAAGTTTTCTCGACGCGCGCTATTTGAGCTCCGTATAATCAATTTTTTGACAACCAAATTTGAACAGCTGTTTCTTTTTTCCTACAATAGAAATGATTTTGAAACTTGCACATATTACATTTTGGTATGTTTTCTAATATGTGTACAAATTTCAGAATCCTATATGTAATAGTTCCGATGTAGTGACCTCTCAATCCGGGTTTTTTTTTTGCGCCACCCGGTATTTCATATCAATAAAATATTTCTGTCCTTGATTTCCTTGAATCAAGTGGATCTATCCACAAGATACATCAATTGGTAAGTAGGTAGTTCAAGCGAGAGGAGCGAGCGTCTCCACTTGAAACTTATGGCTCGAATCTCTATTTTGTGCGTGTGTGTGTGTTTCTTCTGCCAAACGAGGTAACGCAGTGGTACTCAACCTTTTTGACTTGCGGGCCAATAATACGAATTTGTTTTTGTTGACGGGCCGCATGTTTTAAAAAAGTACAATAATACTTACGTGATCAGGTATGTTCATTTCAGGCGTGTGGGAACTACTTTTATCATGTGGGGGGGGGGGGGGGGGATGTCTCAGTTGTAGCCCCGCAGGGCTTTTTTTAAAGAATTTAATAATTTAAAAGTAATTCTGTGGCGTTAAAATGCACGATCTGAAGCAAAATTGACCTCCATAATGTTGCCCCGCAGGGCGTTTTTTTAGAATTTAATCAATTTACAAGTGATAAACTTAATTTTTTACGAATATCATTTTTTAATTATTTTCGCATTTTTTGAATAAGTAGTTTTGAGTTTTGTGCAGAGTAAGTATTTTGTGAATACTAACATCAACTGGGGGCCACAAAAATTAGTCCCGCGGGCCGCAGGTTGAGTACCACTGATGTAATGGATCAGGCCATATTTCACAAAACATTTACTACTGTCTTGGGTTGGTGACATAATGATTGATCGGTCCAATGGTTCCATTGTAAATTTGATTTATGTTGTTTAGCAGCTATTGTATCGTAGCAACGATTTCTTCAATGAAGCGTTGACCATGATTAATGCAGATTCCTAGACAGATGATATTTGTATTACAATTTTGACATTGATTGGATTTATTAAACTATTTGCATACTCCGCCAGTGATTATTCTTGCTGTTTGGCGATGTTTTCTTGGAAATTTTTTAAGGTTTTGTGGTAATCTAACAATTTTTGGTAGAAAAATTGAACTTTTTTGTGATCGTGGGAGTGACGGGAAAGTCTTTGCTTCTATCGGATTTATATCGAATGTAAGGTTTTGTGGCAGTCTTCAGACTCTAAAGTTCGGTTAGATCATAGTTAGAAGTACTGCACATACCGGTGCTCGCTTATCAACTCGTTACAACGAGCGTATTCCTAAATTATAATAAAATAATAGTCTCTTCGGTACAGGTACCATAGCTGTATTCACTTTCTGATAATTTCCAGTACACCAGGATCATATTATAGCTAAAGATTGTAAACCCCAACTTCTGAATCGTGATTGTCTCACCTCTGACAGTCATGGTGTCTTCCGCTTTACAGTTGTCTCCGTAATCGCTGGGCAGACATTCCATGGGCAGGAACTTGCACAAGGACTCTGGTGGGCCGTGGAAATGCAGCTGGACACACGAGATTCATGAGTTATCAGTGATTCCTCGTACTAGCCCACAAGGTTGTGACACTTCCAATGAGTTCGTTTTTGTATCGTCTTCATTTATACCGACACATTATATGGAAATGAATATGGGAACAAAGGAAAAATTTTAAATTATTAAAAAAAATCTGAGATGTTAAATGTTGTTCAACTTTTGTCCTATTGTCCTTATGTAATACTTTAACACTGAAAGTGGTGCCTAAAAAGGAGCACTTTCTATTATTGCTCCCTCATTTAAAATTATGTTCCCATGGTAAGAATTTTACCAAAGACTAAAATGAGGTAGAACACGCAATTTCGTAGAGAAAATAAAACCAAGCTGAACTATACTTGGCCCTACCCTATCGTGGCAGCAGAATCAGATGGATTTACTTCCCTAAGTATATTTCCAATTTTGCTTTTGTGCTAATTCGTTGTTCTACTTAGAGAAGGACAGTTTTAAGTGCTACATGAGTTTCTGGACATGTGGGATTAACCAACATAATTGTTTTGATGGTTGATTCGACTGCCAGGGTGGGACAGACGATAGATAGTACTACATAGATTACCATCATATTACATTGTTACTCATTTTCTGTATTTTCCATACGTACAATACAAATATAATGAAAACATCAAATTTTATTGCCTGAAATAATTGTATTTTCATGATAGACCTAACTAAAATTATTTCAACATTAATTATATTATCGACAAAACAGTGGACATTTCAAAATGTAAACCAATCACTTACCTTATTTCAGTATTGACTTGTATTGAGGTCAATGTTTTCATGAAAAGAATCAAGCCCTTTAATAGCTCTAACTAAAATATATTCATTTTCAATGAATAATTAAATATCTTATAATCTCGCAGATAAATTGGCAAAACGGTGTTCTCTACAAAGTCATATGAGTGATCCAGCAACTTACCAAACTCATGAGCTCTCCCTTGATGAAGGGCTTGAATAACGTGAGGAGCTTGTAGACGACTGCAGCGGTGTTGATGACGTGCACACCTTTAAGTCTGGCAGGGTGGCCGTTCTGCAATAGGGAATGACGATAATTCAAAATAATTGTTAACTGCTTCATGCTCAAAAGATTGTCCTGATTTATCGACGCAAGTGTCTAGAGTCTACTGGATTCCATCCATAAGATTACGAGCTACGGTCTTGTGGTGAAAGTATTATTTTGGGTCTGGGATGAATAGTTTTCGAGTAAATGACACAGAAATATTGATAGAAAACTCAGATTTTTAAAATAACCTTGTTTTAAAACAGCAATATTGGCATTGTCGTCATGGGGCAGTGCATTGCCACGACAACATTCACTGTGGTAACACAATGTTGTGGACTAAGAAATGACATCACCAGTATACGTCACACATGGTATTTCCCGCAGAAATGTAATCCTATAATCGGTCCAAACCCTCCCACCCCTCGGACCGTCCCCATTCCGGACAGGCCTTTCATCCAGTGCTGAACTTCCCCAGACCGAACAACAAAAGAAAAAAAAATTGTGTCCACAAAATGACCACGCTGTCGACCATATTGTACTACTATTACAAACGGCAACAAGGTCAACTAAACTTATACTACAGATATTCAGAGCATTGTGCAGGATGCCCAGTCGCTGTTGGTCTCGTGGCGGCAGGTGGAGCCTTATCGATGTTCGTCCTTAGCGGATCGACATCGTCCTGCCAGGAGGCCCACTGATCGAAGCTGGCAAAGTTAATTGTGGTAAAAAGGGAAACGAAGTATCTTTTGCAAAGAGCGATAGTCTAACCCATAGCAGCATGAGCTTGGCAGCTTGGCCGATGTCTTGGTGAAGTATGGAGCGGATCCTGGACTATCTCCGTAGATCATGCAGGGTGTCAAGAGTAGAGCATGTCCCGAATAATCGAATAAGAGTGGAAGTGAGGTCCGTCAACACGATTGTGAATAGAGCCGAGACGAGACAGTTGGTGTGGTCTTGGCATGTCAGGAGAATGCAGGAAGAGAGGTGGCCAAGAAGGATGAGGGAATACCAGCCTCCGTACAGAAGGAAGTGTGGACGACCGAGGAGCTCGTGGATGGATGGTGTTCGGAGAACAATGGAGGAAAGGGATTTGGAAGAAGGTGATCGGGAGGTTATGGATAAATGGAGGTTGAGATCAGAGAAACTGCAGCCGCTGTAAATCCTCGTAAAAAAATACAAATCAACCATCAAATAAACGTATATTTGGGGTGAAATTAAAATCGCATGCCTCTCCTACACGAATCTTTGCATCTGACCTACTTGAATGTATGCCATGCCAGTTCTGATTGACGAGATACTGAATGTGGACAGATGACGTAGCGTAGCTCCCTTGGCGTCGATGACTACGATGTATCCTGGCGAGAGTCCGTCTTCGGAGATGACCATGTCGTTGACCATGAAGAACAAGCGCAAGACGGTGTCGAAGTTGAACCTGCTGGCGTCCAAGTCCACCAGGCGATACAACAAGACGCCGTAGCCCTCGGGAGTGAGCCGCGAAGACTTAATCATGGAGCTGGAAGAAGTGAGGGAGGAACGAAACCAGACATACGAATTGGGATGATATGTTCCCTTAACAAGAAACGTTTCTTTGTAAATTTCCTTCAAGAACTTTGACAAATATTTCCAAACACGCATATAATGTCCGTTTAATGTTAATAAGCTTTGCAATTTAACGACAGACTGTTCTGAAAATTAACAACAACACACCTACTTCATGTCATATTTAGCTGGCCTGTGTGGTATTTTGAAATTTCCTTAAATACACCTCGGAAGACCTGTCCGAACACAATGAGCGGCTGAGGATTGGACAAAAAGACTGTTATTTGCAAAATGAGGGGTCACGCCTGGCGGCCAGCTAAATGTGACATGCAGCGTAAAATGCTGAGTCCCGATGACTATGCAAAATTTGAAGTTAATCGGTCAAACGGTTTTAGTTTTAATTTCCAAGAAATCAGAGGATCCTGTTCAAAATCTGTACACTATTCCGCTCTTGCGACAGTAGGGTGTGAATACAATTTCAGATCGACAAACAGATAAAGGCTTCTCTTAAGAGTCCCGAAATTCACTTACGTCACGTCCAACATCTTCTGAATGCCCGTCTCCATCGGATCTCGCATGCGGAAGAGAAACTCGGACTGCGTTCTGGTGTTGAAGTACGTCTCAATGACCTGCTTGGTTCTCTCCACATGACAG
>OW203767.1:38588401-38818416 GCA_934045905.1 Leuctra nigra | reverse complement strand
ACTCTCACTCTCACTCTCACTCTCCGCAGCAAGTTGATATGAAGTCCCCACTTTCGACAGAAGTTCTTTCGAAATTATGTCAACCTTCTTTTTGACAGCAATAGTGCGCTTTTTTATGTTCATTTTTTGCACTTTAAAAGGAGACATTTCGAGGGCAGAACACACTTCATTAGCTGCATCAATACCGCCGCTGAGTGCATCGTTGTCTGGTACAAACACAGAAGCAATCGAAACATCTAATAATGTAGCACCTGAACGTATTTTGGCTCGGCAATTTGAACACAAGGATTTCCCAGGTATCAAACCAAGACCCGAGTGAGTTTCGGCAAAATTCAACGTTATCACTCGAAGCGATATCTTTACACTCTTTTTATTACACTAAATGGATTACAGCACCTTTTACCATACAAATGATTGAATTTGATGAGGAACTTTACTTCATGATAAATACATACCGAATCAATGTTTTCGTTAACTCTACATTTTAGCAATTTTTTATCAACACTTGAAAAATCATTAATATCCTTTACACAATCTTCTGCACCAGAGTAAAGAGAACTGTAGCACTTATATGAACTATTTTTGCAGATTTCATTTAAATATATTCCAACAGCACACTCCATTTTTATTGAATGCTTACGATCCACTCGGATGAAAACTTTGAACTGAACTGATTCTTAAAGCATGAAACAAACACAACCCCCTAACTTTGAACACGTGCTGTGCCAGATCACTGCATTAAATCAGTCATTATCTTCAAAAGATTAGTCTAAGAAGTATTGTATACGACAACTTCTGGACCGATTCCTAAACTCCATAAATCCTCCGCGTAATCAATTCACCACTTAGAGCCTGTCACCCCCATAGATTAGACCTCGAATGCGATTCAATAAATTTATGTTAACAATACGTTTACAGTTAATTAGAGTTAATAATGTTGTTATTAAAAAGTCGAGATATTACATTTATACCAATAATAGACCATAACACAAAAAAATACAAAATTATTTAATTGACATTTTTCAATTGTTCATGAAAATATGTAGTCACTAAAATTTTCATATTTCCGTAACTAACCCGAAACACAATATGAAACTAACTGGAGTTTGTAGACAAAGGATAACTTTAAATAAATATATTTTTTGCACGGCTGTAATGTTGACCCTTCTCTGTCAAAATGGGGTCAAATATGCCAAATTTTGACATTTTAAGAGTATTGAGACAACATTTCTGTTTGAAGGGGGAAAAAACACAAACACTTAAGGAGTAAAATTTGTTGATACAGATGTGTAGTAATCTCACAAATATTTTGGATTTTTTAAATTTAGCCCTTCATGGAAAAATATCGTCATAAATTAACTGCAAAATGCAAAATTTTTGTGGTTTTTGAACCTAATTTTTGACCACTTATATGGAAATTTAATGAATACAAGTGAATATACCATGATAGTGTCATATCTAATGAAAAGATTGCCGCTAGTTTCAAGTTGATATCTATAATAGTGTTGGAATGAACATCATAAATATGAGAGCGTCTTTTCGTCGATTTTTCGCCACTTTCAAACTTTGGCGCCATGTAACTTGATATTGGCGCATCACAAAAATAAAAGCGAGGTGTGGCTAAGCTAAGCATATGATAGGTAACAACTGTGCAAAATTTGAAAAGAATCAAAAATCAGGTCGCGGCCACTTTTTTTCAAAACTGGTCGATGGGCCGTGGAACGACCCATATAGATTGTCGAGTTCTTAACCTAGTTTACCTACCCCCATAACTCTCCACACCTAGCTATTAAAAATAGATGTGAATAATAAATAAGTCAGTATTATTGATAATGTATGGAGGAAAAGTTAATACAATTGAAAAGAACTGATAATAAATACAAATTAGGTCGTATACATTATATTTAGGCGTAAGGCGATCAAGATATCGGCGCTTATAACCAAGCTGTTGAGCGCAATACAAACCATACTACTACAACAAGATATCCCCTCCACTCACATAAATATATAATTAGTAATACCGGATGGCGGTACCCAACTGTAACTTTAATGATTTATAGCTTTTTTCTATTTAATAAATATGTTTGAAACTTACACATGTTAAATTCTGCTATATTTTCTAAAATATGTGTATATTTCAAAATCATATCTTTTACAGTTGTGATAGGTATTAGTGATCTCTTAAACAGGACGCCATCCATCTATGTTACTTGCTTTTTCCAATACAAACGACAGCTCACCGGCCTTTTACTAAGCCAAGATAAGTGTACACTCCAACATTACACTAAATATAAAAATATTTGCTAAAATGAATCACAGGCTAAGAAATTTGCAAAATTTAAGTAATCGTCTTGCACCCAACCTCCCACAGCACAACGAACTATAACGAGTAGCTCTTTAATCAGACTGAATCCAGAGGTAAGTATTGAAAAGGTGTCCGAGACAAAATTCCTAGGAATCTTAATAATGAAAATCTAAACTGGGCACCTCACATCCTTAATACTGGGTGACCCAAAAAAGACGTCCAATGGGCGAGACACCGCTGTGAATAAAATACTGCAGATATAAGTCCAAAAATGTCATATGTTGTAACAAACATACCAATGTTTGATGTGTGAAAGTTTCAAAAACATTTCTTTTGTAAGAAAAAAGTTACATTGTCGAAAAATCGATTATACGGAGCTCACGAGCGCGCATTCAGAAAAAGTACACTGGCGGTGACACCTTTATTTTCAACAATGATATCAGACTGAAAATTTCAAATATTATTCACAACATATGACTATCTATTGTATACAAATTTCAATACATTTGAATAAGTGGAACGAATGTTATGGTATCTTGAAGTTGAGCTTAAAAACAGAAAATATTGGAGATAATTTCACTTCTAAAATTAACATGTGAAATAAAACTTGAGAAATTATCTCTGCGTGTATTCAACTTTTTAAGCGCATACTCTAGATAACATAACTTTCGTTACATTGATTCAAATGAATTGAATTTTTACACAATTGATAGTTATATATATTAAATAACATATGAAATTTTCAGCCTGATATCGTGAGCAGTTTTGAGTTAACAGCGTCCCGGGCATTTGACATTTTCTGGACGCATGAATTTTGAGCACCGTATAATCGATTTTTCGACAACGAAATTCGAACAGCTGTAACTTTTTTCTTATAATATGTATGATGTTAATACTTTCACATATTATACCTTACTACGTTTTGTATAATTGGTGTGATTATCAGCACGATATGTGCAGTAGTTTCGTCACAATGATGTCTCGCCCGTTGGACGTTTTTTTTGGGCCACCCGGTATAAAGTAGAATGTCTGTATGTATGTCTGCACACACATACACATAATATCTGTCTGCTCTTCATACTCCTACACCCTTTGATGGTAGAGACATTCTACGAGACCCGGCGCACGCACATCGTAGGGTATTTACCCCATATATCTGACCACCCCCCTTTACCCTAAACCAACCCTTAAACACTCCAATTTTTTAACCCTCAAGCGCGTTCATTGAATTCCAAGAATTTGCTGACGCGAGTCTAAACAATTAGCTATAAACTAAAAAGGCAATAAAATACAGATGTCACATTTGCCTGCGGGCGCAGCCTTCGGGCGCAACTAGGAGAACAATTAGTCGACGCTGCAGTTCTACACTCGAATCTGGTTCATTGCATCATCATACCGTCATCTCGACGCATGACTGGGATGCAACACTACTTCTGTCAAATAATTTGCATTGCATATCTCAATAGCGTGCAGCATAGAACTCAGTTAACGACGCGTTTTTGGACACTACACCGCACGAGCAACGCCATCTTTGATTTACTGCTCACCATTATCTTAGTTCCCTTCTGCATGTCTTTGAAAGATAAGAGACTTGATTTTTTGATGGGATCGTTGAAAAGCTTTTTGCTGTTACTCTCCTCCTGGTGCGGCTCAAGTAGTGATTGAACAAACTCTTTGAGCATAGCTCTGCCTGTCTCGACACAGTATGACAAGGATGTATTGACAACGTTTTCGGTGTCAAATGGATCGACCATGTTGTCTTGGATGTGTGATTTTATGATCTTCGTCACTTCTCTCTAATCTCGAGCTTTCCTGGAGGGTTTATCCTGATCGTGGACGAACGCTGAAGATGGTAGTCCTTTTCGTCGTTTCATTTCTTTGTCGTACGAGCCCAGCACGTGACATGTTAGCGTCCACCTCAGAACGGCGCTCTCCTTCAACGTGAAGCCGACAATGCCACTTACAGTGTTTCCTCCCTTGGTGTCTCTGATGACTGACATTTCCACGGCCATGTTACTCCACACACCTCGGAAGCAACCGGGAGTGAAGTTGACAGAAAAGTGGCCATTGTCGAACTCGGTTTCTATCGCCGGAGGAAGGGATGTTAGCATGTCTACGGCGTAGTACGTGGCCCAGCGAGCATAGTTCTGTCGGTTACATGCAAAGAAGTGTGGCAGAGTGTTAACTTGCGTCTGAACATGGAGTTTATCCCTTTCTGCGCGAATGTTCAGAAGCATGATCTCCAAGGTTACGATGAGATTGTCCCAGAAAAGAAATGTTGGGCTATTGGCTCGGCCGTATTGTCGATACTCTTTCAAGACAGGAACGAAGTGCTGGTCAATCTCTTCAACTAGCGCCTGAAGTGCCTCGAATCCTTGTTCCTTTTCATGTGTTGTGTGAGCATTTATAAGGCAGGCCACAAGTGCATCCAGTTCAGTGACATCTTTTCCAGTGCTCTCCATCCACTTCAAGCAATTTACGATCAGAATGTTCATGAGGGTTTCGTACACTTGTGTTAACCCTCGGACAGCTCTGAAGAATTGCTTTCCTGACAGCATGGCGTTTACTGTGTGTGTCGCGTAACTGCCAGAGTCACTCAAGATGTCTGCCAAACCAGCATCGCCCCAAATCTTGCCAATACAAGCAATGAACGTGCAGAGATTATGGAAGCCACCAAAACGAACAATCAAGTTGGAGTAGGTACTCCTCCGGATTGCTCATCTTGATCTGCTGCGCGACGGGCGTACAGTTGTTGGTCGAACGTGTGCACGTGAAACTGTTGACCACATTTCTTTGCAAACATCTCTCCTTGTTCCAATGTTGTATTGACAGTTGTTGTTCCGGTAGAGGTATTGAAGCCAGTCCAAAATGGTATTGTCTGGTAATCTGAATCAACTTAAATTCCTTGAAAATTGGTCGGTGAACTTGTCGCAATAATATCAAGGCGATATCTTTGCTGTTGTTGTGAACACATGAATAATCCAGAAATGTATGCAACTTGTCATAGATGCCATGCATTCTCTGTGGTTCTGGTCGGATAGTTGGTTTCTGGAAGTGAATTAGTTTGTTCATTCTCTATTTTGGCACTTTTAATGTGGTTTCATAAGTCCATTTCATTCTAGTTGACACTACTTCATTCGTTACAGTTTGATCTTGAAAGTTGCCACCCTCGTTTCTGTTTTATAACCTGTGAGTACGTACACTCCCCCAATTACAAATACCTTGTAATTTAATTAATCATGAAGTTTTCAGTTCCTTCAAGTATCTGTTACTATTGTCTTTGTTATTATTACTCTAATTATCCATATGTTTTTTTGTTCCTTAATGTCAATCAATAACTTATCCATAGTCGAATTATACATTGTAAAATTTTCCTTTTATTCACATATTTACTTGACACTGTACCACTAATGTTAACAAAAGAGTTAAGTGGAAGAGAAGCCACTGGCTTAACTTCGCTCTACAAATAAATATATTTATTATTATTATTATTATTATTATTATTATTATTATTATTATAAATAATAAACGGTACTTGGTACAAAACGAATTGGCTGCTGGGCCGGTTTCTTGACAATCAATCCTTGTTATTACCAATGAAATCAGAGCTCACCTAAAAGAGTTAGATAATGTGTTAGCACTGACTTCATGGGATGATGCCATCAAACCTTAATCAGTCAATTCATTTTCTTTCGAGTACCGTTTATTATTTGGGGGAGTGTACATCTCATCACTGTTTGACAACTGATCCTCAGCAATTGTTGTTAGGAAAGAGCGTAATTCATAATAACTCGCGCAGAGTCCATACCAAGGAGGTTGTAGTTATATTCTTCTGGAGGGGCCAACCCAAGGAAAGTACCGGCCTACGCTACGGGCTTAAAACCACTCCCGGCTAGCCGCCACTCCTCCCGGGGAAAAATTCCATGCAGAAAACGATTGCATTCGCACGCGCGCTTACGAGCGCCAATCCAAGAGTTACAGTAATGTTTTAATTGCGCGCCAATGAATACACTTAGAGAGATGCGGTTTGTAACATTTAACCGAGACTCCAAGGAATCACCTCCCATTTTTCGATTCACTTTTACACTTTGGGTGGCACGCAATTAAAATATGTCTGGGAACGTTTGGAAAATAATTCAGAATGCACAAAAAGTGATCTATTCAACTTGCTGTAAGGTCGCTGAATCTAAAAATTGGAGGTGATTCCTTAGAGTCTCAGTTAAGCAATGTTACAAACCGCATCTCCTAAGTGTAATCATTGGCGCGCAATTAAAATATTCCTGGAACCAACTATTGGAACTGTGCGGGTTTGACCGCGTGCTACGTGACCCGTTGCTTGCCTGGTGTTTTTGGTGCGTGAGGCGAAATATGCCTGCAGAAAGTCGTAAACTCCTTGGTCCATACGAATGAAGAGTCTATATGAGATTACGATTTCCATACTCATGGTGTAATTGAGCCATCAGACCCAAATGAAACGGAGGAACTACTTTTTTTTGTTAAAACGGCGTGAACTGTAAATTAAGCATGCTGCGATTGTCAAATATCGTCGTTTTATTGTTTCGTCTGATTCGAGTTCTGTGTCATCTTCTCTGTGTGCTCGCGGATCCATTATCAACTTCAATAATGTAGCCAAACGCTATGGTACAAATTTTTCAGAAGCTTGAAGAGACACTCCGGATGGAAAATGATAATAATCGGCTGTTGGAATATTATTAATTTCTGTTTGGATGACTGCAGCGGCTTGTCTCAGTATCATGTCGGGTGATTCGGATGCTATTGTCAGGTCTTCAGTGACAAGATCGTCGTCTAATTATACAGTTGACCCACACACAATTGTATTTGCACACATTATGCTAGGCAAATTTCCAGACTGAACGTGAAAGGAAACAAAACTGCCGAACTTACTCAAAATCTTGCTGTTGATAAATGCAGTGCGGCACTGTTCTGCATCGATTGCTTCGGCACCTTCTTGCACTAAAAATGCTCTGAATTTTTCGCACACTTGCGAAACTAAGACAATTTTTCCGTCGGCTAATTTATTTTTAAAATGATCACACACCAAATCAGCTGCTCTATCAAATTTAGAATTTTCTCTCTCCTCTCTGCTGCGTTGATGTTCTTCTCTGAGCAATACGTCTGGTGACATTGCCTATGGTAACGTGCGTTCACAGCAAACAAATCTCTTTCAAACGTAAGCCGCTGGATTATTACCTATTCGGATCGTTTTTGGGCATAGGACTGTTGAATGTAGTGAAGTAGGGTTCATATTTGCAAGGGAAATTTTGTCGCCTTTCTTTCGTTCATCTTTAACATTACCACAGATAAAACAATGCAAGTTCCAGTCAAAGAGTTTTGTCGAGTCCAGAGCAATGCGCTTGGATTGTGACACACCTCGGGATTATCACCGGAACTTTCTTGTGACTTTCGTTTCGCAGTTCGCGCTTGTTGGCGGCAATTTAAATGAAATCTAAATGGAAATATTGTGTGCTTCTTTCTTTGATAATGATAGGTTATAGTATTTTCCTTGAAATTTCATCGTTCCTGTCTTGGCATGCTTTGAAAAGTGTTTTAAGTCACTGCATCTGGAATATTTCTCTGTGGGTATTCAAGCAAGAGGGTGTGGAAAGCAGGTATAGGTATTGCGCGTATCAGTGCTCGCTCATAAACGAGTTACACTGAGCGTTTTCCAATTGTACGATATAGACAATTTAAATAGTATGATCCCGACAAATAGACAGCAGGGGAGGGTGGCGAAATCTCATGTTATAGCTAACCAATGACAAACTGGGCAACGCACAAGTTCCTCATAACGAGCCAACCTGAATATTTGAATTAAACGCCTATAAGGAGAAAGGAGTATCGTGCACTGTCAATTAGAAACTCAAGTAATGTTCAACATTCAAGCGCATCATAGTTCAAAAAATCAATACTTCATTCACTTTCCCTATTCAGAAAGATTCGTTGATTACATTCATATAAAATGCAGTATGGATTATTTGTGGATCAGAGAATAATATTTGCTTAGTTGCGATGAGAAAAACAGGTCTACGGCGTCATATAATGTTCCGTTCAACTTCTTGTTGCAGCAGAAAATTTGGACATGGGTTTTGGGCAAGTATACATGTAGTTTTCGTATGCCACAGCTTTTTAGGACTGTAGGTATTGGTCCTAAAAAGCACATTATTATAAATCCGCTTTTACTTCATTTGCTACTTCTTTATTTTCATGGTGGAAAATCCAGGCCGACAAATAATTGTAATCAATCATTAGTAATAAGTAAATAAGTAACTCAATTTCTATAAAATGGCAAAATAAATATTATTTAGTATAATTAGCTCCGCCTACAAATGCTTAAATGCATGCATTAGATTCCGTTAATAACATAATTCTAATTCCAAAACGTCCATAATAATAGTTTTGTAACCTGACAAGTGCCACAGGTATCTGTTGAATATCAAAATTCTACTAAAAATATTGAAATTGATAAATATATTCATGAATAAATAGGTAACCATTGGAACGTAAGGAAACTTCTTAGAAAAGCAAGGTACTTATATATCACTGCCCAGTGGAAAGTATCGAGTTGGCCGTGAATCAATCCTAGAAAAATTACTTGCGATAAAGCAGTTTCAACGATTTTCACTAGCATATTCTGTCAGGAAAGTGGTGAACTACTGGTGTAAAAACATTGTCAGATTATATAGATTTCGTGTGCATTTTTGAGTGATAGTTTCTCAGTGGATTACCTTACTATTTCCGCGATAACCAATCCCATTTTAATGCTAGGTCTTCCAAATTTCGTGTGTTCCTTGTCAAATAATCACGCTTTCCGTTGATACTAACCGTGATTTTCTTGATAAAGCCATTCATTCTAAAGGTGGTTATACAAACTTGTGATAAAGAAGTGTGACTGCAGCTGCCCGTGAGTCATTTTTAACATTTATTTAAGCGGAATGTAGTATTTCTTTCTAAGGGGACATCCATTTAACCCACTTAGACATGTCTTAACTAGCGCCATAAAATATTTCATTACAATCCATTACGATTTGTAGTAAATACAACAGTAGTACTCACTCATGTTTGACAAGAGAAAAAACCCGTAATCGTGCATTAGCACTTCCATGCTCACAATCATATTTTAACTGCCACAATATAGGAATTAATTTCGTAGATAGCCAATGACATTTCCAATGGGTTAAATGCATAAAACACTTCATTGTAGTAGTAGTATTTTCTCCTAGAGCTTTCAAAATACTGCAAAAACTGATCGCCACGCCTCGTTTAGAGTGGCATTTTTACAAATTATTTTGAGAGAAAATAAACGCCGGATTAAAATATCTTTTATGGCATTTTTGCGTGTATATCTAGTCTATTACTACAAAAATTTTCACTAATATTCATGGAGACTTGTAGAAACTAGAAGCAAAAGAGTATACCCTGTTTTGGGAAGAAAATTATTGAAAAAAATTTCAAAATGGCAGCCATGCAACCGACTCTTAAGCGCAAAATATGTATCAGATCAATAAGTTAGTGGTCTTTATTTCCTTTTTCGACTCAAGAAAAAACTACCATGTTTCACATTTTCAATATTTTGATTTGTTCAAAAGAAATAACAAGAGAATACCTTGTGGTTCCGTCGACTCATAGTGAATAATGGTAAGTGCATTTAATATTCATAGGAATTGTGGTTTCAGGATTTCCGTGACAAGATTATGTTATTATTGATGTTGTTTCCATCAATAAATATTAAGAGTCAGCTACACTCAAGGAATAGCACTGGAGATAAAAGTCATACGTTCAAACACTAAGTTTTAAATACATCATTGTATTGACAGCTGAAATGTCGAAATGTTTTCATCTTTGATTCGAGTTGGAGCACAAATACTACATTTATAATTTGATGTTTATACTACTACTAATATACTAAAAGATACAAATGTGTATCAAACTGTTTTTTTATTAATGTTTGAGCTCATCTGTATGAAACAAAATTATTTTGAATCTATATAATGTTTATTTATATTGTCATGATACAGTTTTTTTATTTCATATAACTTGGATTTATTAAAACAATAAAAGATCTGCGAAGAATGTGGGTTACGCCTTTTGGTCTGCAGTCTCCATTATTGCTTTTCAGTTGTTATGGGTTACGTCTTTTTGCATGTTACTAATACCCCATCAAAACACTCCGTGTAAAAATACCAGCCAAGTCTCTTCAACTATAAAAAAATAGAAGAAATCTAAAAATTCAGCACTGAAAAGAAGTGATATCAAAAAATGGGCCAAGTCAAAACTTAATTTAATAAACTAAAATATACTTGGCGCCTCGTGCATATAGATAGTTAAGAAGTATAGGCCAGATGTAAAATAATAATATACATAAAATCTAGCTACATCTATACATACCTTTAATCCCCTTAAAAACGATGCGCCAAGTATATTTTAGTTTTTTAAATTAAGTTTTGACTTGGCCCATTTTTTGATATCACTTCTTTTCAGTGTTGAATTTTTAGATTTCTTCTATTTTTTTATAGTTGAAGAGACTTGGCTGGTATTTTTACACGGAGTGTTTTTTATGGGGATATCACTCATTTTTTTAGTTTATTTACACAACTAGTAACACATATCAGAGCAACAATGACTAATTCCTTAAAAAAAAATTGCCATTTCCGAATTGGTTGTTAATAAAAATTGTGTTTGGTTCTAAATATAAGCTGAAAGAGATATTCCATGAGAATTTCGAAAGCATCGGTCCAATCGGTCTAGCCGTTTTCGAGATATGGCATCACTTCCGGATTTCAAAATGGCGGCTGAAATTACTGACACCTAGAAGTTATTTCTACAAATGTAATGTATCATTATAAGCCTTCTGAATATGTAGTTATTGTAGTGCAAGGTGATTTAAGTATGATTATTCATATTTATGACGTCATTTCCGGTTTCGATAATAGTACATTTCTACTTCAACTATTGATATTCCATAAAGATGACCGTCTGAATCATTTGGCGCTAGTTTCATTCCGATCGGTCTAGCCGTTTTTGAGATATGACGTCACTTACGGTTTCAAAATGGCGACTTCCGGTTGGTTTTATAAAAAGGCACATCAGACGCCAAAAGTGCACATGTGGTAAAAATTTAGATCGATCGGTTCAGCTATTTAGGCTGTGGCGGTGATAGCAACGTTTCCTGATATCTGAATCATCATCATCATCATCACATAGCTTATAAAAGGGGTGTAATTTCACTGTTTTCACGACCCTCTGGCTCGCAAATGGAATAACATGTTGTTCCCAAATTTGGTATTTGTTGTCAGGTGGGCCATAGCTCGAAATTAAGATATTTCGCAACAATGTGAGATTTCCCAATTTTGAGATCCAGTAGGCCGAAAATGCTATGTTGTTGCTTACAGTAAAAGTGTTTGGTCTGCTCCTCGGTTTATTATGCATTTACGGTATGTTGAGTGACTGTGAGTGTACGGTACGACTTGGCTGGGTGGAGCGACCGCTCCACTATCTCTATAACTAGAAGAACAGTGGGGATCATCAAAATAGATATATGAATTGATAGATAATATATTATTTCATTATTTTGCACCGGAAAAACATCCCAGTTCTTTGGTTTTATACCCAGACTTGCCATATATCGTGGGTTAGTTCTTTAAGCCAGTACCGAAATGAAATCTGGCAAGAGGCAGATTTGTGGGTTAGTCGACGTTAGGCAAACTAAAATAATGTATCATAATTTATGGGTTAAAGTTGAGGTTACGTCCTTTTGCCAAGCAATGCATCTTAGCGCCATCTATCAGGAAATGCCAAAACATGCATTTCGAAAAAAAATTGGGTTACGCCTTTTGGCCTTTCCACCGTCGAATATATTGCTAAGTTTGCCAATATTTTATAATTTGAATGTATTTTAAGTTATAGAGATATTTAGAAATGATTACGAGTGATTATCTTCGAGTGCACCGGACTCTTAACTGAGTGATGTAACAGAATGATCATTTGTTGTAAACAGATTGACATTAGAGAAAGTCATCTGCCTTGAGATCCACTCAGTGAGTAGCAAGTGCAGTTCTGTTGCATTCAAGATGAAGAGCAAGGCGGTGCTTTTGTGCGCAGCTCTGGTGAGTATACACCTGCGGACAGAGAAACTGTGTTTAGAAACCATTATTAAAGAACTGTGTCAATATTGAATCAAATTAAAAAAAACTTTCGAAAAATACGACTCTCAAATCAGTGTATAATGAGAAGGGAGCCAACTGAAGAGCCAACAACCCCTATTTCCGAAATAAGTGTGAGTATGAGAAAAGAATAGTGACAATTCATTGTTATCAACCAATAGGAATCCAGCAGGCTTAGAATTAGCTGATAGCGATTTTCTTACTATTTTCTCATACTCACTCTCACTTTTTTCAGAAAGAGGGGTCCCACAACCTTCGAAACAAATTATAATCTGTGTAGTGCCCACATAAACAACTAGGACAATACTTCTCTGCTAGGGATATGCGACTGGATGACGTCATTCCGTGCGCATGTTGCTACGTGTGTGTGGCGCCGAAAGCAATGTGCGTCTTTGCTCATTATATCGTCAGAAATTGCAGAGATTTCTGTGTAATGTTTTCCTTTCAATGTATAGCGTTGCCTAGACGTAATTAAATTACATTTACAATGCATTTCGTAGTTAACTTGTTCCATCTTGCTTATAACTCAAAGCGCTGGTTGAAAATGTTGAAACCAGCCCCAAGCGGACAAATAGACCTTTCGACCTTTGATAATTTCTACTCTCATCGTTTTATTAAATGGTTCGACGTGTTTCAAGCTGTTTAAAAACGGTGTATTTGCGTTGAGTCACACATAGTGAACTGAAGTCAGGAGAGTGACGTATCCCTCGCAGAGAGTTATCGTCCTATAGAAAGAACGCTTCATGTGAAATTGACAGTCAAGTCTCAGTGAAAGATACAATTTCAGAAGTGAATGAAAGTAGGGATAGTGAACCTATAAAAAGGGCACATGTTTTTTCAACATGTTATTTCAGAAAAAAATAAAAAAATAATTGTAAAAAGAAATACGTCAATTTAAACATATTTTTAAAAGTAATTTAATGCTTGGTTTATTCTCTAATATAAATAAATAAATGAGAATGACAAATATTTCACCTTCGTTCGCTTGACAATATCGTGTTTATGCACAGCTGACGGTGATCATCAGTGCCGAAGTAACAGGCGTCTTTGCAGCGCGCATCCCCTACAGAAGAACAACGTCCCAATCACAACACCGTGGTCGACCGAGGCTCATGCATGCCAGGCGCTTCGGCAAGCGTGACGTTCACATTCAAGATGTCTGTAAGTTACCATTTCCTCTCCTGCCCTTCCCAAAGGGCAGGACCCCTTCTGTCCTCACCCTCACCCTCACCCTTCTGTCCATTACATCCTCACTTGTGGAATTTATTTCCGTTGAGGATATTGAAATAAATAAATAATAAAATGCAAATAATACTAGGAAAACGCTCCGTGTAACGCGTTGATGAGCGAGCACCGGACACGTGCGCAAACATAGAACCGAAGATGCGTTAACATATAGAAAACATTATTAATCGTTTTAACCTACGTTTTATTAAACCTAGATTAAACGTTACAGTACCTAGTTTAGAAACGGAATTAATCCAGCGTTCACAATTACAATAAGACAATGTAATGTTCTGAACTGAATAAATCAAACCTTTTAAAAAATTAGCAACCTTCAAGGAAGTGTCAGGCTAGACAGAAGCTCAGAAACGGAATGAATCCTACGTTTCCACAAGTACCTAAGAGACAATTATGAAATATCAATGTTCTGACAAAAACTCTCGATATATAATGTTCGCCTGCAATAAAAGCGGGGAAACTGTACTAAAACCTTCACAAGAACACCAAATTGCCAAACTTTTCAACGAAAATAAGCAAAATGCTGGAGAGATTTGAAATGACGTGTGATCATAAGAAGAGAACAAACGCCACTCAAAGAAATTATTGCAAAGTAGTTACACAGGAAGCACGGCCATCAGAACTACGAATTAGCAAAAGTCAATCAAGGTCCTTAGTTTTGTGAAAAATCGAAATGATTTGTTTGGAAATAAGTTTCACATTGAATTATCAAAATATAATCAACTCATTCAACATAAAAGTATCTGATTTTCACTGAAAATTGAAAGTAGCATCTATACACTCATGTACCTAAAGCAAATCAGATTCAGTTGCATTGGAAAAACATTCATTTTCAATACTTCATTTCTTACAGCTTTTAAAAATGTCAATAAGTTCACACATTCTTAATTGATTGGGATGAAAATTTGTAAAATAAGAGACAATGTTGGTCCTAATGACCATGCAAAATATGAGTTCGATCACATTTATGGAAGACCATTTTCATTTTTCAATCTATCAGGAGATGTTTATTTAAATTTTAACCAATAAATGGATTTCAAAAAAAAATGGGGCCTGCAAACAGAAAAGGTTGTCTTTACATGTGTGCAAAATTTCAGATCGATCGGTGAAACGGTGCGACTTCAACTGCTCCAGATTGCAGCCAAAAAAAAACAAAAAAACAGAGATGTAATTAAAAGTAATTATTTTTGTTAAATTATTCGGGCAGTATGAAGGTGTAGTTTGAACTCGATCCATCGAGATTATACTGAAACATTAAGATAGTATGTTGACGCCTAATATACCTACAACATCACTTCCGCTTCTACCACAACAAAATACTTTAATTTAATTTATTGAGCACATAAAGTAGGTACATAATTGGTCTGTATTCAACAATCGAGTCGTTGATCTTCCATAAAAAAAACTCCATAGACCCTAAAAACCCTAAACACCCCCACAACGGATACCCTTTCTACTAAACTACGATGCCCCCACTTCAGTCTCAAATCAACAGAGCCAGGCTATTTGAACCTATCCAAGTACTGACCGACTCGATCTTTCTTAACCTGTGTTCTCGGTGGTCGTTGCTGCCTTTGTAAACTTATGAATTATTTTCTTCATTATGTATTGCTTCTTTGAACATGAATAAACATAACCTGGGCAGTGTTGTGTATAACAGGTCAAATACACAAATCTACATTCATTAATAGAAGTCGATGTTTTTGCCAACAGTGTCTGGTATAGAATCTGTCAGGAGACACGAAGGAGACGCTGCTGACACGAGTAGATATAAAGCTATGGACACGAAGAATCGGGTCTTGGAAGACAGCGTCATGAACGAGGCCTGGCTAGACCTTGATAGAGGTGAGATTAGGTAAATATTGCACCATTTGATTGATAGTGGAGATTGGATCGATTTAATTATATTCTATTTCAATTTACTCTTTACTCTTGGGATATTATTTAAGGCTACAACGTTTCATCTAACATGTTCTTTTATTGACACCAGATACCGCTGCTTTCTTTTCTACAATTACTTGATACTGACACTAACTGATACTCATATATTTATGAATATATTAGCAGTTTAATAAACTTATCATGTTATTGTAAATGAAACCATCATGAGGTCAATTAATCCCACAAAGCTGGTTTGTAAAATGAAAGTGACACAGTGGAAGTATTAGGTTGGATGAACTGTATGCAGCATCAAATACATATTATCTCTTAAATAACAAATTAGAAATAGATTTTTTTTAGGAACTGAATGTTGGCTAGAAGAACGTCCCACTCAAAGACGGTGTCATGTCTGTTGAGTGACTGATTACAAGTGGAAGGGGTCGTTTCACTAACCCCCAAACACCCCAGTCTCTCTGGCTCAACGGCAGCAAAGAAACTAGTGGGTCAAACTTTTAACAGACATCCATCCAAGAACACTCAAACAAATCATAAAACGGTATTTGAACGAAACGGATTGGCTGCTTGTCAGGTTCCTTGACAATCAATCCTTGTTATTACAATCAATGAAATCAGAGAACATCCTATTATAATTTGACGACGAGTTAGCATTGACGTCACAGGATAATGCCATCATTTTTTCAGTCAATCCATTTCTTTCAATTACCGTTATATCATTTGTTCAGTGTTCAGTTCAATCCTTGTTATTACAATCAATGAAATCAGAGAACATCTTATTATAATTTGACGACGAGTTAGCATTAACGTCACAGGATAATGCCATCATTTTTTCAGTCAATCCATTTCTTTCAATTACCGTTATATCATTTGTTCAGTGTACCGTTACACTGAAACGGTACACTGATTTGTTCAGTGTATTTGTTGTTACACTGATTTGTTCTGTTAACTTTATATTATTTTGCTACAATTGGCTTAACTTGTAATGCTATCCACTGCACCATGACTTGAAGACTTGAATACACTTTAACACCTTAGCTTAGACACTTAATTTACATTTTCAAGCAAGCGCCGCGAGCGTCTCCACTAAAACTTAAGGCTCGAATCTCTGCTTTTTTGTTCGTCAAATCTTGTGAAATCTTGGAAATCTTTAGAAATCTTTGGAAATCATTGAAATATTTGAAAATCATTGAAATATTTGAAAATCTTTGAAATCTTTGGAAATCTTTAAAAATCTTGGAAATCTTTGGATATGTTGGAAATCCGAAATCAGGTGTAGAAACTATGAGTTGCTAATCCCTCTGACTTGTGCGCAGAGCGGGCCGAGTGGCGCGTGCGCAGAGTGTGGATCCCGGGGAAGTGACGACACACGACCTGCAGTGTGCCGAGGGATTCACAGGAGAAGGTTGTCAAGACCAACTCACAGTCATAGCCAAGCAGCCAACAGCACCTGGGTAAGTGTTTGCCAACAGCTCACACCTCTTGGATCAACGCCAGTAGGTACTGGGAAAAACAAGATAGTTATACAAATCACAGCACCATATTGTGATGTTCCTAGGTTGGCATTAGCCCCAAAGAGGTTATGAACATATTAAGTTGTTTGGCTGACTACAGCCACGCTAGTGCCACTGGCACTCACCAAGTGATTTCCTGTATGTTATGTTGATCAGTGTTCTTCCGGCTTCCACCGTTTGCGGTCCACATGGCCGATACAATAAAAGTGACTTGTTCTGTGAAATAGAATACCTACCTTGTTCTCATTTACTCGCCTTCATTCCCGAGTATCCATTAGTACGGTATTCTACAGTGGCGACGAGGATGAACACACATTACGTAAGATTATAAATACTACTTAATCTTTTCGCGACGTGCGCGTGATTGGTCAAGATGGCGACCATTGGAACAGTAAATGCTTTCGACCCCACACTGGAATCTTTCGAATCATATTTCGATCGTTTCGAAAATTTTTGTATATGCAACAAAATTGGTGACGATTTAAAGAGATGTACCCTTTTAACGGTAGTGGGAATAAACACGTACACTCTATTACAAGGGTTATGTTCGCCAATAAAGCCCAGTCAAAAGACATTCAAAGAACTCACCACCCTTCTTCGAGCGCACTATGATCCAAAACCGTCGATTATTGCCCAACGGTATAAATTCCACACGTGTGCACAACTTGAACATGAATCGATTACGGTTTTCATAGCTAAATTAAAACAGCTCACTCTTCACTGCAATTTTGTAAATTTGCAAGAACAATTAAGAGACAGATTCGTATGTGGTCTACATAACTCCGCGTTGAAACAGCGTCTACTTGAGAAAGGTGATCCTACGTTCGCGGAAGCAACGACCATGGCCTTAGCATTCGAAGCTGCGAGGAAAGATGCTTAATCCATCGTGCAACAAGAGCGAAGTTCGGCAGTTCAGCACATGCAGCCTGCGAAGACTACCAGACAGAGAGGATCCCAAAAGCGAGACGACTCCAACACACCTACGACTACTCGGAAATATGCATGTTTTTCCTGTGGACATGACTCCCACAAAAGGGAGCAATGCAAACACCGCAATTACGTATGTAATATTTGTAAAGTCAAAGGTCATCTATCTCAGGTGTGTAAGAAAGAGACTGCTTCCCAGTCTAAGTCCAAGAAAAAGTCATGCAATTACTTGGTTCATACAGAGAGTTCCACAGAGTCAGATTCCGACAGTACCATACTTAAACATTTGATAGTTCAGATTCCATGCAATCACATTTCAGCTCATGCTAAAGCGACGGCTCCATTTAAAGTTACGGTCCCGGTGAACCACGTAAATCTGAAAATGGAAGTGGATACCGGTTCCCTGATTTCCGCTATTTCCAGCAAACAGTACCAGGAACAATTCCCGTCCATTCCCTTACAACCCACACACCTTATTCTGCGTTCCTATTCCGGGGAGCAAATAGTTCCAGAGGGCGTCTTGATGGTTGACGTACCGGCTCAAACAGGTAAAAAGTTGTTAAAACTTTATGTAATTCCAGGTGGAGGACCACCTATTATGGGGAGAGAGTGGATCTGCGAACTTGATGTCCAAGGTTTGCCAGTTCCTTTGCAGTTTTCTCAAAGTGATGCTCGACTTGCCAAACTTCTAGGCGAGTTTCCAGAAGTTTTCATGGAGGGCCTTGGTACATACACCAAATCAGAAGGGACTTTGAGAGTCAAACCTGACAGCAAGCCTATTTTCAAAAAGGCAAGGCACATGGCTTATGCTTTGCGGCCTCAGGTAGAAGCGGAGTTAGCACGGTTAGAACAAGAAGGGGTCATTTCCCCTATTGAACATTCCGAATGGGCCACCCCCATTGTTCCCGTGATCAAGAAAGGTGGGGGAGTCAGGCTTTGTGGGGATTACAAGGTAACTTTAAATCAGGCTCTGGAAGTAGACAAGTACCCCGTTCCGAAAGTGGATGATTTGTTTGCGACCCTAAGCAACAGCAAACATTTCTCTAAAATCGATTTGAAACACGCCTATCAACAGATAGTTTTGGATTCTACGTCCAGACAGTTTGTAACCATAAACACTCACCGAGGATTGTTCCAGTTCAATCGACTACCTTATGGAGTAGCTTCGGCCCCCGGCCTATTTCAACGCATAATGGATCAGACATTGCAAGGTCTACCAGGTGTTGTAGTGTTTCTGGATGACATCCTTATATCAGGTAGCGATGTCGAGGAACATCTCAAACGTTTGGAACAAGTGTTGCAACGTTTGAAGGATTGCGGCTTACGCATTAAGAAAGATAAGTGTGAATTTTTCAAAGATGCCGTTTCGTATCTAGGACATGTTATCGATAAAGATGGTGTACACACTAACCCAGCTAAAGTGGAAGCTATTGTTAATGCATCCGTTCCCAAGGATATTTCCCAGTTGCGGTCTGTTTTGGGATTAGTAAATTACTATGGGAAATTCGCTCCGAATTTATCCTCAGTACTAAAACCCCTTTATCGCTTACTAGAAACGAATCAGGAGTACATATTCGACGAAAAATGTATCAAAGCATTCTCCAAGATTAAGGAAATACTGGCTTCCTCAACAGTATTAACCCATTATGATCCGTCCTTACCCGTGAAGTTGGTCACGGATGCGAGCGCCTACGGGTTGGGGGCGGTTATATTTCACATCATGCCCAATGGTCAGAATAAACCCATAGCCTACGCGTCCAGGACCCTGAACAAACATGAGAAACATTATTCTCAAATCGATAAGGAGGCCCTGAGTATAGTTTGGGGGGTGAAGAAGTTTCATCAATACTTATACGGAAGGCACTTTGTTTTAGAAACTGACCACAAACCCCTTACCACCATTTTCGGATCTCATCAGGGTATTCCTCCCATGGCCGCGAGTCGCCTGCAGCGTTATGCAACCTTCTTGTCGAGTTTTCAATTTGACATTCAATACGTCAAATCGGCAGACAACCTAGCGGATGTTTTTTCCCGAGTTCCTCTGGAGAAAATGGAGGATAATGAGGACCTGGAACCCGACATTTCCTATCTACATTACATAGAATCCAATATCCCGGTTACCAGTCAGGAGATCGCCACAGCGACGAGGAAAGACCCGGTCCTGACTCGAGTCTTAGGTTTTGTTAGGCATGGTTGGTCTTCGGTAGAAAAAGTACCCGAAGAAGTCAAGCCTTATTACCTTAAAAGATTGGAACTGTATACCGAACAGGGTTGTTTATTATGGGGTTTTCGTGTCATCATCCCTAAAGTGTTCCGTGCCAGATTACTTGATGAATTACATGAAAGCCATTTCGGCATTGTTAAGATGAAGAGTTTGGCTAGGACCTATTTTTGGTGGCCTCAATTAGACCAGGACATTTCCAACATTTCAGCCAGGTGTGAACACTGTTTGGAGAACAGAGCTTTACCAAACCCACATGAATTACATGTTTGGGATTATCCTGACGGGCCATTCCAGAGAGTCCATATGGATTTCCTTGCCCTGGAAGGCCGCACCGTATTACTGGTGATTGATGCTTTCTCCAAATGGCTGGAAGCCTGGGAAGTATCTTCGACATCAGCGTCTCAAACCATTGAAAAATTGCGGCCCCTTTTTGCCCAATTCGGAGTGCCCATTCATGTAGTAACCGACAACGGACCCCCATTCACATCCCAAGATTTTTCCGATTTCATTAAATCCAACGGCATTAAACATTCCTTCTCCCCCACCCTACCATCCATCCACCAATGGACTAGCGGAAAATAGTGTTAAAACACTCAAAGCTAAAGTATCTGCCGCTCGCAGGAAGGGGAAAGACTTGAATGTCGCCATTTCCAGATTTTTGTTGGATTACCGAACTACGGTACATGCTACCACCAATGAAACACCAGCCAAATTATTTCTAAAGAGAGATTTAAGAACACGTTTAGACTGTATACGCCCAAGTTTAAGGGAGCATGTCAAAACGAAACAGAGGGTTCAACAGAACAATTCCAAAGGAGCTAGACAAACTAGTTTTTCTATGCATGACCCGGTTTATATCAGGAATTACAGGGGAGGGAAGCCTAAGTGGGAAAAAGGGCATATTAAAATACCTAAAATTGACAATACCTAATAATGGAAAATAACAATATCAATAATCAAATCTGGTCTTCTAGAATACATGTATAAACCATTTACAAAATAACAATGACTTCTCATTCCATAATGCACTAGCATAATATAAATCCACAAAAACATAATAAATGCATAAATACACTTGCAACAATATGACAGGCCTTAATATCCAATGCCTGGTACTCCCAAATAAACACAATTATGCATCAAATATAATCTTAGGTCTCCTTATACGCATAGGAAATCTCCTTT
The DNA here is from genome assembly GCA_934045905.1 of Leuctra nigra. Classification (NCBI taxonomy): domain Eukaryota; kingdom Metazoa; phylum Arthropoda; class Insecta; order Plecoptera; family Leuctridae; genus Leuctra; species Leuctra nigra. The sequence continues at coordinate 38,796,942 of OW203767.1, read as the reverse complement.
CCTGTGCGGTCACTTCGCTAATCGGGGTTTAAACAATGTTTGGGGAACAGTTGCCAATTTCCTGAAGTGCTAAGGTATCTTTTAACCTTTCCAATTCGGTAACACTTTCCTCATCAGGATCGTCCTCTGGGGTGGGGCATGGTAACAATTGATTAATATGTCTTTTTAACAGCTTTTGATCTTTGAACAAAGTAACCATGTAGGTTACTGGGCCTAACACTTGAGTAATATGTCAAGCCTGACTCCACAAAGCCTGACTCCCCCACCTTTCTTGATCACGGGAACAATGGGGGTGGCCCATTCTGAATGTTCAATTGGGGAAATGACCCCTTCTTGTTCTAACCGTGCTAACTCCGCTTCTACATGAGGCCGCAAAGCATAAGCCATGTGCCTTGCCGTTTTGAAAATAGGCTTGCTGTCAGGTTTGACTCTCAAAGTCCCTTCTGATTTGGTGTATGTACCAAGGCCCTCCATGAATACTTCTGGAAACTCGCCTAGAAGTTTGGCAAGTCGAGCATTACTTTGAGAAAACTGCAAAGGAACTGGCAAACCTTGGACATCAAGTTCGCAGATCCACTCTCTCCCCATAATAGGTGGTCCTCCACCTGGAATTACATAAAGTTTTAACAACTTTTTACCTGTTTGAGCCGGTACGTCAACCATCAAGACGCCCTCTGGAACTATTTGCTCCCCGGAATAGGAACGCAGAATAAGGTGTGTGGGTTGTAAGGGAATGGACGGGAATTGTTCCTGGTACTGTTTGCTGGAAATAGCGGAAATCAGGGAACCGGTATCCACTTCCATTTTCAGATTTACGTGGTTCACCGGGACCGTAACTTTAAATGGAGCCGTCGCTTTAGCATGAGCTGAAATGTGATTGCATGGAATCTGAACTATCAAATGTTTAAGTATGGTACTGTCGGAATCTGACTCTGTGGAACTCTCTGTATGAACCCAGTAATTGCATGACTTTTTCTTGGACTTAGACTGGGAAGCAGTCTCTTTCTTACACACCTGAGATAGATGACCTTTGACTTTACAAATATTACATACGTAATTGCGGTATTGCGGTTATGAGATTCTTTTATCTCTGTCGTAAGGTGCGCAATGATAATAGTTCAACTCGTCCAAACCCTAAAGCAGAATTAATTTTCGCGAGATAGAAACGTGACTTGTCACTTCTGTGTGAGCCATCGTGGCTATCAAGACTAGTACCACAAGTTGCCACAGCGCCGCGCTACTGAGCTGTATGGATAGTCTGGTCTTTATTCTAGGAGATACCCTGGCGTTCTTCAGCCAAGTAGCAAGTTAAGTAGTAAACTAATTATTAGTAAACAGGTAAGACGTAAACTTGACTGATGTCAACAAATACAGTCATTTTGAATATTCTCCTGCACAGACAAAATATGTCACCATTACAAAATATATGATCGAATGAAGGCCGAACTTATGGTTTTTGAGTTCACCACAAGAATCATGATAATGGGCTTCCTTTTTCTACGAGGTACAGATGATGTGACTAATAATATTGTGACTACATTGAGCATTATTATAGTTCTTATCAGTTGATTAGGATTTTTTGCTCTGGCAATAACCAATGTCATATCTTGAATGACTTCTCAGCTGAACTAAAAGGTAAAAGTTGGAGATAAGTTTCGAAATTATCGCTATAACTTTTGAACCATTAAAATTATGAAAAATAAATAGCATTGCTAATTTTTTATTCTATCTTAGAAATACAAACACCAACTACGGACGTATTTGTGCCCAGACTCGAGAAAACATTGCAAACATTTACATTAATTGATAAGATGGTGTATATTGCTCAGGTCGACAAAAAATTATGCTCATATATTTTTTTTCAATTCTTTTCCATTTTACATAAAGTATTTTTTTACTTTGATTGCAGCAAACTCTTACTGGTCTTCACAGAGCATTGAAACCCTGTCCTCTAGAATGTCGTTTCGTTCCAGACCGGCCAAGCCTGGTCGAGACTGATGTGCTCAAAGCGCATGCGTCACCCGCATCTGGAGGCTGCCTTCAGGATTGCCATCATCATTACACGAGAGTGAAACTGGAATACTTACTGGAATAGAGCAGCAGATTGAGATTAATCAGGAGTCAAGTAGAACACAAATAGCTGTTGGAACTAATAGAATGAGATGATAATTGTGGAAATACAAGTAAAATTAATTAATTAAATTGTTTTTATGTTGTAATAGGGAACACACTTTTAGCTTAGTATTCTAAGTGCCAGTTTTTCAATACTCTGCCTGCTAAAACAAGAACGGTCATTCAAGGAATGTCATTGGTTGTTGCCAGGCAAAATAATAATAATCACCTGTTTAAAATTTAGTGTAGTATAGAAAAACTGACGCTTTGTTTAGAGGTTTGATATTTTTTAACATTTAAGTATTTATAAGCATTCAAGCTGAATGATAAGGAGTGTCAGTGTATGGAGTATACATAAGTGTATGGCTTTGGAATTGTGTGTCGATCATCCCTACGCTTGTACCATCCCGCCATACAACGGAGATCGTACAGTGGTATACCAGCGCTCCGTTGTATGGCGGGATGGTATAAGCGTAGGGATGATCGACATACAATTCCAAAGCTGTACCTTTACAAACTTAATTAGTGTAGGTCTAAGCTGTCATGGCAACAAACAATTCATTAATCTTCTTACTACTGAATTCAGAAGAACATAAAAAAATCTGAAATTTAACTACAGTTTGACCGCAATATGTCATAAGCTGGATTTGTTATAAGTATATAAAATGAAATATCATATTTTATGAAATATGGTTTTTACTGATTCCCTCAGTTAGGTGAATGTTAATAAACCAGGCCTGCAATGTGAAAAGATTTTCCTCGAGTGGGAAATAATCTTTCCCACTTTGGGACTAATTGTGGGAGTGGGACTTTGGGGACTAATTGTGGGAGTGGGACTTTGGGACTAATTGTGGGAGTGGGACTTTGGGGACTAATTGTCCCACTAGAGGAAAATCTTTCACATTGCAGTTGGTATTTATTATCATATTTTATATTGTGATATCCAGATTTATGCCAGCCCTAGTAGAAAATACTGATCACCAACTGATCACCATCTGATCACTTTTGTTAACCAACTTGTTCACCAATTGTAAACCATTTTGCTCACCAATACATCACATTTGTTTCAAAATGTGATGTATTGGTGATCAGTTTTATGCCAATTGATAGCCAAGCTCTCGGCTAACGCAAACCAACTGATAGCGAAACACACCAATTCATCACTATTATAAACCAGTTGGTCACCTAAACAAACCAACTGATAGCTAAGCACTCGGCTAACACAAACCATCTAGAGCCAAAACACACCAATTCATCACTATTATAAACCAATTGGTCACCAAAACAAACCAACTGATAGCTAAGCACTCGGCTAACACAAACCATCTAGAGCCAAAACACACCAATTCATTAACATTATAAACCAATTGGTTACCAAAACAAACCAACTGATAACCATTGAGTACGAATTGATACCAAAACTTACCAATAGGTAACCGCAAAGATGTTATGAATACTTATCTTTGGTAACCGTTTGATCACCAAAACAAAACAATAGATAACCATTTGAGCACCAATGCATTCCAAGAATTTAGAACAAAATTCAAAAGTTTAATTAATTACTACATCTTAATTAATATTCGTATACACTATTTGACCACATATCTGTAGAGAATTGGACAGTTACAATTAGCATGCCAATTTAAATTATTTTGCTGCGACGAAGATTTGAACGCGGGTCCCTCTGCGTGACATCTCACAGCGTACGCTCTGCGCCATGGAGGCAGTTGACTTTTCTTGCACTGAAAGGGCTATAACTATAACTTGCTCTGGTATGTTGTTAACTTATGCTTGTAATAGTAATTTTAACGTTTATTTTACAATTGATTTTCAGTAAACTGTGATTTTTAATCTATGTTTATTACTTTGGGCTATTTATACAGATCGTACCATCATAATTTGTGTAATACAAGAAAACTGATACCCTATTAGATAAATAATAATCTAATACAATAAGTTTGAATGTTCCGTTGACACAAAATTGGTAAATTTAGAACAAACTGTATTACGATAACTGTTTGTATATTGTATACTTCATACTTCCTTCCTTTGATCGAGCCCCGCTCAGCTGGATAATTTTTACGACATTCATTGATTTCATTGGAACTTACCATAAAAACAATGTTTTGTCGAACAATCTGTGTTCATAGTATTTCCCTCGATTATTTAATAATTGATATAGATTAGTATACCTACTTATTATAAAAATAATAATTCTTAATCCCATCACTCAAAAGTTCTTCTTGTCCAATACTCCCTGTCGATGCGTTTTCATATGACACTCATAGTAAATGTAACGATCCGATCCACTGATTGCACTCCAACCACGATTTTGCATGCATTTTCTCCATCATAAAATGATCTACCTCAATAAAGTTATTTGTGTGAAAATAATTTGATGTTGATAAAAGAGTAAACCAATTGCAATCCAGTGGTGATGTATTGGTTTACTATCTTTGGTTATCAAACGGTGACTTATTGGTAAGATTTGGTTTACGAAAGAATAAACCATTTGCAAACCATTGTTGATGTGTTGGTTAACTATATTTGGCTATCAACTGGTGACTAATTGGTTAGCATTGGTTTACAAAAAAGTAAACCAATTGTAAACCAGATGGTGATGTATTGGTTTCATTTTCTTCGGTTATCTATCGGTAATGAATTGGTTTGTCTTGGTTTGTGTGGTTTGAATTGACGTGAAATGGTGATCAAATGGTGATGAATGTTGGCTTGCTGTAGAAGGTTGGTTATGTCGGGTCTACAAATGGTGATCAATTGGTAACCTCGGTTATCAAAATGTGATCAGTTGGTGATCAGTTGGTGATGTTTTCCTTTTACTAGGGAGTCAGCTAAATTTCACACACTTTTCACAACGTAGAGAACTAATTGACATTTTATTTCTTCACAAACTAATTAATATAACTCAATCAAGTCTTCAACTTTTGTCAAAAATGTATGTCAGTTTCACGCCCCACTCGTCATAAAATTAATTTAAAACTCAGAAATGTAATAATCATAAACATTCTACAAACATTTTTTTGTTTAACATTTTTATAAAAAAAAAATTGTACAAAAAGAATTATGTGCAACTAATCAATATTCTTTCGATGAATTAAAGTTCCAAATAGATAACAAATTAGCTTATTTGCAAAACATGTCCACTTTTAACAAATACCCATATATAATATTCATATTCTGATTGTTCGTGTTTCCCTCTTTTAAACGTTTTGTATTGTTGTTTTAGAGATATTATGGTTTATGGCGCTCAACTAGCTAGTATTTTATAATAATTTTTACTATTGTTTTATATTTATAGTTGCTGTTTTAAATGTGTCATGTTAACTTGTGGAGTTTTTTACTCTGCTGGCTATAGCAGTATATATGTGAGAGTAAAAATGTAAAAATGCACTGCGAAAATGTTGAATAAGTTTATCAGCAGACTTGATTCGTCAGTAAATGCTACAATATTAGTTGACTACCTACCAATAGGAAGTAATCAACAAATCATAAAACGGTATTTCAACGAAACGGATTGGCTGCTTGTCAGGTTCCTTGACAATCAATCTTTGTTATTATCAATGAAATCAGAGCTCCTACAAGAGTTAGATGACGCGAGTTAGCATAAGACTTACGATGACATCAACATTTTTTCAGACAAATTAATTTCTTTCAAAACATGTGTTGAGTGTAGTTATGCTATAGTAGAGAACAGCTGAATTTCTTCCGGGTTATTGAATACATTTCTTATATTCAAATATATTAATTTCTACGTTTAATTACAGCTCACACTTACTGAATGCGTGTTTTTTTTTTTATAAAAAAAATGAAAATGATCCTAACAGTTTGATCAATTGTTTTCAATGCTCAACTGGTAGCTTTACGGTAGGTACACGCTCCTGATGGTTTTTGTTATGTTGACCTGAAAAGGGGCGTTTGTCAGTGTCACTACGTTTTGGCAGTCGTAGCGATGCCATCTTCAGGTGAAGATGTATAATATGAGGTATTATTTAACGTATTATTTAACGTATACTTGGCCAAACTAAAAACAGCATTCAAAGAACCGGGTTTTCTGTGATTTCATGGCATCATCCAATGAAGTCTAAGATAAGTCGTCATCTAACTCTAGAAGGCTCTTATTTCCTTGACAATAAATAACAAGGATTGATTGTCAAGGAACCTGACCAGCTGCCGAATCACTTTCATTCAAATGCCCGTTTTATTTGTTCCAAGTGTACTTTACTGATAAATATGCGACCATTCATACTGTAAAAATTTGCCCCTATTCCACTAGACGGTCCCAATCTTAAAAATATCGATTTAGATTCTCGTCCTCCTTCTTAATTGGTTGTACTATTTTTGTCGTATGTTTGCAGCCTTAATGTTCTCAACAGTCGTCTCTTGGCCCCTCTGTCTGAGATCTCTGCTACCCATGTAGATCATGCGATATAGGATCATCCTAATGGAGCCATCGGAGGAGGAGATGCAGTTGGAAGGAGGTGGTCATGGCCTATCGCTAGGGAACCTTCCCACCATTTGCGTCTCGACTGAACTGAGGGTCGAACTCGCTACCTCTGGAGTCGGCACATGACACGGCTCTGATGTTTCAACCATCAGCATGGGCATTGAAAGAAAGCGTTACAATGGAATCTTATGGCACTTTCTCTGTTTATTGTTTGTTCTTGTACGCACTGACCAGGTTACACCGATCACTAATCGATTGGCAATTTTACACACACACTTATACCATAACAGCCGTCACGTGTATAGTGATGCCCAGCGGGATATTCCCGTGGGAATATTCCCCGTTCCCGGGAATATTCCCGAGCAAATTTGGGGAATATTCCCCAAATCGAGAATTTACTTTTTCATTATAAATTAAAATGTATGATGCTATTATTTTGTGGTATGTCATTACCTCTTAGTATTCTCTTTTTTGTCAATAATTTTCTTGTTATCTTATGACAGGGGTCGGTAACCTTTTTTGGTGACGGAGCCAATTTCCGAAAAATTTATAAATTAGATAATAATGCGAGCCGCAGCAGGCAATCAAATATAATACACCAAAAATAATCAATTGAATTAGGTACTAGTTTATTCTGCTATTTTGACAAAGCCCCCCCCCCCCTCTCCCTCTTGATGTGTCCCCGCAGGGCATTTTTTCGAATTTTCAAATATTTCGATTCCAGATCTTTATTTAAATTATAAAGAGCAATTCAAAACCCACCAAGGAGCCGCAGGTTGCCAACCCCTGACTTATGACAACTCAAAACATAAACATGCTTTAATAATGTTTTCTCTTAATGTTTACTCATCCCTGTAGTAAATTCCCAATACATTCCCGGTTTGGGGAATATTCCCGGGAATATTCCCGAAAAAATAAATTCCCGGGAATATTACATCACTACACGTGTATAGTAAGTACCTATAGTATAGTATAGTTTGAGCAAAATTCGCTGATTGGTTGAAAAGTGAAAATGAACCGTTTGTCCAAACACGTTCAAATTTGCGCATGGTCGTTGGGACCAGCATTGTTGGATATTTTACACATTTTCAGACATATCTGTCAAAGTCACAAAGAATACGCTTTGGGAAAGTCATTCAAATTAATTTTCTAGCAATAAATTATCTTATTGTATGCTCATGCTCATAATCGCATTCTCGCTTATCAAAACATTATTCAGAGAGTCATGAATTACAAGTAAAACGTATCTAGCTCGCAAACGGCATATTCCCATTGTTCCACAATTTGGTACATATGGTGGGGTGGGCCAAAGCTCCAATTTAAAATATTTTGCAACAATGTGACATTTTCCATTTAGTAGGGGAGCAAATGTAATTCCGCTCGATTGTAGTGCCGAAATTGATTTTTTCATAATTATCGATTGTTTACATCATTCTTAATATTACCTGACGTGCCTTCAATTTTTTTGGTGGCCATCTTGGAAAATATGGCGGAAAACGAACGAAAAACGTAAATTTTACAAATTATTTAATTGTTGGTAGAGGAAATATTGAAAAATTATGAAATAATTCACTAAAACTAACTCAAATATAGTGACTTGAAAAAAAAATACGCCGTAAACAAAAAATTTTAAAAATTTTCAAAAATATTTAAGTTTTTTTCTAAAAAAACATAATTTTTTTTAAAACGCATATTGTTCAAAATGAAATTGTCTACAAATTTTAATTCTACATATTTTAGTCTAAGTCTACGCGTTTCATAATAAATTGAGAGCAAAAAAACACAGAAACGTGATTGGTCAATTCCAACAATGAAAAAATAAAATTCGTTCACGGCGTATTTTTTTTTCAAGTCCCCATATTTGAGTTAGTTCATAATTTTTCAACCTTCACTCTACCAACAATTAAATAATTTGTAAAATGAACGTTTTCCGCCATATTTTCCAAGATGGCCACCCAAAAAATTGAAGGCACGTCAGGTAATATTAAGAATTATGTAAACAATCGATAATTATGAAAAAATCAATTTCGGCACTCCAATCGAGCGGAAAGCATTTTTTCTACACTTGAACCTGCACTAATTCCAGTAGGCCGAAAATGCCTCTTTGATGCTTACAGTAAAAGTACTCGCACCAAGTAAGTGCGCGCGCCGTACGACTTGGCAGGCGTGGAGCGACCGCTCCACTAGATGATTAAATTGCATTTTTGCTGGGCTCTTCAATTATTGAAATGTTTGACGTATTTTTCAGCCGTCACGCGACGACGGGTTTTTACACGCCCGAGAACATTTAAATAATCTGCATTTATATCATTTTTCTCTGACAACATAGATCTACGAGTTTAAAACCATTATTTCTTCTTTCCTTTTCGCTTCACCTTCCGCATCCACTCCCCTCTCCTCCTCCCTCCACCCTCATTAAAACTAAGAATTCTTCACGTTGCATTGTAAAACCATAACAAACGCAATAAAACAATATATTTTATTGATTATTTAATACAGAAATAAATTATCATAAATGAATGCGCGATTGACATTGAAGTTCTAAACTGGTTCTCGGAGTCGACTACAGAGAGAGGATGCGCTGTTGCTTGTTGTTTAGTGACGTCATTCATCTACACGCGTGGAAACCGCGTTTAATACCGCGTTCATCATTGACAAGTGTTGATTCCTCAGACATTCTTCATTCATTCATTGGACTCGAATCACTGACATTGAACCTGGATAACCTTGCCTCGAACTCAACCAATTCATAAGTTTCACAAAATCACTCAGAGTGAAGTAAGGTAAAATATTTCAAGCGGAGTGAAGAAAACGAGAGTTTATTGGCTACGTTATAGTAAGCAAAAACACAAGAGCAAAGTATTTTATTGTCGCTCATTAAAATTCAACATTGAATAATTTAAAAACACATTGTTATATCACATCGTTCATCATTTTTTGTATTATCTGTTAAATAAACATCCGTCAACTGCTATCACAATAAGGGCGCCAGTCTTTCAATAAGTAGTGAAGTGTTATAGGTCATTCCAGCATTGTCATTGGCTGTTGCTATAGCAGTCCTAATTGACTGTTTAAAAGTAAGCAAAGGCATAGATTTTTTTTTTTATTTCTACATAATATAAAACACGTGTTTTATTTAAAAACATTTGAATTACATTATTTATTAGTTATTTAACTTAACTTTTTCTGGAAATCAAAAATTCAACAAAATCATAAAATCAAAGAGAAAAACAACTGGAGGAACCAGGGAATTTCACTCTTCATGAGAAATTGTTAAAACCTAACAAACAAATAGATTATTGATTCTGAGCTAAGACAAGAAATTGTGGGCAAATTATAAACCAATTTCAAGATTGGAATATCACTTCAATTCTCATGTTTAGTTTTTCCTGCACTTCAATCATTCACTTCACAGCACGACATTTTGAAACTTTCAGACGAAACTTGTTTTACTTGTGAAACTTGTGAAACTTGTTTTTAGTTTTTGAAGTAATGACTGATGAAGGTTTTTGTAAAAAAAACGAAATATATCATTAAAAAATACATTAATCTTGAGTGTAAGTCTTTACATTGTGCTTATTATAGTTATTTTAGCTGATTTCCCATCAACAGATTTCATTAGAAAATCTCTATGCTGTTTGAGGAACACAGTAATTAATGTTAACATATTTAAATGAATGCTCCAGGAAGTTCTATCGAGCCATCATGGTTTTTCTGATCGTTCAACAGATTTCCTCATGCGAAGTCCGTTATTTCCAAGTCCAATTGCGTTGTCATGTTGAAACGGTCTCCAAGAAATCTAGTGGGGCGGTCGCAACACTCAGCCAAGTCGTTACAATGTAACTAAATCCGATTGAAATACACTTTGTAAAAAAATAGCCAATTCGCCCTTAAAAAAAAAATGGGACATCAGTACTGAAAAGTATAGTGTATAAAAAATGGGCCCAAGGCAACAATTTAATAGGAAAATATGCACAAAAATAAAAATAGTATTAATTTAGTAATAATTTTGAAGCAATAGAGGTTAAACATCATCAGGGGTTGATCTTTAGGGGTTAATTGAACAATAAAGAGTTTCAATAGATTTGGTTGAAACAACCTCCCAAAGTTGAAAACAGTAAAATAAGATGGCATAATTTTGAGGAAATGTGACATATATATCGTTTTCTATAGCGTTATCCAGGACTCTCAGGTTGAAATGTCAGGTACGGTTCCACTTTTAATTTTCAACCAATCACGATCTCGTTCAAAAGCTACACGAGGCCGCGCTTATGATACCATGTATTTCAGGTCGACTGTTTGAACGGTTTGCCCAGGGCATTGTTAACAAAAACACACACAAAAACACAGCTAATGTGCCCTAATAGTCCGTAGTAGGTATATAAGAACGTAATTGCATTTATTGCTATATATTTCTCTAATAAATAAATTAAAATATTAATTTCAGAATCATGTTTTCCTTCTCCAAGTCTTTCCATGAACGCTGTTTATTTTCCTCATGTGTATTTCCTCAAAAAACTGATCTACTTCGAACTATCAATCGCTGTCAACATAATGACTTCGAAGAATGAATTCTGCATTCTCTCTTTGACTTATAAGAGCAGGTTTGTTCCCTGCAAGAGCCAGTTCAGTTCAAGACGGTGCTTCAGTGCGCAGATCTGGTGAGTGTAAAACAGAGGGATTACATTTCGCTTAGTATCAAAACTCTTCTTTTCCATAGCAAGTTATTCGGAGACAAACGTACAAACGTTATATTATTTTAATGTTATTTCCAATTGAACTGAATTTTTTTACTCAGGTGGACAATAACATACGAAATATTATGAAAGAGTAAAAAGTTAATTTTAAATCAACACTTCTTTAAAAAATAAATATTTCAGTTTGGAAAAGACAAGTTTTGAAAAAGTTGCTGGAATAGACAGGGGTTTGAAACAAACTGTGCATGAAATTTTAGATTTGCACAAGCATGTTTATTTTGACAAGTCATGTCAGATAGTTTACAAGAAAATAATTTATAATGAATTAAGAGTCATAATAATTATTAGAGTCACTGGCACGAATTTCAAAATGGCGGCAAGCTGCTGCTCACTGATTGGCTGCTTTTGGAAAAGGCGAGTTTTGGAACAAAGTAGTCTAAGGAAAGGCCAGTTTTGAAACAAATTCATATTTTGCAAACATATTAACAGAGGAAAAGGCTGGTTTTGGTGCAAATTCTTTTCACAGTCGGATTCCTTTCTTTATTACGAATCCAACGACGTGTCTAACTCATTTTTTTTTAAATGTGGAAAAGGCGAGTTTTTATACCAAGCGACCTATTGTTATAGAAATTGCAGAAAACAATTCTGTACTTTTAGTCCAGTAATTGTGTGATTATACCCACCGCTAATTGCAACATACATGAATCGATTCAGAAAAATGTCCTCTACAACATATCCAAAATCGACCAAAATCGCTGCACAGAAAAAGGGTTTTAATTAATTTTTAAGTTAATTTCCCATGTTAATTCCATCTTGCAAATAAAACTTTTTTCATGTAACTCCGATTTTGACGAAACTTGGCAGAATTCTTCGCCATCCTAAATAAACACAAAAAGCTATCTGAGCGTTTTCCTCTAATTCTCATCGTTTGGGAAATATGGCCCATTTAAAAGTCATATTTTAGTCAGTTTTCGTCGATTTAGGTCACTTTGAGTGTAATTTCAATTTGACGTTTTGCGAGGTCCATATTTCCCAAACGATGAAATTTAGAGGAAAACGCTCAGAGAGCTATTTGTGTTCATTTAGGATGGTGAACAATTCTGCCAAGTTTCGTCAAAATCGGAGTTACATGAGAAAGTTTTTTTTTGCTAGGTGGAATAAACATGGGAAATTAACTTAAAAGTCATTAAAACCCTTTTTCCGTACAGCGATTTCGGGCGATTTTGGATTTGTTGTAGAGGACACTTTTCTTAATCGAACGGTACCAAAAACGCTTCTGTTGCAATTAGTGGTGGGTTATGCTGATTTTTTTTTACTAGAATTACTGGACTATTTAGTGGTAGAAAGCCGGATGTCTATTTGATCGATTTTGCGTTGCACAATTTTGGAATGATTTATTCAAGCTCTATCAGTTGAAATTTGAATAATGTCAACAAATACAGTTTTATAGTATTCTATTACATAATGACATGTTAATATTACACTTCATGGATGAAGGCAGAATAAATTGGTTACTAATTTTTAAGCCCCTCAAGAATCATTGAAATGGACTTCAGGCATTCTACCTCAAGGGTGCAGAATTTTACTTCATCAGATCGATTTCATCCGAAACTTATCAACAAAACTTAATTGAGAGAGCATGACGTGTTCAATTGCTGGCAGTTTAAGATAATTAAAACAACAGAAAATGAGTCACGAATGTGTTAAGGTGGCTGGATCGATCGATTTTCTGAAGTATTGGAGAGCTTTCACTAATTTATTAAGTGTAAAAAAATCACGTTTATAATTTCTTTTAGCACATAATTTACTTGTATAATATACTGGGCAGTTGAAATAGACAACATTTAAATGGTATTTATACGTTATCTTATTATTTAGAGCAGTATTACTGCCCCAAAGAAGTTAGTTTTGATTTGGATATTGAAGAATTATCTAAAATTTTAACAATACGGTACAATATGGCAACATCGTACTTTGAAAATTTTGATTTGTGTGGAGTCATGATGGCTGAGCTTGCTGAGCTTACACCTAGAGTCTACTTTCATGAAAAGTCAAGGTATCTTCAGTAGGCATTTAGTGCCTTCTAACTACCTTGAGCACTCCCATGTTGCCAAAAGTATTTTGACTTGATTCGCAATTTGAATTGAATCGCCTATAACTTTTTATTCAGCACACGATGATATTGGTTTATATTTTTTTAATGAAAGTAAATAGAACAAAGATTCTTTCTTATATATGTTTTTTGAATATCTATCGAGCCAATTAATTAGAATCTTCATTTGTAGCAAATTTTTGAAACCTGCCATAAGATAACATGGGGAAAATACTGCTTTCTTATTCGCCTATCTCTAAAACTAGACATGGGAAGTATTTTAATTTTTGAAGTGTTGTTTAGGGGATACCGATGAGTGAGTACAGCAAAATTAAACACTATCTGAAAAAATGGTCGATCGACCCAGCCACCTTAATTAATATTTCTTGCCTGTGGCCTATTTGATTAATTCAACATTTCACGACAGATTGTTATGAATAACCAAAACACTTATATGGGTAAGATTTAACACCTGGACCCATGTCCACCACTAAGAAAAGTACTTATTATTTATTTTTTATAAGGGGAAAATCCTAAATACCTAAAATCCAAATTCTAAATTAATTGGTTAAATTTTGAAAAATATTTTCTTAAGTGAAAATTGAAAATGGTCTTGTTATTCGAAATTGAGCATTTTTACTGTTAATATATACTTCATTTCAGTGATACAATAGGTACAAAACAACATGTATCCTACACTCTATATCAGAGTTCTAATTATTTAAGTACGTAACAGAACTTTTTTCAGCGTCAATTTTTTCCCCATTTAAGAAGACTTCTTTGTCAGAAATATTCATGCAGCCCCGACTACTGTAGCTGCTAGCTTCATAGTGACTAAAACACCTAAAAAATGTACAACAAATTCCGGATAAATTTGAAGAAATAAACACTCAGAAATTATAAAAATAAGCTACGAAGGCATATTTTTCTGTTGTAGAATTTTCGATTGACAATTTAGAGAAGTACAATTTAATTAGACTGGTGATTTTTTCCACTTTAAATACTTTTAATCTAATTTCGTGTTTCTTTGTTAGGTTATATTTTAGATTATAAATAGATTATGGCTTAATTATAATAATCTTACTTATAATTACCCAGTTCTGTCTGTGTGTGTGTGTGTGTGTGTGTGTGTGTGTGTGTGTGTGTGTGTGTGTGTGTGTGTGTGTGTGTGTGTGTGTGTGTGTGTGTGTGTGTGTGTGTGTGTGTGTGTCAGGAACGGTTGCGCGCTTCGATTTGACATCGGTATTTATTGAAAACTATAACTAAGATGGAGGCGTTTTATTGCCATCATGTCTAAAATTACATCTTCTGCCTTTTGTGAATAAATTAATAACCGAAACTCACCTAAGACGAGCACCTTATCCTTTTGTAATTATAATAAATTCATAATAAGATACTAATACGGTCCAAACCAGCACATGACATTAAAAACGTCATCTCGGCAAGAAACTTCAAATGTTATTTTTCTTATTTTCTCTTGCTCTGAATTTCGTAGGCCGTGAACATGATCAAACCAAAGTCGATGGAGTTATATTATACATTTTCTTGGGAAATAATTTTCCTTCGTTTCTTATTTACTAAGAGTGGTGTGTATTGAGTCATGTAAGTAAACGACGTCAAGTTACTGTTGGTAATGTTTTAAACATCAATGCTTCAATTTTTACATTGCATACTGAGCAGAGGCAGATGGGCGGAAGTCAATTTCAATGATTCTTAAAGTGATCTCAAAAACCAGTAATTCTGAGCTGAATTCTTCATCCAATCATATTTGTAATGGTGACATGGGCCATTCTGTAAGGGTACCGATACTTCAATTTATAACTGTATTTGTTAACATCAGTCAAATGGTAGGTACTTATAGAGCTTGATTACCATTCCAAAAGTGTGCACTGAGAAATCCAAAACATATGGTCTTCCGCTCTTATACCCAGTGTTGGGTAGGAACGGAACGAAATAGTTCCGTTCCTAGGAACTAGTTCCTTTTCTTAGGAACTATGGAATGTCTTAGTTCCTTTTTTCTAGGGAGGAACTATGGAACGGTTTAGTTCCTTTTTTTGAGGAACTGTAACGATTTTTGCTAAGTTCCTTTGTTTAAAACTTGAATGTACTTTTATTCCGAAAAACTGCGCTCGTCTACAAACATATTAATTCTGTCAGAAGTCAGATGTCCCCCTAGCTATTTGGCAAGGTTCTAAAATATTGGCTATTTGGCTAAAAATAACTCAAACCAGTCGTCACCTACCCTAACACAATGGACATATATCTACCTGTAGTCGCGTGGCCAACCCTTCAGACCAAAGAACTCCATTCCATGACTAATGACTCGTGAACAAGTGCAGTGCGCAGGCACACAGATTTCAGATCTCAGATCGGCGTCTTTTTAGCTTTTACTTTGTTTCCTTCCTCCCATTTCCTTTCCGATCACTGTGTAGGTAGGACACATCACATCGCCACTGAATTTTTAGTTTTTACGAATCTTCTTATCTCTCTTATAATCTTTTCAAATCTGCTGTGATACAGTGATTAAATTTTTAATTTTCAATTTTTAATTTGCAGATTGCAATTTTTAATATTCCAATTAAAATTACACCTTTCTTTAAAAAGGAACTAAAAGGAACTAAGTTCCTTTTATAAAGGAACTAGGAACGGAATAGTTCCTTTCATTATTGAAGGAACTGGAACTGGAACTAGTTCCTTTTTTCGGCGAGGAACTTGGAACGGGAACTAGTTCCTTTTCAAAAGGAACTTACCCAACACTGCTTATACCTACCTCGACCTCAGAGAAACGGATATAATGAAGCTCACCATGCATTCATAGTTTGCACGAGCTTCATTTGTTTTTCATCAACAATCTAAAAAAGTAAATTTAAACCATTTTACAGATGTCAAGTCGATTAATGCTAATTATAAGCGGTTAATCAAAGATATTTGGTATATGAGGTGGTTTTATACCCATAAGAATTTCTTCTGCAGTTTATTGCACAGGTAACCATTATATCACCACAATACCGAAACACAGATTGACAGCCGTTCTGACACGCTACGCCAATATGGCCTCTCAACAATGAGATTATGTCATGTGCAAACTATGAATTGGTATCACAAATAAAGAATGTGTCGTGTGTATCGGGTCACGATATCAACTTCACCTATATTTTAACGGCGCATTATGCCACTATACATTTTCTTAATTTTTCTTACTAATACTCATGGTCATGGTTTACATTTGAAGACTTATGTAATTGATTTACCATAATAGGTATGATTAAATTGCCTTCCTTTGTACCTCATTTACGTATTTTGTTAGGCATTTGGTATGTTAATTACGTAAAGTGTGTATTAACGACGCACAATCTGCTGACAAATATTGCTGTCGTTTTATATTTACGCATACCTCAGTGGTGCGCATTGGTCATGTTATACATGACGGGACCCTCTAGTTTATAATAATTATATATAATTATATATTATATTATATTATTATAATTATAATAATAATAATAATAATACCCAATAAGAAGTAATCATCTTTATGAGTCCCTACATGTAATGTGTTGGGAATGAAATCTAATCTATCTCTCTCTCTGTACAGATGGCAATGATTTTGAATGTGGGTGTGAGTGGCATGTCTCCGGCTGACATCCCCGACACCGACTCTGCCCAAACACAGCCGCGGGTTCCCAGCAGCGAGCCCGAAGCACAACACCAGTACGTCGCCTGCCGCTTCGAGCCCTGCCACAGTGTCAAGCTGGTCGCATGCGAGAGGTAAAGAGCAGACAGAGATTTTATAAATATCGTCGTAACTGTTGTACAATTCAATTTACGAAAAATAAAAAAATAATAAGTAGCTTTCTTGGGCACAAACGTTTGGAAAATCTGAAATTTCCCATTTTTATCAGAATTTCTACGAGTTGGTGTTTATCGACTTAGATTGACTAAAAAATTATCTACGCTTTAATTTTTAAATTTTTCGTAAATCGAATTGTACAAAAGTTATGATGATATTTGGGAAATATGATTTAGGAAATAGTACAATATTTCTTCCCATTGGTAGTCGTGGAAAATCTGAAATTTCAAGATTTTTCAGATTTTTCACGGTTTGGGCAAAATATTGTTTTATAAAATAAGAAAAGAAAAGAAATGTACAGAAAATATTATTTATGCTAATTATTTTTCACGTATTTCATAATTGAAAACCAATTATTATTAGTCTATAGACTAATAAATATTGGTTTTATAATCATTTTGAAGTAATAACAAATACCGCATGGCTTTCTATACTCGCCTAAACCAGCAAACATTGGGTAGCTGCCCCTCAATTATGAAATACGTGAAAAACTATAGTTGTCCCACTTGATTGAATTGTAATATTGAACTTTAACATTGCCAAAAAGTTTTTTTTAAGATGTAAACAAATTTATTTGCAGAATTTATTGCACCAAATTAAAATTTAAAAAATATATGTTATCTTCTGAATGGATCCAACCATTTTGAAATTTTCCAAGGGCGTTAAAACACACATTAAACAAACTTTTACTTAATTTCAGCCAAATCCTCCAATTGACGAGTAGAATGGGGCGGAGTTAACTCCCCCCACTCCTCCCGGCAACGTACTGTGGGCCAAGTTCTGCTGATCAGCACAGATGCCGTAAGATTCCTGCAGTAACTTACGTGGATAAAATCGTTAAAAAAGTCATATTGTTTTAATCCAAGTTCATTTATGAAGTATGTAGGCAAGGTGGGAAGCCACTGGCTACTCAAAGAATGTTACAGTTTGTTTGTGAGTGGATATTTTACCGAGATATGGACTTCAGAAAAATGCGTTTATACCAGGCTTTTGACAGCGCGGGAAGCTGAATATTTCTTACTCTCTAGATGAGTGTAAGCAATCTATAGTTATACTAAATAGGAATAATTCACTGGTGAACGTTATTTTTATTACGGATGTTTATTATTCACTGATTTATTGACGGTTTGTTGTTTATTTCTACATACCTACCTACACCTAGAGAGCCTAGATTCCTATACCCACCCACTTACCTACAAACAGATTGTTGGTGGTATTTTTTACTCTCAGGTCTAAACTAGAAGGAAGTACATATTTTCGTCTAGGTATGGAGGTAAGTGTGTGGATTGCACTTGGTAATCACCTATATATCAGGATGATCAAGAGTAAAGTTTATGATAATAGGTTTGTAGGGAATAAAACAAGCAATAAAACGTGGTCTCTTTGCCAACACGCATACAGCCGTTCATCCCACCGAATTCTTATAATTCTCTTTTTCTCACAGCAAAGTTACTAGACAATCCATGAAATGTTATTCAGGGAACCTTTGTGCTGATGTTACACCCCGACACAACACATTTCGTTGCCATTTTCGTCACTGAAATACGATTTTTGCATCAACCGAACTGACTTCCCTGTGTGTTCTAATGGCGCGCGGCGAGGATCTTGCCCACGATCATTTTCCCGCCGCTCGGTCACGTGACTCGTGACGTATCGGTGGGCGGAGAGTTCTAGTCGTCAATTGCTTATAATTTAAATAATATTCTTTTGATTGGTTGAAAAACGTAATATTTAAAAATGTGCGTGGTGATCAAGACCAACATTATCTCATTATTTTGCACATCTTCAGCCAAATCAGTCAAGTATTTCCATTCTTGTTTGCCCTCAGTCCTGTCATATGATAGACCGTCAATGCCATGTGATTGTCTGGGTTTAGCATGCAGAGGAGCGCCGAACCCGGGGAAACGACGACACATGACACGAGATGTGCGCACGGATTCACTGGACCCGACTGTAAAGACGTCCTCTGCGTCATCAACAAGCCGCCAACTACACCTGGGTAAGTCAAGGACATGGAACTACAGCTTAACTGTTACCAAAGAATAGTCAAACAAAACAAAATATGAACGCAGTGATGCGGTCTGTGATCTGAATTTAGCATAATTAAATTAAATTTTTGTTGTACAAGTAAAACTATTAATAAGTATTAAAAATATTTTCATGGGAATTTAAAAAAAATCGTTGCAATCTCTGAAACTGTCAAAGATGAAATGTTTTAATTGTATAAAAACTATGGCTAGAGATACCTACAGCATAGGTATTTTTGAAGAGGATTTTGAAGAGGATTTTGAAGAGGATTTTTGAAGATGTCCGAAGACTGCAATAAGACAATCACTGTGGATATTCCTGCTACTCAAAATTCTCAAGCTTCACAGTCATGCCAGTTTTGTGGAAAGTGTTTCAAACGTGTAAAAACACATATTTCTCGAGCTCATCCAGAAGAATTTAGAGCTAGCGTTGCTGGAAACTACACGAAAGGTAATGCTGCTGCTCATGCTAATCCAGATCTCTCACAAGAATCTACTCCAGTCGACGCTGATGCACGGGATGAGACGAACACAGACACTGATGAGAAGACAAAGGCATTTCAAGCTCGCCTTGACCAATACATTGTGCAGTTTCAAGCAGTGCCCGAGACAGAGACAATATTTCAAGATTTTGTAAGTGATTTCTCTGACTTTCTTTCTAAATCCATTGAATCATTGCCGGGCCCTAAACATCCAGCTACAAGATATTATCAAGCTAGGAAAAACAAGGAACAATATCGAGCAAATGACAGGCGATATCAAGAGACTGGTAATCCTGAGAGGAAGTCAAAACGAGACAGACAGAAGCGGCAAGCAGTTTATCAGTATGAAAAGGCACAATATCTGTAGTATTTTAATCAGAGAAAGAAAGTTGCAAGGATGGTTCTTCAAGGCAACAGAGAGTCGTGTAAAATCAGTACTGAAGTTGTTGAGAATGATTTTCGCACTAGATTCTCTCTTCCAAATGACCACCAACTACCAAGTTATAATGATAGGTTGACAGTTGAGGAACGGACAGACATTAACAAGAGTTACTCGCCAAGGATAAGCGTGCCAGAGATAAAGAACGCTATGAGAGGCATACGAATTGACACAGCTACCGGTCCAGACAAAGTCATCATGAGAGTTGTTAAATGTGATCGCGTCGCCACTATCTTATCCCATATTGGCTCCATTATGCTGAGAAATGGATGGGTTCCTCAGTGCTTTCTTAAAGCTAGGACAATTCTCATCTACAAAAAAGGGGATCCTAATGATATAAATAATTGGCGACCGATTTCGATTTGTTCCATACTTCGAAGGGTTATTGAAAGAGCTCTGGATAAGCAGCTCAGGAATTATGTCTCTTTCAACCAACATCAGCGTGGCTTCACATCGACACCTGGCACGCTTATAAACGTTTCTATCGTTGATGCAGTATTGAGAAAGGCGAAGACTGAAAAGACTGATGTGACATTAGTATTTTTAGATACCACAAAGGCTTTTGACAGTATAGGCCATGCTCATTTATGTTCAACGTTAGATTCTTCCTCATTACCGACGAAGTTATCGTCTCTGATCCAACAACTACAGTTTGGAAACGCAATTCAAGTTGAGGTGAATAGTGAAAAAACTAAACAAATCCCGATTATGAGAGGTGTTATGCAAGGAGCCCCACTTTCCCCATCACTCTATAATATGGGAACAGACCATATTCTCGATGTATTATCAGAAAAATCTGTTGTAGAAAATTTTGGTTTTAATCTAGTGGATGGATTGGAAAGAGTCTCTGTATTGGGATTTGCAGATGACTTGGTTGTAATAGGCAAGGATAAAGCATCTGCTATTGCTTTAACAAATATAGCCAAATCGAAACTACAGGAAATTGGACTGGAACTAAATACGAGTAAATCATCCGCCATTATCATTAAGCATGGAAAACTGGAAGAGTCTGCTTTGAAGATTGATGAAAAAACCTTCATCGAAAGTATTAAGCAGGATGAATCTATCAAGTACTTAGGAGTAAACTTCAATCGTGGGATTGTCTTCAACCACGAGAAGGTGATTTCTTCGCTTCGTACCAACATAGAAGCTTTAGTGAAATCTCCCCTTTTGAAAGCAGATCAGAAGTTAAATATTTTAAATATTTACGTCTGGCCTACCCTTGTTTACCCATTTCAAAACGCACCTTTAGTACAGCTTACCTCATAATTTTTGGATGATGTTGATAAGAGAATAAGAAGTGCTTTGAAGGACATCTTGTGCATTCCTGGAGACACGCCGGACAGTATGATTTACTCAGCAAATAAACACAAAGGTCTGCAATTATTTCGAGCACGATGGGAAGCATACATACAGCACTACAACGTTTGTAATGTGTTGGAAAAGTCCTGTAATAAGTATGTCGTCAGCACGAGGAATTTGACAGGAGAGCGCCAAAATTGTGCCACCAAACTTGGAATAAACATCGATTCGTTGTCAAAAGATCCGAATAAATCTTACCCTAAACCATCTGTTATTCGTGAACACTTACGAGATAGGGAGTATGAAAGATGGTGCGAACTCACACAAAAGGAATTTTGTTCAGCGAACATACTCCAACAAACAACTGGATAAATAAACGGAATGGTTTAACTTGCAGTGAGTGGAGAGATGCAATTAAAATGACGGCAAATGTAGCCCCAGTGAGTGTTACACGGCAGAAGTCAGGGCGGTATAAACCAGTGCAGACATTGCACTGAGATAGAAACCCTTGGACACGTCCTGAACTTCTGCCAGCACGGAGAACTTCTACAAATCGCGAGACATAATTCCGTCCGAACAATGATTGCCAATGCGTTTAGAGAAAAGAACAAATTCGACGTCTATGAAGAAGTTACGTGCTTTGGAGGGTCTAAACGCATTGACATTATTGTAATCGACAATCTAAAAAAACACGGCTTAATCATCGACCCAACCATTAGGTTCGAATCACATAAAAATCAACCTGAAGAAGTTGATGAAGAAAAACGGAAGTATTATGAACCAACTATAGGGGAATACTCAAGAATGTATGGTTTGCTTCATGTCGACATCGTAGGACTAATGGTTGGGTCACGAGGAACAATTCCTGGATTTTTGAAAGCATTTGTAGTGAAGCACAAGTTGCATAAGACTTTGTTAAATAGTATAGTTATAGATGTAATTAGGAGATCAGTTATTATTTTGAAAAACCATTTATATCATTAATTTCATAGTTTAAATGTTTATTACCTAATTTTAGTCACTTCTCATGATTTTGTTAATTTAGTTATCTTTTCATTTATGTTGTGTATTATTCTGTGTCTTTGTTGGCAACCAACAATTGTTGTTGGCAGAGTTTTAAATAAAAAATATATAAACACATATCTACTTTAAAATTGGGTTTTACTGGTTTTAACTGCTTGAATGTTGTTATACAAATACAAGTAACAAGGAGTAATCAATTTAAATAAACATCGTGTTTTAACGCATTAAAAAAATATTATAGTATAAGCTGAATATAGCAAAAATATTATAAATATATCATATTACATTATATTTATTATATTTTTGCAAAAGATATTTAACTTCGACACGAGCTTGGGCACAAATACTGTAGTTATAAGTTGGAATTTTATTGCTAAGATTGAGACTCACAAATTGACTATGCAAAATTTCATACTTTGAATGGTACAAAAGTGATGACGATATTAAGGAAATATCTTCTCCAATGTTTACCTACGAGTGCTTAAGAATGATATTTCTTTTATTGATTTAGGCACTACTTCGCACTTATTTATCATTTTAATTACGTGTTGTCTGCAATTATCGTTATAATAAAAACGTCTGAAAACGTCTGAACGTCTGATTGGTCGAGGATATCTGTGACGTCAGAGGGGGCGGATCTGGTAGTTGATTCCTGCTTGAACTAAATGCAACATTGATTGTTTCAGACCATCGCAAACAGTTCGCGGGTGAAGTCTTCTCAACTACTGTGGTAGTGGGGCACTTGTGCTATGGGGATTGTCCTATTCCCACTACCAGCAAAACACTGTATATTTTTTGGTGTTTTGAAAATAAATAATAATAATAATAATAATAATAATAACTATTCTCAACACTTCCAGCAGTCGCACTTGGCGGCTTCCATCACGAGTATCAGCAACAACATTACATTATTCTACTCAAATAACATGGAGAGTTAAAGAGGGATTCCCGAATAGAGGCATTAGATTTTTTTTATTTTGTATTGAAATAAACATTATTTATCAATTATTCCAACATTTAAACTGTATTTAAATATGAAGATTCATTAAATGAAAACATGCAACTCTCGACTTAAATCTCTAAGTTTTCATTTTTATGTCTTCCGAATATGAGGATATTTTAACACAGAAGGTATAGGAAAATTATATAGATTTTGCTGTATAGCTTTTAAAATCTTCAGGTTAGGTGAATACACATCTTAATAAAGACCTCATATTTAATACATATAATACTATAATTTGGTTTGAATCTATCGGCGGAAATTAATTTAATTCTAATATTTACTAGGAAAATGACTTTGATTTTCCAACTCGCCGTATTGAATGATAGATTGAATGAATTGAATTAATGTTTTATTGAATTGATTGAATGATCAATGGGCATTCAGTTTTTGTTCGACAGTTAAACTCTAAGAAGATACAAACTGATTAATGAATGTTCAGCTAATCTTTGTTTTTTAGAAAATAAACAACGTTCTTCTGTAAACCACACTCGAACATCACAATACAACAAGACACAAAGATGTCTTTAAAATGGAGTTGATTTTAAAATGTATCTAAAGTTGTTTTAATTAAATCATGTTATTATTTACTTGAGGTTATTCAGGATAGGGAATGGTTTGCTATTTACTATTTAATTTATTATCTATTTCTTAATTATTACGTGTTCCATATTTCTGTGTGATAGTATTGTCTGCCAATAAATCATGTAAATAGTCTAAGTTGACAATAAATAAAACTATAACTAAAACTTATCTCGCTCCCCTTCGTCAAAGTTCAGATATTTTGCACATTACAAAGATGATATTGCCACCACACAAAATTACCCTTTCCGGGACACTTAGGGTGCGATCATATAATGTGTTGACTTAGCCGATTTGTCTGTATCACTAACATAACGAAGGTAATAAACATAGCTTAATTAACAAATTAGTGGTTTAGATGCAAAACCCGCCAACTCCATTTCGCGTAGTTCTCAGAAAAAGAGAAATACGAGTCACATTTTCAATAAAGCTGGCGGAATAAGGATTTGTTATTATATGCTTGAAAAGAGAAGAATATTGATTTTTTTTCTTGAATTGAGATAATGGAAAAAATCTACCTATAAGTATTTAAATCAAAAATGCTATTTTTGAAAGTATCAGGTATTGCAATAACTATCACCTGTGATAAATCGATAAATACGCATTATATATTTACTCTCATAAAAACTCTCAAATAAAAACACTTTCAAAACTTTAAAAGCTTTAATTCAAGAAACACAAAATGATCTTCATCCACAAATAATACACACAACACTTTTAGATCACCAACTAATAATAATTATAATGATACGATAGAATAATGTAGAAATGTATAATGATAGAAATAACATTTATCATTACAAAGATCAACAAGTACCTTGACACTTCATCAACAATCTAATCCTCCAGAAATATTACACTTGTGTTTAAAAAAAGGTTGAAGCCAAGAAAACAATTGTACTGGGACTGGGTATTAAAAAAATCGCAGTTTGCATAGCCAGAGGTTAATTAAACCCGAGAAAATAAGCTCAAGGATAAACCTGTAACACATGCAGCTTAATACAATGGTAATACACCAAATGTCCTTAAGTGGTGCTTAAACTTTACTTTAGCTTAAGCTTATGGTAATGCCGGCTCTGAATAAATTTGAAATCATAATTCAGTGAATAATTACTGTTTAACATTTTGATATTCACTTTTTCATTATTTCCCATTTTATTATATAATGATTTCTGTAGTAAAAAAATAACCCAGAAAAAAACACTCCGTGTAAAAAAGGCAGCCAAGTCTCTTTACTTAAAAAAAAATCAACACCGAAAGGGAGTGATATCAAAAAAAGAGCCAAGTCAATGACATTTCCAAATATTTAATCGTATCTTTGAAATAGAAGTATAAACACCGAGAAATACTTTACAAAAGGACTTGGCGCATCGTTTTTTTAAAGACATCATTCTATCCTAAAAGTGGAAAGATTATTAACAAGTAGGTACATATTCCTCTTTTTATTTGAGCCAGGATCTATGAATCAAGCTACTTTTGGTAATGGCTATTTTATAATTTTGTAATGGCGATAGAAGAAAGATGTCATGCTGTAAAAGAAGTAATAATAAGGGAGGTAGAATTAAATAACAAGGAAGTGGGCTCATATATATTCTTATAGCACTGTTAATATGGTGATATTAGAAGGATATCTTTTCATAATTTGATCATGACTGAGGGAAATTATGAAAAGTTGTCAAATAATTACTAACTATTTATAGAACACTATTATATTATGGAAGTATATTATTATGGTATATATTATACCATTATATGGTATATATTATTATGGTTTTAATAGTTGTTCAATGTGACTTCACTGTGTACTTTGTGAAATGTATTGTTATAAAATGTGGATTAATAGAAATGTATTTCATTGTGAGAAGGTGTAACGCATGAGACTTAATTATGTTGACCACGAAACAATAATATGAAGATAACTATTGTATATTTATTACAAATATAGGCAACAAGTTTCATCGCGTACATATTTAAATAGAAAATATTTTACAGTAGGTATGTAGGTATAATATGTAATTGAAAGTTGTGTCCCTATTATTCTAAAAATTCTAAATTACGGTTGTATATAAATGGCATATGCTTATGAATAGAAAAATGTCTTTAAAAAAACGATGCGCCAAGTCCTTTTGTAAAGTATTTCTCGGTGTTTATACTTCTATTTCAAAGATACGATTAAATATTTGGAAATGTCATTGACTTGGCTCCTTTTTTGATATCACTCCTTTTCGGTGTTGATTTTTTTTTAAGTAAAGAGACTTGGCTGCCTTTTTTACACGGAGTGTTTTTTTCTGGGATATCACTTCTTTTGTTAGTTTATTCATACAGCTTGTAGCACATGTCCGAGCAAGGACTAATTTCTTTAAAAGAATACGCCTCAACCGATTAGGATAGGTACTAAGAAATTACAATCGGTCCAGCCGTTTTCGATATATTATAACGTCCCTTCCGGTTTTGAAATGGCGGCCGAAATTAATGTCGTCTTGAATTCATAATTATTAGTCATACTATTTCCAAAATTTGGTTGCAATCGGTACAGCCGCTTTCGATAATGACGTCACTTCGGTTTTAACAATGGCGGCCGAAAATAATGTCGTCTTTAATTCATAATTATTAGTCCTACACATTTCCAAAATTTGGTTGCAATTGGTACAGCCGTTTTCGATATATGACGTCACTTCCGGTTTTGACAATGGCGGCCGAAAATAATGTCGTCTTTATTTCATAATTATATTAGTCCGACATAATTCTAAAATTTGGTTGCAATCGGTACATCCGTTTTCGATATATGACGTCACTACCGGTTTTAACAATGGCGGCCGAAATTAATGTCGTATTGAATTCATAATTATAAGTCCTACACAATTCCAAAATTAAGTTGCAATCGGTACAGCCGTTTTCGTTATATGACGTCACTTCCGGTTTTAGAAAATGGCAGCCGAGAGCACTGCAACCTTGAATTTATAATTATTTACAATGTATGTTTACTAAATATCTATTTAAAAGTATAAAGTGGTGAATTAAGTGTCCTTTAGAATATTAATGACGTCATTTAGCATTTTTATGACGTCATTTCCGGTATAGGTAATAAGAACACAATTAAGTTTTATCTAGTTGATACTTCATGAATGACCTTCTGAATTCAATAGCGCTAATTTCCGTCAAATCGCTCATGCCGTTTTCAATATATGACGTCACTTCCGGTTTCATTTAGTGGTTCCTGCCGCCATTTCCGGTACCGTTAATTTGTATATTCATTTATCCCAATTGATTTTTCAAATAGATTGCAAAATGAATATACAGGAGCTAGTTCAGTGGCAATCGGTACAGGCGTTTTCGATGTATGACGTCACTTCCGGTTTCAGGAATGGCGGCCGAGAACACTGTGTATTGAAATTATAATTTTGTATTGTCTTTGTTTCAATGTAAGATAATGATATGTGTATTTAAAGTATAATTTGATGAAATAAGCTAAATATTGCAAATGTGTGACGCCACTTCCGGTTTAGAATATAAGAAAATTATATTTTAAAGTAACATACTTCATAAAGATGACCATCTAAATTGAATGGCGCTAATTTCGTTCTAATCGGTCCAGCCGTTTTTCATATATGACGTCACTTCCGGTTTAAAAATGGCGGCACAAAAAATCACAAGAGGCAAGGTATCATCAGACGCCAAAAGTGCACATGTGGTAAAAATTTCAGATCGATCGGTTTAGCCGTTTAGGCTGTGGCCCTGTCAACAATGTTTCCTGATATCTGAATCATCATCATCATCATCAGATAGCTTTAAGAAGGGGTATAATTTCACTGTTTTCATGGCCCTCTAGCTCGCAAATGGCAAAACCTGTTGTTCCCAAATTTGGTATATGGGGTGGGGTGGGCCATAGCTCGAAATTAAGACATTTCACAACAATGTGAGATTTTCCAATTTTAAGATCCAGTAGGCCGAAAATGCCATGTTGTTGCTTACAGTAAAAGTGTTTGGTCTGCTCCTCAGTTTATTAGGCATTTACGGTATGTTGAGTGAGTGTGAGTGTACAGTACGACTTGGCTGGGTGGAGCGACCGCTCCACTAGATATACCTACCTATACTTTTCGATCCAATTTTCCTTCCAAAAATTTCAACATCACACAACAGTAAATAAAATCTTATTATTGCATCTACTATTTTAGAACTGTGCAATGCGGTACTTGTTGAATATTTGATCCAGGTCAAACGCAATGTCAAGCGCAGTTTGTTTCTCTTCACATTGGTTTATTCCCATGAGTGCGAGCAGTCCAAATCAGCCAACCATTCCGTCATCTCCACGGTCTCCACAAATACAACCAACTAGTAAACTATAGGAAAACTCTCAGTGTAACGCGTTGATGAGCGAGCACGGGTACGTGCAAATTCTCGAACCGGAAATGCGTACACAACGCACAGTAAACATATCCATCCATATTGAATTGAAATATGATCACTCAATCAACGAATTTCATCGAAACTTGAAAATAGCATCTAAGCACCCTGGTACATATAGCAACTCAGGTTCGATTCAATTGGCACTGGAAAACATTCATTTCGATACTTCATTTCTACAGATCTATTAAAAATGTCAATAAGTTCATCCGTTCTTAACTGATTGGGCTGAACATTTGTAAAATAAGAGACATTGTTGGTCTTAATAATCATGCAAAATATGAGTTTAATTACATGTATAGAAGACCATTTTCATTTTTCAACCTATCAGGAGATGTTTATTTAAACTTTAACCAATGAATGGATTTCAAAATAAATTAAGGTCTGCAAACAGAAAAGGTTGTCTCTACATGTGTGCAAAATTTCAGCTCGATCGAAGAAAAACTCTGACCTGTATAGCCAAAATAAGAGTTTGATCAGATTAATCGAAGACCATTTTCCTTTTTCAACCTATCAGGAGATGTTTATTGACTATATTCTGCAGTAACTTCTCAGACATCGTTGTGTTCTCTACTGCAGGCTGGTTGCTTCTGAAGATCATGATACATCCTGTCGACGCGGGTGTGTTTAAAAACATTTGTGAGTAAGGAATTACGTGAAGTGGTCCTTTTCTTCTCTGGCACAAGACGCAAGAGAACGTGAAATCAACAGGTACGAACGTGACGTCACCACTTGTCAAGTTGATGGCTGCGAGTGGGCCATATGGGTTCACAGAAGCTGCGACCATCTGAAGAAAATAAAAATTAATGTTAAAGTACTTCCATCGATAGACTTTGTTAAATAGAAATTCGTAACATTTTCCTGATACCTCAAACAATAACAACTGCAAATACAAATGCCGAAACATGTGTTACGGGATGGATTGAAGAGATTTCATGTGAAGAAATATTACAATTTCAAATAAGCTAATATGGTCAGACATCGAAATTAAACTCATTTCTTCTGCAGAAATTGTAGTATGACAGACATTAAAATAAGTATGTTTCTATTTTTTTGATAATTTGAGCCGTTTGCAAATCACCGTCACAGAATGTAAGTGATCTATCTCCAATTTTCACATTTATAGATTTTTTTGTTCGAATGAAATTTGAATATCTAAAAGAAATTTGATGTCCATGTAGGTAAGTGAAGGGCGCAATATCAAAAAACGGTGACAAGTTCATTTAAGATTTGCCTACAAATCTGCAAAGCATACTGTTTTTTCTAAGTTAGGCCCGGTTGTGTACATTGTCCAGATAACATAGACTAATAAAACGCTCTGTGTAACGCGTTGATGAGCGAGCACGGACACGCGCAACACCTCGAACCGAAATTATGTCTATCGAAAATATCATTAAAAGCCAATAATTCTTGAAATTCGTCATACTTGTAGGTATAAAAATCTCCAAATATTCCTGAAGTATTAGTTCCAATAAACATGCAAAGGTTTAAGTTGATCGATTGAACCTTTATGATAAAATGTTCCTTGTTAATATTCATTAAAAAAATATATACCTGGGACCACTCATATGATAAAAGTGTGTGACTTACACAATATTAATTAGACGATCTGTTGAACGGTCATATCAGTTTCATACGTTTGAAAGTTGCTCTAACTACCTTGGAACTATAAAGAGTCGAAGTAGCCGTGATCAACATTTTTTAGTATAATTGACAGCCAGCACGCAAAATGTCCGTAAAATGTAAATAACTTTTGGATTTAAACACAGATAAGTCTAAAAATTGTCAAAAATACAATATAATGTTATAATAATGAATATAATGGTATAATGTTATAATGTTATAATGTATAAATATAATGTTGGTCCCAATGACCATGCAAAGTTTTAAGTTGATCGGTCATACGGTTATAGTTTAAATTTCAAAAATCATATGAAAGATTTTTAAAATTTTAACCAATGTGAGGATTTGGCTGAAACTTTGTAAGATTGGGTACAATGTTGGTCGTAATGACTTGACAAAATTTCAAATTGATCGGAACAACCAATCGAAAGATAATTTTTTTTAAATTTGAACCAATCACATGATCCCGTTCAAAAACGATCCCAGGGACCGCATAGATTACTTTAGTATATGTAGGGATGTGAGCCGAAAATATTTCCGGAAATGGAAATATTTCCGGAAATGGAAATATTTCCGGAAATGGAAATATTTCCGGAAATTTTCCGAACTATATTTTTCCAATTTTTCCGAAAAAATAGTAGTTTTTGAAAAGTATCAATTTCAAATTTCCCGCACAAAATAAGCATGTGTGTTGAGAGTCTAGAAGGCAGTGGTGTAATGACGTTCACTGCATAACAGGGGAAGAACCTGAACCCTGTAACCTATAAAGTGGTGTGTTCATGGATTTCATATGATTTTTGACTACATAGAGTGAGAATGGGTAAGAACAAGCATAAAGATGTCAGGAAGTACTTCATAGAACAGGAAAAGAAACCAGGGGCTAAAAACAATACATTCACCTGCAAATTCTGCAGTAAAGAGTACATTATGAATGTCACCCGGATGAAAAAGCATCTGCAAGAATGCAAGAAGTGCCCAGTAAGAAATCAATTCAGGAAGCCTGAAAAGCAACTGTTCCCTCAGCCTCAGTGGCGTCGGAACCGGGGGGGCAGCAGGGGCACGTGCCCCCCCCTAGACGTCTGAAGGGGGGGCAAGAGTATCAATCTGCCCCCCCTGGCAACGCATAATATATTTTAAAAGGTCTGAATATCAAAAAAAAATCGCTGCGCGGCATTGTTGTTACCTAATGTCATGTGAGAGTCTTCTTACGAAATTCAATTGATTTTGTTATTTTACACCAAAATCATTTTAACACTGCCTAGAGTAATAAAGTTTGAGAAAATCGCTGCGGGGCATATTTATATGAACATTCCTGATATAAGTGAATGATTAACCTTTGTTTTCTTAAAATTAAAATAAAATGCACAAAAATCGTTTGAAATTCCAAAAAAATCCGCTGCGCGGCATTTTAATGTGAAATGTCTGAGATTTAATTTCATAACGCATTTCAAATTGGACCTATTGTGAATGTGAAAAAATGCGGAGATATCATCCAAAACTAATCACTTTTCAAGTGTATATTACCTACTTATATAATTTTATGACACGTTTTCCACACATATTTTTTTAATCACTTTTTTTGGCAGTCCTGACGTGAAGTGGATCGGATCCAATTTACCAACAAATAATGTCGTCCATTTATTTGTTCAGAGAAAGATCGGTTTAAAAAGTGTGAAATCACGTAGAAACGCTCCAAATTCATTCTTGAAATTCAAAATTTTCCCGGGGCTGGGGGGCCCTCCCCCCAGACCCCCCATTGTTTCCTTTGGCAATCGTGTTTCCCACACACATAGTCATTTACTGTATTATATTCTCCCTTACAATTTAGTACCTAGCTTACCTAGGTCCTAAGCAAAGTGTGCCCCCCCTGAGAAAATAGACTTCCGACGCCACTGCTCAGCCTGGTACATCTTTGACAAGTACGCCAAAAGGTAGACAGCATCGAAGAATCATAGTATCCTCATCGTCAGAAAGTGAACCAGACAATGAAGTAATAGAAGTTGATGCAAGTGTGGATGATAAAGCTGAACGTTGTAGCAGCATCAACAAACCTTCTAGTTCCACAACAAGCTCGATGCGTCAGAGCTTCATGGAAAGTTTTGTTGATCGTATGCCAATGGATGAGGAAGTAAGTCCTTTGGTACTGTACATATATCTTAATAAGACTTATCAACATGGCATTTAATGTAGGTAGTACATGATATTAATTTTCTTCCGTTCATTTAATAGGAGCAAATTTGGGAGCTATTAGCTCGAGCAATTTACGCAACGGACACGGCTCTGAATATCACAGAGAATAAACATTGGAAAGCAGTATTTAAGAAATTGCGCCCATCACTTAAACTTCCGAGCCGATATGTGCTCTCTAATCGCCTTCTGGAAGCCGAGTATGAGCGTGTCGACAGTGTCGTTAAACGCAAGATTTCTGAAGCAGATAGCTTGGGATTGCAGTGCGATGCTTGGTCCAACATCCGGTTAGTATCCTTGTTGGCTTAATTTGCTGTTAATATAACCGATGTGTGACGCGACGCCATTCAATTTTATTATACTAGGAAAACGCTCTGAGTAACGCGTTGATGAGCGAGCACGGATACGCGCAACAACTCGAACCGAAATTCTGTCTATCGAAAATATCATTAAAAGCCAAAAACTCTTGAATTTCGTCAGACTTGTATAAAATCTCCAAATATTCCTAAATTGTTAACCCCAATAACCATGCAAAGTCTTATGTTGATCCATTGCATTTTTATGATTGAACTGTTCCTTGTTAATATTCAAAATCACAGGAACTCTTCAACAAAATGATATACCTGGGACCATACACAATATTAGACCGATCTGTTGAACGGTCATATCAGTTTCATACGTTTGAAAGTTTCTACTATAACTACCTTGGAACTATGAAGATTCGAAGCTGCCGTGATAAACATTTTCGAGAAAATTGACAGCCAAAACGCAAAATGTCCGTAAATTGTCAATAACTTTTGGATTTAAGCACAGATTAGTCGGAAAATTGTAAAAAATACACATAATGTTGGTCCCAATGACCATGCAAAGTTTTAAGTTGATCGATCAATCGGTTCTAGTTTAAATTTCAAAAATCACAGGAAAGATTTTTTTAAATTTTAACCAATGGGAGGATTTGGCTGAAACTTTGTAAGATTGGGAACATTGCCAATGGTAATGACTTGTCAAAATTTCAAATTGATCGAACCAACCAATCGAAAGATATTTTTTTTTAAATTTGAACCAATCAGTGGATTTCAAAAAAATAGGGTCTGCAACGCCCAGAAATGTTCCGTAAATGTGTGCAAAATTTCAGCTCGATCGAAGAAAAACTGTGACTTGTATACCGGCAGTAACAGAATGACAAAAAAAACAAAAAAAAACAGAGGTCCGTGCCAAAAGAGCCAAAAGGAGACGCTCGCTTCGCTCGCTCAATGAACACATTTTTCTTTTCAGCAATGAGTCAATAATTACCTTCGTTGTGACCACTCCATCTCCTACTGTTTACAAGACCATGCACACTAAGTCTGACCGACATACAGGAGAGTTCATGGCTGAAGTGATGTCGGAAGTAATGATAGAGATTGGCATTGAAAAGTTCATTGGAGTTGTAACCGACAATGCTGCATCAATGGTCAAAGCGTGGCGATTGCTTGATGCAAAGTTTCCAGAGCAGCCAATTACCTACTATGGCTGCATTGCTCATACCCTCAATCTTTTCATTGGCGATATCATGAAACTACGCAGTTTTGCCAAACTTGCAAAATCGTGCAAAGAAATAGTGAACTGCGTCAGGGGAAGCCACAGACTCAATGCAATTTTTGTGTCACTTCAAGAGGCTAAAAAAGGTAAGAAAGGGGTAAGAAGGCTGCAACTTCCTGTCAAAACCAGGTGGGGCTCCTGTGTTGCGTGTTTGGAAAGCTGCGAAAAGACCAAATACGCACTGCAGGGGCTAGCAATTGCAGAAGAAGTCAGCGATGAACTACTTGAAAAGAGACTAAAAACTTTGATTTGGATAATGATATCTTCTGGAAGAAAGTTGAAAGCACAATTCAACTTCTAAAGCCGATTCGGAATTGGATCACTACCTTAGAGTCCGATAAGCCTCGTCTCAGCATGGTCCCGGAAGCCTTCAAGGACATAAACGATACATTCCAGTGGAATTTGTTTAGTTGTCCTGCAACTGTCGCCGAAGAAAAGCAGATCGCTGCTACTCTTCAAAGCAGGCAACTCCAGGCAATAAGCCAATCCATAAAGCAGCTAACATTTTGGATCCTCACTTCTTGTGGAAATCTCTGAGCACAGATGATGATGTAGCTGGAGTACAATATATTCACAAGCTGGCAAAGTCACTTCAAAATGTAAATGATCGAGTTATTATGCAAGAACTTGCTTCTTATCGAGCCAAAGAAGGACTTAGTTCAAACTCTCCCAGTACTTCTATAAATCCATTAACATGGTGGAAAGGAATTTGCCACTCGTCTCGCTTAAGCAAACTGGCTGTGATTATTCTGAGCCTTCCGGCGACATCAGCAGCTACAGAGCGGTCCTTTAGTACCTTCGGAGCTATCCACACGAAAAAGAGAAACATATTAACTGTCAAAAGGGCAAGCATGTTAATGCATATCAGCCATAACCTTAAGATTGATGGGACTGATGGGACAGAGCAGGACATGGAAGAAAATAGAAAGGACACAAGTGATGAGGAAGAAGAAGATGATGATGTTGAGATTGAAGATGATATTGTTATCAGCTCTGACAATGAATCAGTCACCGAAGGTGCTGATGAAAATGAGTTTGTCGAATGAAGGCTACTTGATTTACAAAATTGTTTAATCATGTTTAATTTAATATTGCACATAGATATTTGTAATACTACTTCAATGTAACTTGGCAGTGAAGCATGTTGCATTAAATTCTGAATCCAGATCTTATGAACTTTTAATAATATTATTAGTGCAATTTTTGTGAAATACCTATATGAATGAAATATATGAATTTCCTTAAAACTGGAACAATAATTTTATGTGGAGAAGTCCGACTAGAATACCTACATTTATAGAATTCCTTAAGCTTTTGCATTTGAGGGGTGTACCGTGAGGTTTGTTTCGTATCATCGTTTTCAAATCTTGTTACTGCCATGATATCAGAATTGGTATAATGTAATTTTGGAAAAATACAGTTAATGTTTTAGTGCCATTTTGTAAACTGTGAGGATTCATTGCTTTTAAATGGGTTTCTCACTCCGAAAACAATATTAACTGCTAAATGGTAGTATTGGTTTTAAAGAAACATTTCCTTTACACTTTGCACATTTCCTCTTGCATACAAACTCTCAAATGTGTTTTCTAGTCAACATAACGCCTGTTATTAGTTATGGAAATATTTCCGGAAAATTTCCGGAAATTTTCCAAATTTTATTTTTCCGGAAAATTTACATCCCTTAGTATATGTGCAAAATTTCAGATCGATTGGTTGTGCCGTTTGACCTGGGCTGTGAACACACAAAAAAAACACAGAGAAAGTGTCATAAGAGTACCGTAGTGACGCTCACTACGCTTGCTCAATAAAGTTTACTTTAGCCTAAAGTGGACTAAAGCTGTCTAGATGTATGTTTTTCATTGGCTGTTGCCAAGGTTTAAACCGATAATTTCAGCCGCTAACTTTATCGGGACATTGTACAATCGGGACTTTGTCGACTCAAACCATCATACCATCTCCCACAAAAGACATCACACTTGGTTCTACAACTAGGAAAACGCTCAGTGTAACGCGTTGATGAGCGAGCACGGACACGCGCAACACCTCGAACCGAAATTATGTCTATCGAAAATATCATATAAAGGCAATAATTCTTGAAATTTGTCAGACTTGTAGGTATACAAATCTCCAATTCTTCCTAAAGTATTAGTCCTAATAACCATGCAAAGTTTTAGGTTGATCGATTGAACCTTTATGATTAAAATGTTCCTTTTTAATAATCTAAAATCATAGGATCTATTTAAAAAAATATACCTGTGACCACTCATATGATATAAGTGTGTGTACCTACACAATATTAGACGATCTTTTGAACGGTCATATCAGTTTCATACGTTTGAAAGTTTCTGCTCTAACTACCTTGGAACTATAAAGAGTCGAAGTAGCCGTGATCAACATATTCGAGAAATTTGACAGCCAACACGCAAAATGTCCGTAAAATGTCAATAACTTTTGGAATTAAACACAGATTAGTCTGAAAATTTTAAAAAATACAGATAATGTTGGTCCCAATGACCATGCAAAGTTTTAAGTTGATCGGTCATACTCAGCCAACGGAACAGGTTGGCTGAGTGGTAACGCTCTGAACTTGTATTCCGGAGGCCCGGGTTCGATTCCCGCGGCCGTCCTTCCTGACTGGGTTTTTTTCGTGGTTTTCCCTCAGTCTTCAGGCAAATGCTGGGAAGGTACCCTACTAATAGGCCACGACCGCCTCCTTCCCACCTTCCATCCTTACCTACTCTTCACCATCATCTCCCAATCATCCTCATAATCATTCATCCGTCGCCATTAGCCTCGCTGCAGAATAGTGCGACGTTAAGCCCCAGACATACGGTTCTAGTTTAAATTTCAAAAATCATATGAAAGATTTTTTTAAATTTTAACCAATGGGATGATTTGGCTGAAACTTTGTATGATTGGGTTTAATGTTGGTCGTAAGGACTTGTTAAAATTTCAAATTGCTCGGAACAACCAATCAAAAGATAATTTTTTTAAAATTTGAACCAATCACATGATCCCGTTCAAAAACGATCCCAGGGACCGCATAGATTACGTTAGTATATGTGCAAAATTTCAGATCGATTGGTTGTGCCGTTTGACCTGGGCTGTGAATACACAAAAAACAAAAAAAAAACAAAAAAAAACACATAGAGAAAGTGCCATAAGAGTACCGTGGTGACGCTCGCTACGCTCGCTCAATTATCACCATTTACTCTTCTATTCATATACCAGGGCAATGTTGTTAGGAATGTACATTTTCTTTCGATCTAAATGAAGAGGGTCTATCTAAATGAAAAGAATTCGAACTCATAAATCACTTCAACTTACAGTGCGTTCGGACAGGAATTTGCAGCAGCGAAAAAACTGATTTCGGCATGGAATTACTATTTTCTCTCTATAATAATAGAGGAGCAAAGAAGATCCAAATTTCTGAGGTGTGAACAGCATTTTATTGGCGGTTGTATTTAGACATTTGCCCTCAGGCGCTGAAAGGTCCTGTCCGAACGCACTGTAGGTAAGCCAGTGCAGCATGTGACTGTCCACCTTGGTTTTTACAATGCTAAATCAAAAATAAAATTTATATAAGCTGTTTCACGCTGTTTGTTGAGCGAGCGTAGCGAGCGTCACCACGGTACTCTTACGGCACTTTCTCTGTGTGTTTTTTTTTTTTTTTTTGTGGTCACAGCCCAGGTCTAACCACTTAAGCAATCGATCTGAAATTTTGTACACATACTAACGTACTCTATGCGGTCCCTGGGATCGTTTTTGAATGGGCTCCCGTGATTGGTTCAAATTTAAAAAAAATTATCTTTCGATTGGTTGCTTTGATCAATGTGAAATTTAGCAAAAACATTGCAACCAACATTGTACACAATCATAAAAGGTTTCAGCCAAATCCTCCTATTGGTTCAAATTTAAAACCATTTTTCATGTGATTTTTGACATTTAAACTAGAACAGATTGACCGATCAACTTGAAACCTTGCGTGGTCATTGGTACCAACATTTTAGATATTTTTGCCAATTTTCAGTCTAATCTGTCGTTATTTTCAAAAGTGTTGTCATTTTAAGGTCATTTTATTCCATAATCTTGAAAAATGTATACTAAATTGTCATCCCTGCCTTCTTTAAGCTTCTTTTCCAAGGCAAGGCCTGTAGAGCAGCCAAGCTATCCACAATGTACAGTAAAATGAAAGCATTTTTGAGCTAGCGTATAAAATCGGATGCAGTACGAAGGCCAAATCCTCTAATTGGTTTAAGTTTAAATAATGTCTTCTGATTGGTCGACAATAAAAATGTTCACATTAAGTTCAAATTTTGCATGGTGATCAAGACCAACTTAATATTAAATTTTACATATTGTAAGCCCAATCAGTCAAGTATTAATTGTAATTTTACGAGTTTAGAATGGGATGTCAAAAGAGATTTCTGGAGAAGGTATGTAGGTAAGACTTCACGACACAATGGATCTGTTATTCATCCAGAGTATTATGGAGATTGAAAAATTGCAGAGAAAATCGTCTTGTGCCGTGTCGTGCATCGTTACTATGGGGATGTTGCATGTTCTGTGCTCGCTCATCAACGCGTTACACTGAGCGTTTTCCTAGTTTATGTATTGCGACTGTAAAAGACATATGTCAACTTTATTTTCACGTGATTATGCGAGGTCACTGTCCCTGTCACTAAGCAACCCCAAGTAGTTTTCTACAAGGTCAGAGCTCTTCTGTCATTTACGTGAATAGGGGAGGGTCACTGAATGTATTTAGAAATATAATAGGTTAAATATTCGGTTTTACCTTGGTGATTTTGAGAAAAATTAGAAAAGCAACTGCGAAATTTACAAATTTACATGAAATATATTCAATTTGGTGGTATTTCGCGATATATTTCGCGATTTAGGCAGTTTGGTGGTGTTTAGCGGTGTTTGGTGGTGTTTAGCGGTGTTAAGGGTAAATTTCGCGTTTCGTCGCGATTAGATTCCAGTGTTTTGGGGTCAGAAACTGGAAACGCATTTATATTGAGAAATATGAGTCATTTACAACACTTCGAAAATTTCGCGATCATCATATAATCGGATCTCTACTAATAAGTGACGGAACCCAAGGATATCAGACTCTCTCAAAGTCATAAAAAATGAATGTTGTATGTTTGTACATAAAAAAACTGTCTGTATAAAAGTTACTTCATACTAATAAAAAATTAAAAAATAGTTACCATATTATAAGATGATTTTAACAGCACATAATAAAGCTATTGTGTTGTATTACATGTGTGTTCCAAATTATACAGAACACAGAGTGAAAAGTAACAGCAACTTTCATTCTTTTTCTCACTTTATTAAAAATAACACATTGCCAAAAAAAATTACGAGTAACAATCAAGTATTTATCGATGAATAACAATATAATTATGCATACTTTCATCGTCCTACTTTATTAGGAATCATTTATTCTGATAATTATATTTGATGAATGAATTAAAAAAGTATGTTTTTAAATTATACCCATCCCAATTATTTATCATATTTTAATTTACAATTTGACATTATGTAGGAGGTAAATGTTTCTTGGAAGATAGTACAATAATACTCTAATGTTTTTCGGTCAGAGAGTATATAAGGGGCGTGACTTGGTTGCGTGGTGCCGAAATCGGGTACAATTCGGAAATACGCTGCCCGGTTACTATCCTGTAAAATTCTCGCAGGCTGAATCAGGTCGTCTCAACGTCGACGTTGAAGTCGTCCTTGTCGTCAGACAAAGCGCTCGATGATGAAATTTGCGGTTGTGAATGTGGAAACTAAGTTTTCCACACACGACAAGCTCGTAGTATTCGTTTAGTAGAAATTATTAGTTGATTTGTCGAAAACACTTGTAACTATCGCGTATATTACATACTTCCACTTTCCTGTTATTTTGATTTTACTGAGTTTGAGTTGTATCGTAGGTTAATTACTTCAAGAGGTTTAAATTGTAGCGACAGCCGTACTTAAGTTAAATTATACTAAGTTATTTCCACTGACTGTGGAGAACACGTTGCGTATAGCAGAACTGATCTGGACAACTGACCTCGTGGTCCCTCCTCCCTCACAGAGTACTAGATGTAAAAGACAACGATTTCCATGAGTCACTAGCCACTAGACCCAGACTAGCCGTTATGGCTACGGGGCTTAGTTTGTAGAATATTGTAATTTTATTTTGTTATTAATGAAGAATATTCCAACTGAAACTGAACTCGCTTTTATACTGGCGTAAACACATGGCTCACTGAGATCGGCTTCTCTATTCCGATTGGTCGGATTTGAAATTCTGACTACTCGTTTTTCATCACGTAGACCATCGTCGAACAAGTTCTTCCCACTCCACTGTCCAAACCGTCGTCTCTTATCAGCAAACCACTGGTTTTACTAGCTGGTGTAAGTGCCGTTTAATCGTCCTGTCACTGACTCACTCATGGTACACGGCTGATACTTCGTTCTCCACAACATTACATGATATTGACCTGCCTCAACATTTATCAACCCTTTGGTTACTCAAGTTTTACAAATATTTTACTAGTTTCTTTACATTTATTGTTTGTTTGCTAATCTTCTAAATTTCAGACTGTTACAAGGTTACATAGGTCGTTGATGTAAATAAGAAAAATAATGGGTCCTAAAACGGTCCCCTGTGGGACCCCGCAAGTAAGAGTCATTGGTTTACTTAAGGAGGAATTAATTTTGAAGTATTGAGTTCTGTTTTCAAGGTAGTTCTGCAGTAGGTTCAGCGGGACGCCTCTTATGCCAATTCGTTAAAGTTTTTCAACTAGCTTTTTGTGTTTCACAGTGTCGAAAGCTTTAGCTAGATCCAAAAAAATGGCAACAGGTTTTTGTGAATTATCTAATGAATGCGATATGTTGGAAGTTAGTGAATAAATAGCGTCTTGTGTGCTGAGTTTCGGTCTAAAACCAAATTAGCACGAAGAGAGGACGTTAAATTGGTCAAAAAAGCTCATGAATCTTGTTTTTATACATTTTTCGAATATTTAGATAAGTGAGTCAATAACGAAATAGGTCGATAGTTTTCAATTTTGAATTTTTCCTTAGCTTTAGGTTTGATGATGGCAATTTTTAATGACTGGGGAAAAATTCCAGCTGAGAAAGTTATGTTTATTATGTGTTCCAGGGGGTAAGTAATAAATTGGGCTAATATTCTTACAGCTGTTAATGCTTCAATATTATCATTACCATAAGACGTATTTGATTTCAGCTCCATTATTGTCTTGTATCTCAGCAGAAGTAACCGGTAGAAAACTTATAGAATGCATTATATTTAATTGTTCTTCTTCAAGTGAAGAGTTCCTATAAAGAGAGTTGTTCTTTATTTTGTCTGCATAATCTTGTCCAACTTAGGTAAAATAATCGACGAAGACATCAGCAGTTTCTTGTGAGTTTGATTTTACGCCAACTTTGTTATTGTTAATAATAAGCTTTTCTATTCCCTGAGATTTTGATTTATTTTTTGCACTTGGTGTTACATCATTTATTATTTCCATGTATTTATTATTACTAGGAAAACGCTCAGTGTAACGCGTTGATAAGCGAGCACGGGTACGTGCAAATTCTCGAACCGGAAATGCGTACACAACGCACAGAAAACATATACATCCATATGGAATTGATTATGATATCAACTTAAAAGTGTATGCTTTTCATCGAAACTTTAAAATAGCATCTAAGCACCTGGTTCATAAAGCAAATCAGAATCAATTTTCAATTGGCACTGGAAAACATTCATTTCGATACTTCATTACTGACAGATATTAAAAATGTAAATAACTTCATACGTTCTTAACTGATTGGGATGAAATTTTGTAAAATAAGAGACAATATTGGTCTTAATGATCATGCAAAATATGAGTTTGATCAGAATTATCGAAGACCGTTTTCATTTTTCAGCCTATCAGGAGATATTTATTTAAATTTTAACCAATGAATCTGAGTAACGCGTTGATGAGCGAGCACGGATACGCGCAACACCTCGAACCGAAATTCTGTCTATCGAAAATGTCATTAAAAGCCAATAATTCTAAAATTTCGCCACAGATTTGTATAGAAATCTCAAAACATTCCTAAAATATTGGTCCAAATAACCATGCAAAGCTTTAAGTTGATCAATTGAACCTTTATGATTGAACTGTTCCGTGTTAATTTTCAAAAATCACAGGATCTCCTTCAAAAAATATACCTGAGACCACTCATATGATATAAGTGTGTCTACACAATATCAGATCGACTGTTGAACGGTCATTATCAGTTTCATTTGCGTTTGAAAGTTTCTGCTCTAACTACCTTGCCTTGAACTGAAGAGTCGAAGTCGCCGTGAATTTGACAGCCAACACGCTAATAGTCCGTAAAATGTCAATAACGTTTGGATTTAAACACAGATTAGTATGAAAATTGTCAAAAATGCAGATAATGTTGGACCCAACCATCATGCGAAGTTATAAGTTGATCGTTCAATCGGTTATAGTTTAAATTTCTAAAAACACAGGAAAGATGGTTTTAAATTTTAACCAATGGGAGGATTTGGCTGAAACTTTGTTTGATTGGGTACAATGTTGGGGGTAATGACTTGTCAAAATTTCAATTTGATCAAAACAACCAATCGAAAGTTAATTTTTTTTAAATTTGAACCAATCAATGGATTTCAAAAAAATTAGGGTCTGCAACAATCAGAAATGTTACGTACATGTGTGCAAAATTTCAGCTCGATCGAAGAAAAACTCTGACCTGTATATCGTCAGTAACAGAAAAAAAAAAAAACAAACAAAAAAAAAACAGAGGTCCGTGCCAAAAGAGCCAAATGGAGACGCTCGCTTCGCTCGCTCAATTATATAATCACATAACTACGTAACTTGGGTTTAGTGAATATTATGAGTAACATTATCTAAGTCTATAATAAAAACTAATTCAAACATAATTGCAACTTTATTACATATAGAAGAAGCAAATTTTCTTGTATGCAAGCCGAAAAGCGAAATATTTTGAAGCAAAAAGTTCGCCTCAAAAGATGACAATTGACATCAATTGACTATCGATAATTTGTACCAGAGCAAAGGCCCATATAATACCAAGGGCTGGATTCACAAAGAAGTATTATCTCTTAACCCTTTCCCGGGCGGTGGGAAACGGTTTTCCCAGTAACTTCTACCCAGAAAAAACACTCCGTGTAAAAATACCAGCCAAGTCTCTTTAACTATAAAAAAAAATAGAAGAAATCTAAAAATTCAGCACTGAAAAGGAGTGATATCAAAAAAGGAGCCAAGTCAACGAATTTTCCAAATTTTAATCGTACCATTTAAATAAAAATATCAACTCCCGAGAAATACTTAAAAAAAGGACTTGGCGCATCGTTTTTTTAAAGACACTTTTCTATCCTAAAAGTATAGGAAGAACTCTACAAGTATATTTTCCTGAGTATATCACATTCATTATCGACGAATCATACTACGTTTTAATATAACTAGTACTCTTACCTACTGGCAGTTTTGGTATTTTGTCAATATTCAGAGGAAATAAACGGATAAACGAATAACGAATAAACGGAAGCGGCCTAGTCTATTCGTTATTGCCACTATTTCTAGGGTCATATTAATCAATCATACTTCTCAATATCGTGACTGAGGGAAATAGCGAAAGCGCTCATTACAAGAAGGCCGTCAATGAGATTTGTATAAGTGACTAGTGCACTGAGCCATGCTGCTCAAATAATTACTGACTAGATTTTTATCTAAAGTAATACGTTATGTAATTTATGAATTTTTTTGGTATAAAATGTTAATTAATAGCAATTAATTACACGGCGAGAAGGTTCAAAGTATAATGCTGTAGTAGGTATGTTGATGTACCCACAAAACTAAAGGTACCTACCAATCACAAACACAACTGTTCTGTATTTATTGCTTGTAAGACAATGCTATGTTTCTTTGCGTACTTATATTTAAATTTAAAATATTTTACAGAATGTTCAATATTTAATTTGAAAGTTTTGTCCCAATTTTTCTAGGCATTTCTGAACTACGTAGTATGTGAGTGGCATAAGCTTAAGAATAGAAAAATGTCTTTAAAAAAACGATGCGCCAAGTCCTTTTTTTAAGTATTTCTCGGGGGTTGATATTTTTATTTCAATGGTACGATTAAAATTTGGAAAATTCGTT
This sequence comes from Leuctra nigra, assembly GCA_934045905.1. NCBI lineage: Eukaryota > Metazoa > Arthropoda > Insecta > Plecoptera > Leuctridae > Leuctra > Leuctra nigra. The sequence continues at coordinate 38,752,889 of OW203767.1, read as the reverse complement.
GACTTGGCTCCTTTTTTGATATCACTCCTTTTCAGTGCTGAATTTTTAGATTTCTTCTATTTTTTTTTATAGTTAAAGAGACTTGGCTGGTATTTTTACACGGAGTGTTTTTTCTGGGATATCACTTCTTTTGTTAGTTTATTCATACAGCTTGTAGCACATGTCCGAGCAGGGACTAATTTCTTTAAAAAAATACGCCTCAACCGATTTGGTTACTATGAAAAGTTGCGTTTGGTATAAGATGAAAATGATTATCCAAGAAGAATAGCTTAAGTTTCGTTATAATCGATCCAGCCGTTTTCGATACATGACGTCACTTCCGGTTTTGAAATAGCGGCCGAATTCCGGTATAGGTAATAAGAAAACAATCTAGTTTTATCTAGTTGATACCTTCATGAACGACCATCTGAATTCCTAATCCCTATATTTCCGTAAAATCGGTCATGCCGTTTGTAATATATGACGTCACTTCCGGTTTCATTTAGTGGTTCCTGCCGCCATTTCCGGTACCATTAATTTATTTATTCATTTTTCACAATTGATTTTTCAAATAAATAGCAGAATGAATACGCAGGAGCTAGTTCAGTTGCAATCGGTACAGGCGTTTTAGATATATGACGTCACTTCCGGTTTCAGGAATGGCGGCCGAGAACACTGCTACCTTGAATATATAAATTGTATTGTCTATGTTACAATGTAAGTTAATTATGTACGTATTTTAAGTATAATTTGTTGAAATAAGTTAAATATTGCGTATTTATGACGTCACTTCCGGTTTAGAAAATAAGAAAATAATATTTTTTTTATTGATACTTCATATAGATGACCATCTAAATCGAATGGCGCTAATTTCGTTCTAATCGGTCCAGACGTTTTTGAGTTATGACGTCACTTCCGGTTTCAAAATGGCGGCTTCCGGTTGGTTTTATAAAAAGGCACCTCAGACGCCAAAAGTGCACATGTGGTAAAAATTTCAGGTCGATCGGTTCAGCCGTTTAGGCTGTGGCGGTGATAGCGACGTTTCGTGATATCATCAGAATCATCATCATCTTCAGAATCAGAAAGTGGTGTAATTTCACTGTTTTCTCGGTCCTCTAGCGCGCAAATGGCATAACCTATTGTTCCCAAATTTGGTATATGTAGTGGGGTGGGCCATAGCTCGAAATTAAGATATTTCGCAACAATGTGAGATTTACCAATTTTGAGATCCAGTAGGCCGAAAATGCCATGTTGTTGCTTACAGTAAAAGTGTTTGGTCTGCTCCTCAGTTTATTAGGCATTTACGGTATGTTGAGTGACTGTGAGTGTATAGTACGACTTGGCTGGGTGGAGCGACCGCTCCACTAGATGCGTTGTATGGGCGACGGGTGATATATTTCCCGGGTCTTTGATATGGCGCTATCTATGTGCATATTACACAACTTCAAAAAAAATGTTTGGTCGGTAAAATTGATCTCTAGACCCTCAAGAAAGCCGTGGCAAATAGCGGATGACACACGGTACGCCAAATTTCGTCAAAAAATCAATTTATATGTCAATATCTATATGTAAATTTGGATTGATAACCTAAAGTGTAAATTTTTGATGTAAGGTATCATGTAAGTAATATTAGATAAATATTTGATGAACATTTGACCGCTGGATTTTTTTTATTACGAAATCATTTACAAACGGGAAGTAGTCTTCCCACTGCCCAACCTATAGTCTCTCTTATTCGAAAATGATAGGTTATGTTTTAGATAATCATGGATATTTTCTTTTATATTAACCATAAATTTTGTATTTAAGTATGTAGTTCTAACAAAATCAAAATCTCGTTTAAAAAATATATCATATTCAAAATAAAAATCACAAAAAAAAAATTTCCAGCGCATTTTCTTCTTATATGGGCGGTGGGAAGTATTTATCCCACCAAATTTTTAAGTGAAAATTAAAAAAAAAAAAAAAAAAGTATCAACATGCTTTAAATGTTATCTTATTCACTAATTCGCTGTTGTCACTGGTTTCCATAAGCTCAAATAATTTGCCCGGGAATGGGTTAATACGTACTATCTTTGGTATTTTCTTTCATTTAACATGGTGTTTTTGGTATACACTATAAAACCTACAAAACCACAAACTTAGACTATAAAACCTTTCGTGAAACCAGCCCGAGAGGAGCAGGCTGCAACATCAATCAAGCAACATCGACTTCAGCTGATGGACCAGGATGTACACGTTACTTAAATTTATAACGACACTTCTCAGTATATATGAGAGACATTATTATCGCAATCATTTTAAATTTGTATTTAAGGCTTCAGACTCTTTGACACGGACCTCCGTTTTTTTTGTTTTTCCTTTTTTATCTGATACCTGGAGACAAGTGGCACCGTTTCACCGATCGATCTGAAACTTTGCACACATGCAACGACACCTATTCTATGTGCCAAAATTTTTATCTGTTTATTAGTTAAAATTAAAATAAATAAAATACATTTCCTCTAATTGGCCGAAAAACTACGATGGTCAAATCAAGATCAAATTTTGCATGGACATAAGGACTACAATTTTCTAGTATTCATCCCAATCAGTTCAGAATGAACGCACTTATTGACATTTTTAATAGCTGTCAGAAATTAAGCTGGCTTACCAACGCGTTACACTGAGCGTTTTTGATGTAATATTTTGTTTATTATACTCTTGAAACATCTGAATTGTATTTGTAATTATAATGCTTTTTATAATTAAGTATCATTATTTATGTAACATTTCCTGTACCATTGTTAATTATGTAATAAAATAAAGACCAATGAATAATAATAATGAGGATGTTACCTCCGGAATACGATTCTTCTTCCCTTGCAAGGATTGACCATGTCTTCCCCAACCGGATCCAAACAGTTCCACGGGTTATTCTTAACTCTCATTTCACCGTGACTCGCAACATTAGCTACAAAAGTCGGATTGAATTCTCTAAAAGCTGTCCGGTTGAACGACGTGAATTTATTCGAGTCTAGATACAGAAAGTGGAGTTTCAGCAAAGTTTCAAGCGGAACATCCTCAAACCGGCTCAGTTCGTTGCTCGATAGCCTTAGTGAATACACTTTCTTCAAGTTGGCGAAATAATCCACGGGAATGGACTGTATTTTACCATCATTCAGTTCGAGTTGCTGTAGAGATGGAATGTTCAGAGGATAGTTTGTCAGATTGGCCAGGTTATTCCCTGACAGATCCAAGTACTGGAGCCGTGTGTTGGTCTGGAATAACGCTGGAGGCAGACTCTGGAGATTATTATAACCGATATACAATTTTATCAATTCAATCAACTCAGTGAAGCCTCCTGGACTTATACTCTCGATCATGTTGTATTTCAAATTAAGTTCCTTCAACTGAACCAAACCCTTGAATGTGTTGTCATTCAGAACTGTGATCTGATTTTCCTCTAAGTCCAGTGACTCCAGTCTTCTCTGATTCTCAAACATATTATCAGATATAGAAGCTATTTTGTTGTTGCTCAAATGCAGAGACTTCAGATTGTGCAAGTTCGTAAAAGTGTCAGCAGCTACTGACGCTATCTGGTTGTTATCCAAATAAACCACCTCCAAGCGTTCCAAACCTAAGAATGAGCTTGAACTGATCTCGGTGAGATTATTGGACTTGATTGATAGTGTTGTTAATCTTGGCAAGGATGTGAAGTGTTCTGGGTTGATTGTGGACACGTTACATCGGTTTAGATCTACTCTTGACGTGTTCTGAAACGCCGTGTGGTTGAAGTCTCTGCTTGTGAGTTGCAAATCCGGACTGTCTTCTAGCTCGAACCAATGAATTCCTGAAGGCTCTGTTGGAAGCAGCGTTGTGATAAAGTCGAAGGACTTAACCTTGCTGCAGCTGAGATACCCGACACCTACCGACCAGCAGGACGGCTTCATGTTTCCCTCCTGGCAATGTGACGTGTGCAAGAGGAGAGCCACCAGGAGGCGCAGGAACAACCAGCCTAGAATCAGGACAAGTTGTTGTGTCTTGAACGTCGCATTGTCCTGTAACTAGGTAGCCAAATGGCGACTACAACCTAATGTGAATGTTGAGCCTCTTCTAAACAAATACTTTGATTGTCTTCTCGTGGAAGATATAATATAATCTTGATAAACCTACGAAGTTGAAGAGAATAATTGTTCTTCTGAATAGTTGACCTCTTTTATTTTATATAGTTCTAAAGTTTGAGCTTCACCTCAATTGTAAAATATAGCCGCTCATAAATTATTAGTGAGATCGTGATTTATAAGAAGTGGCCAAAAGTGTGCACGCTTGGATTAGACGCATTTTGTTTGTGAAATGATATTGGAGAAGATAAGTTTTAATTTAAATGTGATTTTTAGAATCCAGAATAGAAGTATTTTTATTCTCATTATTTGCCGACGAAGAATGAGAGCACTAATCGATCGGTAACGCAACCTACCGCCTCTTTGTCAGTGGAAAGCGAATGCATGTGAAATGTAATTGTGGTTCATCTTACCTTGTTTGTTGGAGACCATCTCTGAATCCAACGCGCTATGAAGAGACTGAGTTCGCTATTCGCCTTGCATTTTTATCACTTATAGAGGTCATGAGGTCAGAATATATGACGCACATTGAATCTATATGTTATAGATACTGCCACCTTATCGCGGTGGTGGTGTTTGCGTTTGATACCAAGAGGTCAAGGAACAAGGAAGATGGACTACTGCCGAGGACAGTTGATGCAATGCAAATAACTCTATCTATCTATCTATTTATCTATACCTATAAAGTAGAATGAATGAATGAATGAATGAATGAATGAATGAATGAATGAATGAATTCATTCTGTCTGTCTGTCTGTCTGTCTGTCTGTCTGTCTGTCTGTCTGTCTGTCTGTCTGTCTGTCTGTCTGTCTGTCTGTCTGTCTGTCTGTCTGTCTGTCTGTCTGTCTGTCTAACTGTCTGTCTGTCTGTCTGTCTGTCTGTCTGTCTGTCTGTAGTCTGTCTGTCTGTATGTTCTTTTTACATTTCTACACCCTTTGACCCATCTTAACCAAATTTGGTATGGAGATTCTAACCGATTCTGCGCACATCGTAGGGTACTTACCTCCTCCCCCAAACCACCAGTTTTTTGGGGTGAAAAAAACACCCCAAATGAAAAAATTTAATTCACACTTTCGGCCATATACACCTACACCATTGACATACATCAATAATTTTTTGCACACGTGTACTTCGTCAACCTGCCTTCATTTCAGGCCACTCACCCTCTCCCCCAAACCACCCCTAATTTTAAAAATTAAAAATATAAAATATACACTTCTTCTATGCGCGCGAGAATGACCATAATATTAAGCACACATTCTACGGGAAGCAGCACACATAATAGGGCCGTACTCACCCCCTCCCCCAAACTACCCCTAATTTGAAAAATTCCAAACTTAAAATATACACTTCTTCTACGCGCGCGAGCATGACCATTATGCAGACATTCTACGGGAAGCAACCCATATTATAGGAAGGGTAGTACTCACCCCCTCCCCCAAACAACCCCTTCGTAGTAAATATTTGATGACTTTGACTTATACGGGACAAGAAACATGACTTCAGCATAAGACTTACTTCCTGGAATCCTGGCGCCAATATTACGCAACCTCATTACTCAGTCATCTAATCCAGCGGCCGAACATTTTGATGACGTTGACGAATTATGAATAGTACACGAGTGTTTTAATTGTTTTCGGTTCACGCGAGCCCATATCATTCTAGAAACAAGTAGTAACAAATATAACATAGAACCGAGACTATATAACTGAGTCAGTGTCAAGGACGTGTCAGTTTGAATTGCGAGAGCGCTGTCAGCATATTGAAAAGTGTGAAACTATCTCCCGGGTTTTATGCTTTTATACGGGTACCGCTCCCCACCAGCACGAGCAACGCCGGGCAGGTCAGCTAGTACAATATAAAACACTTATGAAATTATATTGTATTTCTAGCTATCAGATTAGATATTTGTCACATTAAAAATTGGATTTCTTATATATTTCTTCAACCAGACGCTGCCTTATTTCGATAAGGTAAAGTGATACAATAAGGCCACTTAAAGGGAAATTCTTAATTAAGGATGGCTTGCATTTTTTAAACGAGAATTTACACTTAGCTTGTCAAGACTAATAAAGTTGTTTCTGTACACGACCTAAGAAAAACATGGGGCAGGATGTGGGAATCTAATCCCTGAAAGGTTATGCAGCAGTTTATAATTCGATATATATTGCATTCTGTAGACGATCTCCGAGGAACCTCTACCCGATTTTATTTTGTTAGTTCATGTTGATTGTTTTGTTTATTGTCGTTTTCGAGAGTTTTTATTAGTTTGGCATGGGTGGCTGGAGCGATCGAGGCATAGTCTAATATCTTCATAATTGTATGTAGCTTATTGATAGGCGGCATTATTTATCAATTTTTGCGTACATCAAACATTTACCCCAGTCATAACTTCATTCCGTTATTGCGTCATAATTACCAATATCTCTACTTTTGTGCTATTACCATGATTAAACTTACTAATAAGTATATCTTTGTAAATATGAATACACATATTTACAATTTGTGTAAACTTCTTTGCCTAATGCTTTTCATTAAATATAATTTAATCGAGTTGTAAAACAGATATGATAATTAGATGATAATAATAATCTACTTATGTAGATAGCTAGCTGATAGATATTTTCAGGGCTAAAAGATAAAAAGTAGAAACTTCTTTCTAGTCATTTAAGTGACGGCAGTGAAGACTGAGGGGCATGACTCTACAGCTATGAGGTTAAAATATCGATTTACAGAATTATAGTTTTGGTAAGTTTGACTTTGCCCTTTTCTATATTCCGAGGTAAGGTTCTATTTTATGACAGTGACAAATTTCTCATACGATTAGTATACAAAATATTTGTCGTTTACATTATCACCATTTATTTACTGACAGCGCTTGATTTCATGCAATGTATATATTTTTTAAATAATTGAAAAAGTTGTCAGCCAAGTTCAATGTCTCAAAAATTTCATCGATTCCTACGAAATATTGCACCCGACGATCTTGCCCCCCCCCCCCCCCCCCCCCTTCATGGAGTTTATTTAGGCACGATCACATGGATACGTTTTGATTTATTTTATTGTACAAGTCTGTAGCCGCGTCAGTAACCTCGGCCGCTGACAGCGTCCACCTTAACACCACGAGCAGGTCGTGGTGTGTCTTTGCCTAGTGGCTAGCTCAGACATAGATAGGTCGATGGGTTTGAGCATAGAAAAACAATTAATTAAACAAAGTAGGAACTAGGAGACTACAAAGATGTTCGGCAGTGGTTACTCAGTACAACTCAATACTCAGAATTACAAAAGAAATAATCCACACAGGTGGTTTTATTATACAAAACCATCAACTCAAAAGAGTTACTGAACTGAACAGGCATAAAATAAATAGCACATGGTTTGAGTAGAAAAATGCAAATGGCCTCCGGCCCATGAAGTTACTAGATTGAACAAGAAAGAAAAGTAAATAATTAAATAATACAGTGTGGCAATGCCAACACTTACCTCGAGAGCCTCCTCGACAGATTATTAAACACTAGAGTCAAAAAAAGCTAGCACTTTGGTTCGAGAACCTCCGTGCACATTTACTCTGGTACCTTCTATACCTTTCTCATACGTACTCAAATTGTGGAAAGCATAAAATAGCTGTATAATAATGGAATTTTGAAATACAGATCTAAACAGAATAATGGTCTATCCGAGACGAAAACCGAAGGGAACGAACAGGACGTCTTGATCAGAGAACGCCCCTCAAGAAAACCACGAGGTTGGCAAAACGTCGGTAGCAAGCAAGACAGTCAAACGCCTCAAACTCACAAACTGAATCGAATGAACGAAACCAGCTTGGCTCTACAAATAGACTAAGGGCAAGACTTCTTAGCAAAAACACAAATAAAGGTCTAAGAAAACATTCATCCCAGAAAAAAACACTCCGTGTAAAAACGGCAGCCAAGTCTCTTTACTTCAAAAAAATTCAACACTGAAAAGGAGTGATATCAAAAAAGGAGCCAAGTCAATGACATTTCCAAATATTTAATCGTATTTTTGAAATAAAAGAATAAACACCGAGAAATACTTTACAAAAGGACTTGGCGCATCGTTTTTTTAAAGACATCATTCTATCCTAAAAGTAGAAAGAAATTTACAAATAGGTAGGTACATTTTCCTCTTTCTATTAGAGCCAGAATCTATTAATCAAGCTACTTTTAATAATGGCTATTTTATAGTTTTGTCAATGGCGATAGAAGAAAGATTTCATGCTGTAATAGATAAGTAATATAAGGATGGAAGAATTAAATAACAATTGGAAGTGGGCTCATACATATTCTTGCAGTACCTACTGTTAATATGGTGATATTAGAAGGGAATCTTTTCATAATTTGATCTTGACTGAAGGAAATCATGAAACGTTGTCAAATAATTACTTACTATCTATGGAACACTATTATATATTTTTGAAGTGTCAAGTGTATAAAGTTATTTTTTTTAATAGAAATACAATGTGACTTCACTGTGTACTTTGTGAAATGTATTGCTATAAAATGCAGTAGAAATTTATTTCATGATGAGAAGGATTAACGCATTAGACTTACCTAATTAATATGTTGCCATGATACAATATTACGAAGATAACTATTGTGTATTTATAGAAAACATAGGCAACAGTTTCATCGCGTATATATTCAAATAGAAAATATTTTACAGTAGGTATGTGTAATAAGTAATTGAAAGATGTTTCCCTATTATTCTAAAAATTCTTAATGACGGTTGTTTATAAATGGCATATGCTTATGAATAGAAAAATGTCTTTAAAAAAACGTTGCGCCAAGTCCTTTTGTAAAGTATTTCTCGGTGTTTATTCTTTTATTTCAAAAATACGATTAAATATTTGGAAATGTCATTGACTTGGCTCCTTTTTTGATATCACTCCTTTTCAGTGTTGAATTTTTTTGAAGTAAAGAGACTTGGCTGCCGTTTTTACACGGAGTGTTTTTTTTCTGGGATATCACTTCTTTTGTTAGTTTATTCATACAGCTTGTAGCACATGTCCGAGCAAGGACTAATTTCTTTAAAAAAATACGCCTCAACCGATTTGGATAGGTACTAAGAAAAGTTGCGTTTGGTAAAAGATTAAAATGATTATCCAAAAAAAAAAACTTAGGTTTCGTTACAATCGGTCCAGCCGTTTTCGATACTTGACGTCACTTCCGGTTTTGAAAATGGGGCCGAAAATAATGTCTTCTTGAAATCATAATTAGATGTCCTACAAAATTACATAATTTGATAACAATCGGTTTAGCCGTTTTCGATATATAACGTCACTTCCGGTTTTGAAATGGCGGCCGAAAATAATGTCTTCTTGAATTCATAATTATTAGTCCTACATATTTCCAAAATTTGGTTGCAATCGGTACAGCCGTTTTCGATATATGACGTAAATTCATGTTTTAACAATGGCGGCCGAAAATAATGTCGTCTTTAATTCATAATTATTAGTCCTACACATTTCCAAAATTTGGTTGCAATTGGTACAGCCGTTTTCTATATATGACGTCACTTACGGTTTTGAAATGGCGGTCGAAAATAATGTCGTCTTGAATTCATAATAATAAGTCCTACATAATTGCATAATTTGGTTGCAATCGGTACAGACGTTTTCGATAAATGACGTCACTTCCGGTTTTAACAATGGCGGCCGAAAATAATGTCGTCTTTAATTCATAATTATTAGTCCTACACATTTCTAAAATTTGGTTGCAATTGGTTCAGCCGTTTTCGATATATGACGTCACTTCCGGTTTTAACAATGGCGGCCGAAAATAATGTCGTCTTAAATTCATAATCAATATTCTTATGTCCTACATATTTACACAATTTAGTTCCAATCGGTACAGCCGTTTTCGATATATGACGTCGCTTCCGGTTTTAATAATGGCGGCCGAAAATAATGTCGTCTTTAATTCATATATTAGACCTACACATTTCCCAAATTTGGTTGCAATCAGTACAGCCGTTTTTGATACATGACGTCACTTCCGGTTTTAAAAATGGCGGCCGAGAACACTGCAACCTTGAATTTATAATTATTCACAATGTACGTTTACTAATATCTATTTAAAAGTATAAAGTGGTGAATTTAATGTCATTTAACATATTTATGACGTAATTCATCAATCATCATATTTATGACGTCATTTCCGGTATAGGTAATAAGAATACAATCTAGTTTTATCTAGTTGATACTTCATGAACGACCATCTGAATTCATAATCCCTATATTTCCGTAAAATCGGTCATGCCGTTTGTAATATATGACGTCACTTCCGGTTTCATTTAGTGGTTCCTGCCGCCATTTCCGGTACCGTTAATTTGTTTATTCATTTTTCCCAATTGATTTTTCAAATAAATAGTAGAATGAATACGCAGGAGCTAGTTCAGTTGCAATCGGTACAGGCGTTTTAGATATATGACGTCACTTCCGGTTTCAGAAATGGCGGTCGAGAACACTGCAACCTTGAATTTATAAATTGTATTGTCTATATTACAATGTAAGTTAATTATGTACGTATTTTAAGTATTTTAAGTAATGTCGTTGAATGTAAAAAAAAAAATGTCAAGTTGTTCAATTTTCGAAAACTCTTAAAAATCGGCACACAGATTATCATATTGGGTCAGAGGTTTTAACCGTTGCCAATGGATATAAATATCTGGGAGTTTGGTTTGATAGAAGGCTGGACTGGAAGGTGCAGGTTGACAGAGTTTCATTGAAAGCATTAAAGAACATGAACTTTGTAATGCGAAATTTAGAAGGAGTAAACACAAATGTAAAAATTCAAGCATACAAAACATTAATTAGGCCAATTTTGGAATATGGTGGTGCCATTTGGGACCCTTATAAAATTAACGACATTTACAAGATTGAGAAAATTCAGAAAATTGCTGCAAGAAAGGTAACAAATAATATGAAAAGGTTTATTACATTCAGAAACGATCATGGAATTGTTGTAAAGGAAAGAATTAGCCCTACAGCTTTGTTGGAATCTTTGGAATGGGAAAGTTTGGAAGATAGGAGAAAATTGACAAGGTTAGGTAATATGTTCAGAATTCGACAAGGCATTGGTGGATGGAATGAATTGCGAGATTGGTTGGTGGATATTGAGAGAGAGGGACGGAGGACACATACTGGCATGTTAAAGGAATGTTTTTCAAAAACAGATATAGGGAGGTATTCCTTTCTTCACAGAACGGTCCGAGATTGGAATGGTTTGGATAAGAATGTGTTGTTGGAGCTGGTTTTGGAAGATTGCACTGTGAAGAGGTTTAAGGAATTGATAAGGGATAGATGTTGATGTTTTATAGTTTGTATTTAATTTTGTTCCCTTGTAATTTTGTTCTCTTAGTATTATTATAACGTTATTGTGAATTTGAAGTTTATGGTTTGTGATTGTTTTCCTTGCCACATAAAATGTACAATTTTTATTGCAAGATGTTTTGAATAAATAAATAAATAAAATAAATAAGTATAATTTGTTGAAATAAGTGAAATATTGCGTATTTATGACGTCACTTCCGGTTTAGAAAATAAGAAAATATTTTTTTGTTATTGATACTTCATAAAGATGACCATCTTAATCGAATGGCGCTAATTTCGTTCTAATCGGTCCAGACGTTTTTGAGATATGACGTCACTTCCGGTTTAAAAATGGCGGCACAAAAAATCACAAGAGGCAAGGTATCATCAGACGCCAAAAGTGCATATGTGGTAAAAATTTCAGGTTGATCGGTTCAGCCGTTTAGGCTGTGGCGGTGATAGCAACTTTTTCGGGAATCATATGAAGAAGAAGAAGAAGAAGAAGAAGCAGATGAAAGCGGTGTAATTTCACGATTTTCACTGCCCTCTAGGTCGTAAACGGCATGACCGGTTGTTGTCGCGTGATGTATATGTAGTCAGGTGGGCCATAGCTCAAAATTAAGACATTTCACAACAATGTGAGATTTTCCATTGTTGAGATCCAGTAGGCCGAAAATGCTATGTTGTTGCTTACAGTAAAAGTAGTTGGTCTGCTCCTCAGTTTATATAGGCATTTACGGTATGTTGAGTGACTCTGAGTGTACGGTACGACTTGGCTGAGTGGAGCGACCGCTCCACTAGATAGACTAAAACTGAAAGGCGTGAGCCGTATGTGAATCTACTTTACCATGCTTCCCGGTTTACCCTGGCTCGCGGAGTTCACGTCCAAACCCCTCGGTAGTCGACACGAAAAGACCTCGAGGGAAGTTACATGATTTACGAGCAAGACAAAATATCATCCCTTACATTACATCCGGTAATGGAAAATTACCTGTACAACGTCAGAATGACAGCTCGCATCAAAACCTACAAGGTCGTGACTATGCTACTTGACCGAGCAGTGGCGCTATCACACGGCCGAACAGATAACTAACAGTAAAAGAGTGGGAAAATACAAAACCCAATAGGTGGAAAAGATGTTAGGTAGGTAATAGTTTTTTAAACTGTTACAATTCCAGAAAGAAAGCCTTCACGGCTGACTTGTAATTCGTTCACACAAAAACGACGTAAGGCAAAAGCGTTATCTGTGAATTTCTTATCTACAACGTGTCATGAAGAGTCAACCTGGACTCATTGCGAACTTCCATGCTTTTGTATAACCCAGGTTTTAATATTGAAATGATAACTTAGTCAGTCATAGCAATAGGGAGAAAGTTGTTTTAATTCAGGTCAAAGAAATCGACTTTTGTTTTAGATTATTGTACTCTTACGAAATTTAAGTTATCTTTTTCGCACAGTAATCTAAGACAATGTGTCGATTTCGTTTAACCTAAATTAAACCAACGCCTCAGACAAAAATATACCTTATATTAATATGGCCGAGCATGACTGCGAGAAAATAAGTAGATTAGTTGAACACCAGTATTAATATAATTGCATGTCTTCACAAAATGCACAAACGTCAAAAGTCACATCAATTGGAAAACCTGGTAACAACTTATCGTAAATTGAAACCATATGAATACCTGTCATTGGGATGTATCTCTAAAAAATATTAATTTACTACGTATTAACACAAAAAAATAATTACAAAATGCACTTTTCACCCGAAAAAGTAACATTTTCATTCATAAAATATAATATTAAAATCTCATGTGACATTTTGGCGGGAACATCTATGTGTGACGTAGGTATATGTGTCCGGTGTCATATCTAATTCACAACACTCTCTCACCACGGTTATTACTTTGATGCAATGGCAATGGAGCCCCATGAGCCATGACGTCAATGCCGATATTTCTGTTTTAAAACACGGTTAAATAATTTCAAAATTCGGAAATGTATATCAATCTTTCTGTATCAATTACTTGAAAACTATTTATCCCACAATAATAATGTTTTGTTATTATGACATGTATAGTTTTAATATTTATTGCTTTTAATTCATTCTGTAAATAGAGAGAACTAGAGAAGGAACTAGAGGAGAGATTCATATCATGTCTAATCTTGAATTCAATTTTCGATCTCTAGATCGTCGGTTTGGCGGCTAAATGCCGTAATATTTGAAAATAATGATTCGTTTGATTTGCCTTAAACTTGAAATATGTTATTCCAGGCTCTCTGATCTCACGATGAGGATCTCTCGCACGATCAGAAGGTCATGTCGGTTATTTCTACTCATTGGTGTCGTCGTGTTGGGGACTCTCCACATCCTACTGGAACAGAAACAGAAGGCCAATCAAGAAGTTAAGAAGAGTTTATTCAAGATGCCGGTTAGAGGAGAGAACAATATATTTTTCTTGGAGACGAAATGTGCTGTGAGAAACTCAACAGAGACGTCACCGCCTCAGGTGAGTATATAGTGTGGGGAATTTTCATGTCATTTTTTCAATTTTCAATCTATCAGGAGATAGGTATATATTTTACCAATGAACGGATTTCAAAAATATTAGGGTCTGCCAACAAAAAAGCTGTTCTGATCGATCGTAAAACGGTGCGACCTGTGTATCGGTTAGTAGCAGAGAAAAATAAACATACAAACAGAGGTCTGAGCCAAAAGAGCCAAAAGGAGTCGCTCTCTCAATAAATGAAAATTGCTGATAAAAATGTTGAACAGTCCTTGGAAATGTCCCCCACTAGGTGAGGCTGACGGTACAGTCGTCGTGCGCCATCGAGTCCGCATCAAGAGCGAACCCCAGCGCTAGTGTCTACCTCTACCACTCGTGTCCCCTGGACCCTGGAAGTCTCCAGCGATCCCCGATGTTCGTCCAGGAGACCCTCGCGCTGCACAACGTCTTCATCTGGAATCAGGATGTGGGCAGCATGTTCGAGGACACGGCTCTGGAGGAGTGGTATCTGTCAGGGAGTTTGTCTGAGTCGGATTATCCGACTGAACACGCCAGTGACGTGCTGCGAGTCCTGGCGTTGTTGAAGTTCGGCGGAGTCTACCTGGACTTGGACTTCATCATCACGAGGTAAGGCACTTTCTCGGTTCTCTTATACCACTTTCACTCGAGAGAAATGAGAGAGAAATAATTGTTTCATAAGTGGATGTAACTTTGATAGGATGGTCACATGATCAGTTGATTTATTAGTAGGTCTTTTTGATTTTCGCTTTGTGTATTGTGAATAAGCCACCGGTTATTCAACAAAACCGCGCCAAACTATGCCATTTCTGATAAGATTGGAGACCAAACCCGTTAACCAATTGATCTCAAATTTTAATCATGATTAGATAAAATACAAACTTAGAGATATTTATATACTTAGGTATATTTTTAAAATTCAATTTCATACGTCACTCAGCGAGACAAGAATATAATTCAAGTTTTCACCAAAAATCAACTAATTATTACTAATTAACAAAGCAAAAACCCAAGCGCCAATACATTGAACATAGATAATTGGACATTTGCGTACAGCCTTATATTAAAATCTGGGATACTTTCTTGACGTGAGACTTGTTATATATGATTAGATAACATATTGATATTACATTTTTAAGGACTATATTACATATTCAAGTGCGTATTTTAATAATATTAAAGAAAAACACGGCAAAAAGGGCTCTTGGTTCCTTTTTGCAAAAAGGAACCAAGCGACAAATATGTTGTTTTTAAAGTGTTTTGTGAATTTTGTGTGGTATACAAGAAATATTTTAATTGTATTTCATCAAAAGCAATCAAATGGAGCAAAAATATCAGAAGTATATGTAAGTATATTTTACCATGATTATACATAGGTTAGCTTTAATTCTTGGATCCTTATTGCAAAGCTTACAATGATCCTTGTTATAACTTTACATGTTAAAGTGGCGCTTGGATCCTTATTGCGTATATAGATTTCTGATTTTGGCGCTTGGTTCCTTTTTCATTTTCTATTTATTGCGTTTAATGGGCATTACAGGCCTGCTGTCGCTTGGATCTTATTTGTTTTATGTTCTCTGAACCAAGTTGAATATATTTCCACAGCTAACTCAAAAACCTCAAAATGTCGCTTGGTTCCTTATTGCTAAACACGGTCCAATTTGTCTTTTATCTAATCACGATTAAAATTAAAAATCATTTCGGCTACCCATTTTGTCTCCAATCGTACCCAAAAAGGGCCTTAATTTTAAAAGTGTTAAATACGATATTTATCGAAAAATTATCGTTTATTTACCACTTTGAGGTTGTACCACAGGTCATAAAGTACTCCAGTTTGCGGCATTATTTAGTCTTTTAGGCTGTCAGGGGTCGCTATTATATGAATTTTTAAAATTCTGTAGTCGGAAGACAAAATTTAAAAAAAAAATTTAAAGGAACAGTGCGTTTCCTGTTCACTTACCCAGACCTCTTGATGTTCGAAGTTTGTAACCGGTTTGCTCTCCCCCGAGCAGGAATTTCGGCAACCTGCCAGCGAGTTGGGCGGTTAAGGAGACTGTCGACTGGGTGGCGAACTCCGCCTTGGCCATGTCTGTGGACGGCGTTGGGAAGAGGTTTGCGCAGATGGTCGTGGAGGAGCTGCGCACCAACTTCCACGGGGACGCATGGAGCCAGAACGGAGGCGGAGCCATCTCGCGGGTGCTCCACAAGCTCTGCAAGTACTCAGATGTAAGCAAGAAACCAGCAAGGTGGCCATAGACTTGATAGCATTATGAGGGAGCGTCTTCATTCGGCCCTTTAAGACACATTCTTTGTTAATTTTTTTAGCAGACCAGACGCCACAGGTCATATTGTTCTATAGAGTTGAAATTTTCCACACATCCTAACATCATATTTAGTAGATAAGTGTATTAGATGAGTTTACCTCAATGTCTTTAGAAGTTGTCATTTGTCCAGTGTGTCATGTGTCATGTCATGTCATGTGTCAGTGTCATGTGTCCAGTGTGTCATGTGTCATGTCATGTGTCAGTGTCATGTCATGTCATGTGGCCAGTGTGTCATGTCATGTCATGTGTCATGTGTCCAGTGTGTCATGTGTCATGTCATGTCATGTGTCAGTGTCATGTGTCAGTGTCATGTGTCCAGTGTGTCATGTCATGTGTCCAGTGTGTCATGTGTCATGTCATGTGTCAGTGTCATGTGTCCAGTGTGTCATGTGTCATGTCATGTGTCCAGTGTGTCATGTGTCATGTCATGTGTCAGTGTCATGTTTCCAGTGTGTCATGTCATGTGTCCAGTGTGTCATGTGTCATGTCATGTCATGTGGCCAGTGTGTCATGTCATGTCATGTGTCATGTGTCCAATGTGTCATGTGTCATGTGTCCAGTGTGTCATGTGTCATGTCATGTCATGTGGACAGTGTGTCATGTCATGTCATGTGTCCAATGTGTCATGTGTCATGTGTCCAGTGTGTCATGTGTCATGTCATGTCATGTGGCCAGTGTGTCATGTGTCATGTCATGTGTCAGTGTCATGTGGCCAGTGTGTCATGTGTCATGTCATGTGTCAGTGTCATGTGTCATGTGTCCAATGTGTCATGTGTCATGTGTCCAGTGTGTCACGTGTCATGTCATGTCATGTGGCCAGTGTGTCATGTGTCATGTCATGTCATGTGGCCAGTGTGTCATGTGTCATGTCATGTGTCAGTGTCATGTGTCATGTGTCATGTGTCCAATGTGTCATGTGTCATGTGTCCAGTGTGTCATGTGTCATGTCATGTCATGTGGCCAGTGTGTCATGTCATGTCATGTGTCAGTGTCATGTGTCATGTGTCCAGTGTGTCATGTCATGTCATGTGGCCAGTGTGTCATGTGTCATGTCATGTCATGTGTCAGTGTCATGTGTCATGTGTCCAGTGTGTCATGTGTCATGTCATGTCATGTGGCCAGTGTGTCATGTGTCATGTCATGTCATGTGTCAGTGTCATGTGTCCAGTGTGTCATGTGTCATGTGTCCAGTGTGTCATGTGTCATGTCATGTCATGTGTCAGTGTCATGTGTCATGTGTCCAGTGTGTCATGTCATGTCATGTGTCATGTGTCCAGTGTGTCATGTGTCATGTGTCCAGTGTGTCATGTGTCATGTCATGTCATGTGTCAGTGTCATGTGTCCAGTGTGTCATGTATCATGTATCATGTAAATGTTATATTATTCTCTAATATGAAAGCTGATTGAACTTATCTTGCACTATTGTCCCACAATAAAATAATACCTGTCAGAAAAAGCAAATATGTGACTTCCCCCCCCCCCCCCCCCCGACCCCGCCGCGCACCCGCCAACGCACGGAGGCCAAACAAGTCAAAGAGGGTATTGTGCATACTTTGGAGGTACCCAAAACAGTTTTTAAACCTTCCGTGGCAGGGTGGGAAGGGTTTTGTGCCGCTGTCATCGTGATCAGCTATTATAAGTAGTGAAATGTAATGCAAAAACCAGTACTATTTTTACATTATACTTCATAACTTCCACACCGTAAAAGTTACCACTCTACAACATTGCAAGGATGTTAAATAAACAATTAGGACACACATATATTTTTTTTTAAAACATCCAAAAATACGATTTTTAGGGGGGGTCGTTTTAAGGACAAATTTGGGAATTCCCTCCACTTTTTTCATTTTTGTGCCCAAATAAAATTATAATCAAATTATTCATTTTAAGATCTTCATTTCTTGATAAAAATGAAGTCTCTATCACTAACGGTTATAAAAATAAAATTGTTTTAAGAAAGCAAGGCCCACCTGAAAATGACTTTTTGATGGGCCCGTTTCTCGGACCCCGTTCAAAATATGTAAAAACGCTGAAAGAGCCATGTGTTTCTTTCGGCTTCCTAACATGTATACCAAATATGAACAAAATCGGAGTCGTACCCTCATATTTCAACAGTTTTTTTATGCCTTGGCGTGGATTTACCCGTGTTTGACTTCAACATCGTGTGGAAAGAAAGTCCTGTAATTGAGCGAGTGAAGCGAGCGACTCCGTTTGGGTCAAATTTTCAAGGACCTCTTGATTTTTTTTGTTACTGCCGGTATACAGGCCACAGTTTTCTTCGATCGAGCTAAAATTTTGCACACATGTACGGACCATCTCTGGGCGTTACAGACCCTTATCTTTTGAAATCCGCTGATTGGTTCAAAATTTTTAAAAATATCTTCCCATTGGTTGGTCCGATCATTTTGAAATTTTGTCAAGTCATTGCTACTAACAATGTCTCAAATCTTACAATGTTTCAGCCAAGTTCTCCAATTGGTTTAAGATTACATTATATTTTCTGATAAGTCGAAAATCAAAATGTTCCGATTAAGTTCAAATTTTGCATGGTGATCAAGACTGACATGATCTAAGCTTTTGCACATTTTAAGCCAATCAGTCAAATATATATTGTCATTCTAAGAGTTTAGTATGGGTTGTCAAAATAGATTCCTGGAAAAGTACAAAAGTAGGAAAGTAACGACACAATGTATCTGTAATTCATCCAGAGTGTTTATATGGAGATTAGAAAGTAGCAAAGAAAAATGTATTGTGTCGTATCATGCATCGTGTTTGACAGGGAATGTTACATATGTCTGTGCTCGCTCATCAACGCGTTTCGTTTCCTCCCAGATCGACACGATGATCGCGAACGCCAACGACCCCAGCAACTGTCATGGCTTCGTCGCTTTGCAATCCCACGTGTTCTTCCCCCTCATGTACACCTGGAGGGACTTGTTCAACGAGACACACAGCGATGCCGTCATGAAGATGATTGAACACGCGCACGGAGTGCACTTGTGGAACAACATCAAGTCTGACGTCAGCTACAATCCGGAGTCGAGACAGCCCATGGCGTTGCTGAGACAGCAGTTCTGTCCAGTCACCCACAAGATGTTGCTCCAGGACGCCTTCCATCTACAACCGTAGCAACAGAGAGCGACTCCTTGTAGATCTTTTGGCACGGGACTCTGTTTTTTTGTCTATTACTTCCGGCTATACAGGCCATAGTTTTTCTTCGATCCAGCTGATTTTTTTTCACTTGGATTCCACTGGATGTCCGAGAATGAAGTCACCACACATCAATGTGCAGTCACGCGGTCTGGCAAGTCGCTGCACCTGTGCTATTGATTGGTGAAGGTCGTCAACAAGTTCACGAGAGGGCTTTGGCGGGAGATAAGCTCAGCCGATGTACACAATTCTTGCGCAGGGGAAGGAGATATCTTGACCCAGATTATTTTACACTGCGAGTTGGGACATGGTTCCAGAGGAACCTCTCCAGCCACGTCCACCTCCTCTCAAGACATCATCCTCTTGCCCGCCTCGCGCAGGCCTGTCCTTCCGATGTAATAGATACTGGTTTGAATCAAGTATTTCACCCGAAAGAATGTTTTCAGTCAACCATGTTTCAGCTACGCAAACGACGTCTGCCTCACTGTTGTCAATGAAATGAAGATTGAATTCGCTCAGGTTCTCAGGCCAGCAATGCTTCGAGCGTTCATGTTGTAAAGTGCAGCTCTTTACCATGGTGTCCAGCCATATCCGCGAATGTGCCAAAGACAAGGTAGAAGCATAGAAATATGAAGAGCCACTTGTGTATCTCAATACTCATGCTGCCCTATTCATGTTTGTTGATCATTGTCGTCATGCACTGCACATATCGCTGATCGGTCAACTCATTGTGAGGGAAAAGAACTGCACGGAAACACGGGTAATGTTGGCGAGCTCGGAATCGCGAAACACTGGGAAGCACGACCAACAAAACACGTGCATACTCCACCACTGACTGGACTGGACTTAAACCAATCTGGCAATGATCCTGATTCATCTGGTTCAAACTCGTCCACAGAACCATCAAGTAAGTTTGATATTGGGCTTGGTGATGAAGGTGATGCTGAACTATTGAAGAATACCTGGGTACCAGAAGAAGGGTGCAAGGATTTTCCTCTGCAAACGACGAGGGAGTTCACAGAAGAACGAGACATTTTCAAAGCAAGTGGTTAATCGAGTCTTCATAGTTGGAATAGATTAGATAATTATGGTTTAACGGCGCGTCAACGACGAGGTTATATTACGCACATTCATTTTTACTTTTAACTTTGTTGATTATAAGTGGAGACATGGGGAGGGATCGACCTAACGGGCCCGACCTGACGATCCTGGGGAGTCCAGCACTAGAAGGACTGCCATGCCGGAATGTGGACGGACCCGGGAGAGGAAGGCTTCGGGCCAGTGGAACCCGATTTCAGGGGAATCACCATCTCGAGGGGGAAGGCCGGCCCGAAGGGACCGCAAATTCAAGGGAGAACATGGGTAGGTCGACCCTACAGTACGTTCTACAAGGAATTTGCAACAGCGAAAAATCAATTTTCCATTAAGAATTCCTATTTTCCACACTAATTTTGTCTAGTTTTCTGACACTACCTCTTCCTCACCTCATAACAATAGATGACCAAAGAAAATCCACATTTCTGAGGTGTATACAGCATTTTATTGGCGTTTGTATTTTGGCATTTGCCCTCAGGCGCTGAAAGGTCCTTGTAGAACGTACTGTAGCAGCTCTTTGTCTGGACCTCACCTGTCCGGCATGGACACAAGAGCATATACTCGCCGGCTTAGCTGCAGTGGATCATTGGCAACACAAACCCCACCACCGCGCTATGGTAGCAGCCGTCGGGGGGTTGGTTGGATTATTCCCATGTCAAACTAGTATATTCTGCATAGGCATTTAATTTTTTTACAGCTTGGAAAGGGGCATAGGATTTCATTAAACTGTTAGCCAATTAGCCAATTAGTTCTGGCACCTTTCTCATATTGAAAGATAGCAAAGGAGGTTTTCGACAGTCTTATTGGTGTAAAAAGTCAGTGTTCGAAAACCGACAGCAGAGCGCTGCAAGTATATTCACATGTCAAAGAAGAAGCCCATTGAAATGGCCGTACTCTAGGAGCAATTGTTGACACAATTCGTATGTGTGGTCGACAAGAAATGGATTTGCACTGTAGTGTCGATTGGGGGCGAATTGAACTAACATTGTGCCCGTCCGAGTGTTAAGAGGACTATCTACCTGGGCCTTGTGCGGCCCATCATAACGTATGGCATCCCTGCCTGGCACCCTACAAGTGGTGCTAATATTACTAAGCTTGACAGAATACAGAATGTGGCGACAAAATTTATTACGGGTAGATACGACATTGACAGTGGGTGGGGACCGCCGTATTTTATCGAATATTAAGTCAATGGAATGTGTGCTTAAAGAAATTGACATTTTATTTCTAAAGAAAGTAATTTTAAATCTTGCAGATGTAGGTCCCCTGGTCCGTATTAGCGTTAATACATCTGCGAAGTCAAGGACAAATCTTATTGATATGATAAATCCGCCTTTTGCGAGAACTTTAAATTATCAGAATGGTTTTTATTGCAGGACAGCCAAAATTTACAACCGATTACCAACAGTTCTCAGAGAGGAAACTAGTATTAAAATTTTTAAATCCTTATACTGTCCACCTCTTTGGCTGCCATTAAAGATATACCTATTGTTATATTGTAATTGTAATTTGACCTGTGATAAATGCTGTGTTTTTAATTGTTGTTGACTTTGGCCTTCGGGCACCTTAATTCATGTTATTTATTAATTTGTCGTAATGTTTGTTTCTGTATTTATTATCTATTATTTATTATTATGTATTTGTATGTATCTGGTAGCGGGGCACTTGTGATACGGGGCTTTGCTCTATTCCCGCTACCAGCAAAACACTGTATACATGCTGATGTTTTAAAAATAAATAATAATAATAATAATAATAATAATAATAATAATTGAGCGAGCGAAGCGAGCGTCTCCTTTTGGCTCTTTTGGCACGGACCTGTTTTTTTTTTTTTTTGTTTTTTTTTGTTTTTGTTTTTGGCTGCTAATAGCCGATACACAGGTCGCACCATTTCACCGATCGATCTGAAATTTTGCACACATGTAAAACCAGCCTTCTCTGTTTGCAGACCCTAATTTTTTTGAAATCCATTCATTGGTTGAAATTTAAATAAACATCTCCTGATAGGCTGAAAAATGAAAATGGACTTCGACAAATGTGATCGATCTTATATTTTGCATGGTCATTAGGACCAACATTGTCTCTTATTTTACAAATTTTCAGCCAAATTCTCCCATTGGTTAAAATTTAAAAAAATATTGCATGTGCTTTTTGAAATTTAAACCAGAACCGTTTGACCGATCAACTTAAAATTTTGCATGGTCATCGGGTCCAACATTATCTGTATTTTTGACAATTTTCAGACTAAACTGTGTTTACATTCAAAAGTTATCGACAGTTTACGGATATTTTGCGTGTTGGCTATCATATTTCTCGAATTTCATATTTCACGGAATCTTCGAATCTTCACTTCAAGAGAGCAGAAACTTTCAAACGTATTATGAAACTGATATGACCGTTTAACATTTTTTTGAACGATATCCTGTGATTTTTGGAAATTAACAAGGAATCGTTCAATCGTAAAGGTTCAATCGATCAACTTAAAACTTTGCGTGGTTATTGGGACCAATATTTTAGGAATCGTTGGAGATTTTCATACAAGTCTGTGACGAAATTCTAGAATTATTGGCTTTTAAGGACATTTTCGTTAAACATAATTTCGGTTCGAGGTGTTGCGCGTATCCGTGCTCGCTCATCAACGCGTTACTCAGAGCGTTTTCCTAGTAATAATAATAATAATAATAATAACATACCCGTAGAAACCGCGCAAGGCTACCGCGCAACGCTAGCAACGTAGCAACACTGATCTTCGAAGCCATGTGAAAACCTGCCCAAGCAATGCTATGAACACGAGCCAATGATTCAAAACTAAATCATCAATGTAATGGGTGCTTACATTCAAAGAGTCGTCTTCAAGAGTAAGATAATGCAAATATTTTATTGTCTAGGAATATATTTTACTTATACCTACTGGTGTTCAATAAGTTAATTGCAGTATATTTGAAAAACAATATTTGAATGTAACATTTTAAAATAACAGTCACGAACCGAAGTCTAGCCCATATTGACACTCGTGTAAGGTTAGGTAGTAAACGAGATTGTTGAAAGCAGTGTTGCCTAGCGGGAATATTTAATTCTGTATTTTGTTTACTTATGTACGCCCATGCTTACTACCTCAGATCTGAGTGGAAATTGTATTCCTAAAAATGTTTATTTTACACTATGTGACTCTCGCAGATTCTTTGGAACTTTCTGAAACTTTCGTAGAAAATTATCTTTTTCCTCATCTGCCTTTATTTCTTCCATCCTGACAACTTGCCTGTAATTCCGGATCACCGGATGTTCAGCCGTGAATTTTTATTGACACTGCTTTCCACAATTCTCCTTACCCCAAGGGCGCAAGTGGGACTGAGAATTGTACATCTTTCTTCCCACATCGAAAATGGGATGCGTAATTTCTGAACCCGGTTATAACAAGAGGCTAACGGTCACCCTTGTTATTGTGATCCGGTATTTTTGGAGATGTATGGGACACATGAGGAATGAATCTACAGGAACACTGTTTCTTTTCTTTCAAAAATAGTATTGTTGTGCATTTAATTTTGTCATATGTTCTTCCCGCCTATTTCTATGAATTCGAGATTTATTTATGTCCACAGATTTATCACATTTATATACCATAGGTGATGGTGATTTCCATCACCTATATTTTATCATTAAGGTGTATCAGTATTATATTACGTTTTTGTATTAACTATTTTTATACAAAATTGGAATGCCAATACGAAAACGATTTTGAGATCTTAGTATTACATTTCGATGGTTGGTCTAATCCAATATCACATTTCTTCATACTTTGCTGTTCTTAATTTTGGCCGTTTTGAATTTTTTCTCCGTTTACTGACTGCTGCACGCTTGCTGATAAACTCCCCCCCTATTGTTTCCCCACTTCAATCTTTCCCCTCCGTGGATTCTCAGTTGCATCAGAAACAAAGCATTTGACACATCGTGATACAAAATGTGGCGAGCGATTTCTTCAATTAACATTAATCAGGTACGCCAATTTTGTCAACATTACCAAAATAATGATCTTTTTTTCAAATAATCTAAATTCATTTAAATTCCCATTGATTATTATAAAAAATTAGTGATTGCCCCATTTTTAACAAGGGTGGGAGCTCATTGCGCAATTTTTTTTTTTAATTCTGGCTCAAAATATGTGGTTATTTGGCAACTGATTTTCCATTATTATATCTATTATATCTACTAGGAAAACGCTCAGCGTAACGCGTTGATGAGCGAGCACTTGTTCGTGTAAACTCTTCAACAGGAATTCCGTACCAAACGCACAGAATCATATACGTACGTCCATATTGAATTGAAATATGATCCATTTAGGCCCAGTCTTTCAATACTCTGCTAACTTTTAAACTGTCGATTAGGACTGTATTGGCATGGCAACAACCAATTGAATGACAGAGTTTTGTACTAACTAACTGTTAACAGCTAATTGAGACTTTAGCAGAGTATTGAAAGACCGGCCCTTAATCAACATAAAAGTACCTATCTGTTTTATATTGTAACTTATGAATAGCAATCTATACACCTGGTACATACAGCAAATCCGATCTATTTGGCAGTGGAAACATCCATTTGATACGTCATTTCTGACATATATTAAAAAGTTTTAATTACCAAGAGGTATAACTTTTCTTGAACACAAGTACGATGTAGCCGGTGTTAGTGCAGCTGCTGTCAGCTTATTGAGCTCAACGGCAACAGTTGTTTACACAGGAGTGAGTGAGGGGGACGGACCTCG
Source organism: Leuctra nigra (assembly GCA_934045905.1). NCBI lineage: Eukaryota > Metazoa > Arthropoda > Insecta > Plecoptera > Leuctridae > Leuctra > Leuctra nigra. The sequence goes on along the minus strand of OW203767.1, from coordinate 38,727,624 downwards.
AGACTCAGGACCCGTCAACGAGTTGGTCTATCAGGATAGACAAGCTAGGTTTGGGGGTTTTGAAATACCATCGGAAATAGGTGATAATGGTACTGTTCACATAATCGGACCGAACTTGAGAGCATGTGATCCGAAGAAACACGATCTAACAGTAACTTCGGAGGAAATGTATTTAATGATTTGTGACTACGCATCACAAACGAATAAGAATAACGAGATGATCGACGCACTATGCTTGGCCATGATACTATTCGTTTCTGATGGTCTGCCGACTTTCTCCCTGCCTATGAGTCAGGGTAATAATGATTTATTCGCAGCGGCGTTACTGTCGACGCAGAGCGAAAGAAAATTGCCACCACCAAAGGTGAATCCTCATCTGGAGATGGGGGCCATAGTAGTGGTTAACCTAGCGATAGCTTTGGTAAAAGAGCAGATAGCGGTAGCTAGTAGCCGTAGACGAGATGGGATCCTCGATGTGTTAAGCAGCTGCTTGACTGATCGCGGGATGAGATTAAGCATTTATGGCTACTACAGAGACGCTTTTTTCTCAAGGGCGTTTAACATAATGCACCACGTAGATCCACTTGCAATAGCAAGCGTGCATCAAGGGTCAGGAGTGGACATCATCCCTTTTAGTAAAGTGTACTGGTCTTACTGTCAATTTAAATCAAACATAAATGACACTTTCCATTCTAGTATGTTGAACGGGTACTGGGAGATACTAACTAAGATGGTAAGTCTACCGACGAGTGAGCAGAACAGGGTTATCACCATGTATACCCTGACAGGCATACACCAAGTGGAGAGGAGTAGAAAGCCTGTTTTTCCACATCTTGATTTGAATGAATGGGACGATGAAAAGTATCTGAAGATGGAAGCCAGTCTGTGCACTGGCAGAGTGGTGACATTACCAGGCGAGCAAACGTTACCCACGCCTAAGAGGAGGAGGATAGAGTTGAAAGCGTTCACCCGAGTCGAGAAACCGGCTGAACAAGAGACAGAGAAGAGAGCTGAGATTAGGCAAAAGAAGAAAGTACATGAAGAACCTAGAGCTAAGATCATCCCCCGTCGAGAACCGGAACAAGCGTTTGGCTTCGCAGAATCTGCCACACTAACAGAACCACTAGAATTATCCAGTGATGCTGATACAACGAGTGGCGTAGGCGTGATAAACAAAGAAGATCCTGGTCAAGACGTATTTTTTTTTTTTTTTTATTTATTTATTAAACACACATACAAAATAATATGTACTTTGCCCTGCTAAGCTATAAAATAAATTAAGCTTATCAGCAGGAGTACTACATATAAACAATAAACAACTTATAATAAAACTTAATTAAACTAAAACTTATGCTGAAAAGAAAAGAAATCAATATAAACAATACACAAAATATCCTACAAAAAAAAGAAAACATATTGAAATACAAAAGAGAGATATGTTTTAGGTTATAAAAAAATCTTTAATGCCTAATTTAACATGACTAATTTTAGTGAAATTGTGCAAGGTCTCTGGCAAATTATTGAAAGTCATAGGTACTTTTACTGCTATTGTATTTCTTCCGTAATTGTTATTATATCGAGGAACTACATACTGAACCTTCCGAATATTGTATTTGTGAATTTTAGTAATCTTATTTTCTTTATTGAAATAATGTTTTAATATTAGGTGGTAATCATATAATTGCTGAAATGTGAACACTCCACAGAATGAGTATATACTATTGTTTTTAATTATTTCATTTTTTAAATGTTCCGGCAATAGATTCTTTAAGATTCTTGTTTGTAATTTGGAAATATTATTTATTAAATAATCTGATGCATGTTCCCATGTCAAGATACCATACCTCATAATACTTTCAACAAGAGCCAAGTACACAATCCGCAAAGTATGGAAAGGCAAATATTGTTTCAACGTATAAAATTTAAATACACAAACTCTTAACTTGTTTCTGACCGCATCAACCTGTGCTTTAAATTTAAAATTTTTGTCTATCATAACTCCCAAATATTTAATTTCATTTACCGTTTCTAATTTATAATTACAATTACAAATCCATGTATTATTTCCAACTACAGCTTTATTTTCTAAACACTCACAATCATGTAAAACAATATCGAGTCGAGACCTCGAGTGGGTTTTTTACACGTACGTATATGCATTACCTTTGTCTTCTTATAATTTATTACTAATCCATTATCATGTGTCCACCTAGTAATTCTGTTAAAATTTTCTTGCATTAACTCTTCTGCTTCCTCTAGATATTTATGTTCTGTGATCATTACGGTGTCATCTGCATATAGGTATACCTTACAATTTACTAAATTATTGCACATATTATTTACATATAATAGATATAATGTAGGTCCTTATATTGAACCTTGTGCAATGCAATTAAACTTTAAAATTTTGCTTTCACAATGGCTTACCTTTACTAATAACTTTCTATTTAACAAATAATTCATAAACCAGTTTAAAATTGGTCCCCTAATTCCTGATATTTCCAAAGCCGCTATTAATTTATCGTATTCTAGGGTGTCAAATGCTTTACTGAAATCAATGAAAAGAGCAACTATATCTTTATTATCATTTAATTTTTCATTTACGAAATTTGAGAAATTTTCAAGCAATTCTGTTGTACTTTTTCCCACTCGAAATCCATACTGAATACCATGAATGATGTTGTGCTGATCTAAAAATTTAACTAAATTATTTGCAATATATCGTTCCATTATTTTTTCGATTGAGGGTAGTATAGCAATGGGGCGGTAATTTCCATAATCGGAATGATCTCCAGACTTATAAACTGGGCGTACAACTGACAATTTCAAATCTTCTGGTATAATACCTTTCGAAATGGTAAGATTAATTAAATTTGCGATTAATGGACTAAGTTCGTTTGCTAATAAGTTTATGTCTTTCATCCTTATCCTGTCAATTCCTGCTGCCTTATTTACATTCATTTGTACTATAATTTTATAAATATCTTCACTTTTAGCTTTAGGTACATACATGGAACAATTTATTCCCTCGAATTGACCAGAGTTACCATCAACGCATAACTTCCTATTACATTTGTGTTTAATGTGATCAATACCATCTACAAAAGATTGCACAAATGAGTTCACAATCTCACTGAGAGTTTTATTTTTACCCAAATATTTACTTATCACCTCGTCAATATTTGCCTTTCCTTTTTTATTAATTATTTTGTTTATTTCATTCCAAGTTCCCTTGAAATCACCTTTTAAATTATTAAATTTAGTTTTATAATAGGTTTCTTTGACCTTTTTTATTTCTTTATTTAGCTTATTTCTAAAACTGTTGTACTGCACTCTGTAATTTTGCTTTAAATGAGAATTAGTTTCACAACTTTTCCATATCCTAAAAAGAGCATCTCTCTCTCTTGATTTTTCAATTAACTCATAAGTAATCCATTCTTTACTTCGTAATCTACGCTTCTTTGCCTTTACCTCTACAATTGACTTATTATAAGAATCATGAAAAGTTCCTACAATTGAATTATACAATTTTATTGGGCAATCATTATTCTTGTGTTCTAACTTTTCCCAATCACAATGTTTTAATTCTTCGATTAATAATTTTTCATCGATTCTTTTATATTTATTTGATGGAGCACTAATTAATACAGGATCATCGACCGATACTATGTCAGAGAACTGTAAGGTTGCCATAATTAGGTAATGATCAGATATTTTATTGGTTATCACCCCAGTTGCAATTTTTACACTACTATTAGCTCTCATAAAGATGTGATCTATACAAGAACGCACGACTCGATCTGTTAAGTATTCCTCTCTAGTATAAGCATTTATACGTCTTTCTAGTCCATTTGCTGCTAACATATCTTCATAGTCTTTGGCAACCTTATCGTCTTCGTTCATAATATCAATATTTGTGTCTCCTATAACAATCATATCATTTCTGTTTTCCACAGTTAAAATAACATTTTCTAATTCAGCAATAAAGTTAATTTTATTTAAATCCGGAGGTCTATAAATAGCTACAAGATCGCATTTATATTTACCTTTCGTGACCTGAACATGAATAAATTCAAACATTGCATAATTCATCTCATGTATTATTTCCAAAACACTGATATCCTGCCGACCATAAATAATAATTCCACCACCGCGTCTATTTTGTCTTAGCTTGTACACACTCGTGAAACCATCAATAATAAAGTATTTGCTGCACATGTCATCGACATTAGCCTCTGTAACTATTATGACATCAAGTTCATTTATCCAATTACCTAAACCTATCATAAATGCGTCCCAATGCTTTCTTATAGACCGTATATTTAAATGTACTATATTAATATTATTAACACTACTACTACCTCTAAAACACTTCATATAACCATCAATATCATCACACACTTGAAAACTTTGCCTCCAATCATCACAATCCTCGATGTCGAAAACCCAATCCATTATGTTATTAATTTAAAAACTGTGTACACATCAACAAACCGCTCATGACTCGATTTGTTGCTCAGATCCGGTAGCTTGTTTGGATCTGATCTTGCTCAGGTCATCCACATGAAGGATCGTAATGATGGAAGCGCCATCACTCTCACGCACTAATATTTTGTTGTTTTTATACCATACATATTTATACATGAATTCCTTAGCTGTTAATTTCGTTCTCCAAAGTAGCTCCTTGAAATAAGGCGAGAGGCTTTCATTTATAAATATTCTCCCACTAGTATCCTCATCAAAGATTTCTTTGGCATTCAATTGAATTGACTTTTTAAGATATAAAACTTGATCGTGCATGTTCCTACGAGAGAATTGCACAATGATCGGTGGTGTATTCGCCTTATTTCTAGTAGGAATTCTATGGGCAGCTTCAATATCTCCAACATCAATATTAACTCCTAATTTTTTCACAATGTTTACAACAATATCTTTTACATTTTCATCTGCCACCTCATTTACCCCATTTATTTCAACATTTTTTATGCGAGAATACTGTTCAAGATGAATAACTCGACTCGTCAAATCCTTAATAATTATCTCTTTATTTTCAATAGTTTTTGACAAATTTTCTACCGTCTTGGACATATCTTCGATCTTCCTATCTCTATCCTCGTTTCTTACACGCTCATCATCATACTGCTTTGCAAGAAATATCTGGCTCGCAACTACTTGATTTAACTTATCATAAATGTTTTTCAATTTCTCTTCTGATGAAAGTTTATCAAAGTCAATGCTCTGAGAGTCTTCTTGCCACTTAACTAAGTCATCCAGACCACCTCCAGTGACGTCACTCATGCTAGCCACGCTCGGACGACGCTTCACATTGGGTTTGCTGCTCTTACTCACGTCTTTGCACTTCGGACATTTCCATGCTGCCTTGGCTTCTGCAGATTTGGCGACATACGATTTCTTAGCGATTCCTGAACACTCGTAGTGCATGTCTGTCTTACAAAGCTGACATGTTATGAAATCTCCGTCCTCTGGCAACGAAACTACGCACTTAATGCACGACATTTTCCTTCACTGTAAATATACACAATAACCTGTATTTACGGAGCAGAGAAACACGTCCGTCTGCTATCGCGACTGATAGTCGAATCACTCGTCTAGCACATCTTCAGAAACGCAAGAAGACACGTTACGACAGTCTTTCACTAACCAGTTGAAATCAGTGAGTGACGATAGTAGCAGTCAAATCACGCACATACAAACCATCAGGTCAGTGATAGATAGTGAACTGAGCAAATTGCCATATGAAAATGTACCTAGTTATAGGAAGTGCAGATTCTGGGAAAGTGTGATGTCGAAGCACTTGCGGTTTGGACAAGAAGAGGATTGGACTGAAATACTGTTGGCTATCTTAGACAATCATGCAATCCTTACTTCTATAGAGAGGGCAGTACCGTTGAGGATGTCATCGAAAGAGAAGGGCATGATGCAGGCGATAATCAGGGCTTTTCATTATTGGCCCCACGACATAGAATTGAGTGATCTTGGTCCTAAATCAGATATGATGCTAATAGGACAAAGGATACAAACACTGATCACACTACAAGAGTCGCTCAAAATTAGGATGAAAGTAAGAGTGAAAGGTAAGCTGATTCCCCTGGACGAAGTCATGGCTGGTGAAACGATCGATTTTGTCAGCAGAGGGAATTACACCAGGTCATCCCAACTAGGGCAATTGTACGGTCTACTGGCCACCGGTAAAGTGCCAGGTATATCTAACGCCGATCTTAACATCATCAAACAATGGGATAGAGAGGCGAACCCCGATTCTTGACACTAGTCGAGAGTGAGGGGTAGTCGGGGAGGTAGGTTTCACAAGTACCTTGACGCGCTAAATAATTCATTACTCCCACATCCCTAGACACTCCAACTTGAAATTTTCACAGTAAGTAGATAACATATCAGTAATTATATGGTAAAAATTTAAAAATTATAAAAACATGACTTTTTGAGTAATACAATTTTGAATTTTTTACTTTCATATTTTTAAATGTTGTAATTTAAGAAACATACTGTGTATACAATAGTAAAATAGAGCATAAAAAGAGCTTCAATTTGGTACAAAAATAATCTTTGTACGATGTTTGGATCAAAAATTACGAGCTATGAAAGTGCAAGCGGAATGTTCAAAAAGTACAAAATCATGATATTTTGAAAGCTTGCACTGCGGAAGATGTTGCCCTCAAGGTCAAACAAAAAAACACGTGTCGACTATTTTTAGGTAGACAATATTCAATTTTTTTTAAATTAAAATCGCAAGAGGTCAGGTCAATTTTCGTCATTTTTTGGTTGTCCTGAGGCGGAACGACCCTAATACGAAATACACAGATAGACAGACAGACAGACAGACAGACAGACAGACAGACAGACAGACAAACAAACAGAGATTCGAGCCATAAGTTTCAAGTGGAGACGCTCGCTCCGTTCGCTCAATTAATTGATTTATATCTATCATATAACTACTATGATCAATCTAGTGTACCTGCTATTACATATTATACTTTCACCTTGGAAGCGTTTTTGGATATTTTTTTGTCTCATAAATAATGCACCTTGCATTCTCCTCTTGCTTTTATTACAATACATTTTCTTTTTTTCATCCGTGGATTCAGACTGGAATTGGAGTTGGTATTTGGGCCGGTGTGGGGGGGGGGGGGGCACAGGTGCTCTGGGATCGTGAGCATCCCACACCCCGCCATGAGAAGGGTGAGAGAGGCGAAAATGGCCCTCCGGGTGAGCGCGGGTGAGCGATTCAGTCTGAAACTGGTGGGAAAGCCAGTTCAGAATTGTGACAGACCGGGAGAGGAAGGCTTCGGGTTGGTGGGACCCGATTTCAGGGGGATCACCATCTCGAGGGAGGAGGCCGGCCCGAGGGGCCCGCGAATTTGGGGAGGGCATCTAAGTCTAGCCTGAACTGCACTTAGTTGGGACCAACTCGTAATGTGAGGCCCCACCACCGCGTCAAGGTAGCAGTCCAGCAGTCCATTGCATACGATAAGTTGTTTCAAACCGCCCAAGTAGTGTGAATTTTTGCTATGTTTACATGTGATATTGGATATTCCTCAAATATATCATTTTCGTTCATGTGATATTTACTTGATTAGGATTATCATATTTTAAGTGCCTCATTTCGTATGTCAGGGAGTCTGGACGTTCCCTAGAAGAGAGTTTTAACTCACTGGATTTGTGCTGCCACTTCATAAGAGAGGTTTCAGTTTAAAGAAGTGCGTTTTCTTCTGCCCACGTTGTCTTGACGCAAGATTCATAGACAAAGGGATGGTTGAAGCTCTTTTGAGGATATATTTGACAACTTTGAAGAAGTTCGACACTTCGGTTACGAAGACCCTTCTCATTTTACCAATCCTCTTCCCATCTTATTATGAGCATGAAAGTATCAACATGAAGACATAGATCCCTTCAATTCCATAATTCTTGGGAAAAACGACATGAATCTGAACCTAGCAGAAGCATTAGGTTTTGTTAGGTGAGGTGTAAGGAGCGGCTTATTCAAATGTGGCGCCCCAACTGCTTTACCGGCAGAAACAAAGCTCGACTTTCTGACCGCGCGAGGAGTGGCGCTCAAGTTTAATTTCATTCAAACAACTTTTACGATAGTTTTATGGTAGGAACTGGAGAGGGGATTTATGGCTTTTCAAGGGGTATTTAACTAGCTGCATTGGACTGCAGAGTCAGGAGTGCAACATTTTGTGTCCTCATAATAAACTCTCAGGAGAGGTACCGAGGTCTGAACCTGGACCTAGTAGATACTAAGAGACTGTGCGGGAGTTTAATCTAAATTCTACATTCTGTTAAGGTATCATGTTTGACGAGGTTAGTAAAGTATAGACGAGCTTCAATCAAATTACAAAGTAATAAGGCCGGGTATAGGACCAAAATTGGATTAAGTTTACTATCGATAGTTAGTGGAAGTTAGTGAATCCTATTGGCTGTGGAACTCGCGCCAACTGGATTCATTGGTTAACTGCTCACTAACTATCGATAGTTAGCTAATCCAAAGTTGGTCCTACCCGGCCGCGTATTTACGTAGGCTAACTGAATTCGAGACACAGGTCTCGAATTCGCATAGACTTCGTAGTCGCATTTTGCAACTCCGTAGCCTAACTGATTTCGAGACCAACTTCGTCGGTTCTCGGCTGCTTTCGGCTGCCTTCGTTCTTCCGTGTCTCGATCAGCTGATCGGGTATGTCTGGTTGTCGCAAAGGTGTTTGCATGCCGTTATAAATCATCATATCAAGTGATATTGATTTAACTAAGATTTTGCTTGGTGTTAAGAGTACGATCGAAATTATTTAACTTGATTTCGATAGTGAACATCAGTAAACACTCTAAAGGCTCGAGTAAATCTAAACAAAATCACGCTCAGAATTTAAGTTTCGAAATGAAAAATATTTATAGATTTTTATTGACGATTACATTACATATTAAATTCTCCTAATGATTTTATATCAGTAAATCTATTAAATGTTACTTTACTAATGAAACTCTTAAATCAGTTGAACTAATGTTGAATGTTGAGTGAAAGTGACAATTCGTATTTTTTTTAAGGGGCAAACATATCTTTGCATACTATTTTTAATCAAGTATTTTGTAATTTAAGTGAATTGCACTTAAATGTGGCGCTATGATTCCTTTCATTCCTTAGAAAAGTTAAAGAAATGAGAATATTACATGGACGGTTATTAATTATATATACATATGCCTGATGCCATGTATTTTCCATACATAAAAAATTTAAATTCAATTATTCTAACCTACCTTCTTACTGAGAATTTCCCTTTTGCAATATTATTTTATATATTCTAAAAATATTATTCGTGTCATTATTATATTTGTATTTAAAATGGATAGATATTATGTATTATGTAATATTATGAAGTGATTATTAATGGATAGGGAAATGGTATATTTCCTATCCAGTTTTGCTCTTGGTCACTACCGTAGAACGATATTTTTCTCTTAGAATTTTAATAATATTAATATTGCTTATTTGCTTACATAGATATAATAGCATATTAATGAACTACGTGTTGCTATTAGTTGATAGAAAGAAAATAATTTGTAATACGCGTGAATGCGACATTTAAATTTGAAGAATCCCATATTTAATATCAAGCGTGCGAATTGAAGACATGTGCAAGTCTCGAAATCAGTTAGGCTACGGAGTTGCAAAATGCGACTACGAAGTCTATGCGAATTCGAGACCTGTGTCTCGAATTCAGTTAGCCTACGTAAATACGCTACCCGGCCTAAGTATTGTTAATTCTCTTCTTCTTATTTTTCTTCTTTTAGCTAGGAGATTTCTCCTGTTGCTAGGCCTCTTCTTCTTTTATAATCTAGGACAAGGATTGCCAGCTATCAGCCCTCTTGATCTCTTGAGAGGTCGTCCTGGTAGTCTTCTTCCCGAAGGTCGTACCTGTTTACAAATGCGGGCAAGTCGCTCATCTCCCATCCTCTCCACATGGCTGTTCCATTCCTTCTTCCTGATCTTATTCCATTCCACCACGTCTTGAACGCCACATTGCTCCCTAATATTATCACTTCTTTGACAGTCCAGAAGCGTGACTCCTGCAATGTATTGTTAATTAATAATTGCAATAGTGAACTGGTCAAATTGAACTGTGGTACCGAATATTTTATTATTATTATAAGACTAGATCGTTCAAAGTGTAATTTTCAAAATACCGTGTGCGGTGTAAATAAAAAGAATATCAACGTAATTGGATACTTCGATTCAACAATTCCCTAAAATCTTTCCAATCCCTAACCGTTTGTCACAAAATCAATAATCGAGTTTCAATAATTGAGTTTAGAGTCAACATCAATAGCAGAGTTTCAACTCTCTAGTTCTGTGTTAGCAGCTCAGATGGGAGGTTTCAGTTTGAAGTAGTAAGCTGCCTTCAAGGTAAGTCGACTACAAGGTCCTGAGCACTCAACGGAATCACTTACAGTACCCTTCAGCTGTAAGAATTGATAGTAATTGAAGGGTGATGTCGGAAACTGATATTCATATTAATTATAATTTAAAAGATAAATATATTAAATCAAGTGTAGAACGGTCATCCTGTTACAAGCGGTCTCGAAAGCAGTAGTGGCTATAATTAGTGAAAAGTGGTGGCCGGTTACAAGTAATCTCAGAAGTAGTATCTGTTACAACCGATAAAACGGTATTCCGTTACACTGTCTTCCAGCAGAAGACCTGTTGAATGATCTACAGGAGCTCGTTCCAACACCGGGAAGCAGACGGGAGATTATAGCCATTTTAAACAATTTAACATGCACAAAGATTAGATTTTGACCTAACACAGAAACCCATGATATATCAAATAATTAAACAGTGTGTCAAAGTTTGTGTGATTGTAAAGTTTGTGTGTTGTGGAAATAAATCTATAAATAATATAAAAGAGGTTCGATTTAAAATATTCCAAAAATAATACCGTATATTGGATTGTTACCCGATGTATAGGTACAGGAAGTAACAATGTAATACTTGTAAGAATTTAAAATTGTTGAAATTTTGTTGCTAAGCAAAACATTTTAGTTGAAACTTCTTGTCGTCGCAAAATTACCGAGTGACTCTTCTCTTGCGTCCATAACGTTTGATTGATCTAAATCTCTAAGTATATGTTCCCTTGCGTCAAAACTCACGCGCTGTCTTCTAAATCTTGACTGCTGTGAGCGACAAGCTTCAAGATGACGTCGTTTTCGTCGAGTATGTCCTTCGATGCGGTGACGAAGCAGGTGCCTCGGGCTGGAGGCTACATGAAGACGCTGGTGGCCGCCAAAGGAGACAAGGATCCAGCTGCAGCTCTCGTTGACAAGGAGGTCGAACCACCCAGGCCGCCCAACCGCAGGGAACTCTACAAGTAAGTACTGTCCCAGGCCGCCCAACCGCAGGGAACTCTACAAGTAAGTACTCCCATATTATTTCACATGCCACAGAAGAGTGAACATTAGTGAATCATCAATACAATAATTCCAATCTATTCGGAGATATCTAACCCTCTATCAGTGCGTTGTGTCTCATGTCCGACCGGGTAGCTCAATAGGTAGAGCTCTCGCCCGGAAAGTGAGGTCATGGTTTGAGCTTCAGTCTGGGTAAACGTGCAAACATAATTTGCATAATTTGATGTAGGTATATACGAGAATTTTGATAATATATTACGGAGTTATTATTCTCAAGAGAATAAAACAGTCACCATCTATATATGAGGCGTTTTTTACAAACTCTTCAATAGTAAATAAAATTCATTATATTGAGACTTTTACGCACGAATCACATGTGTATTTAGCTCTTTTTTGGTGGTGCATTTTTAAACTAAACGACCGTAGCAGTCTTCTTTTTTACAGGTCGTAACAATCTTTGTTCTGAACTGCTATTATGATTTGTCCTTTATATCAAATCATGAGTCACTTGGAAAGGGTTAATTTTGTAATGACACCTCAATTACTTTTGGGTCTAACTCCATTTTGACTACAATAACAAGCATTGGACCAGTTGTATATTAAACATGTATCACACAAGTGGATAAATGTTGACGACATGTGTTTCGCAGGAGTTTCGCCATGGCCGACCAGTTGAAGCGCGCTGCCCTCGAGGGCAAGCCGGCCCCCGCCAAGCCCGGACCATGCCAGTCTGTCGTGGATCCCATCTGGTCAGATGAAGGGACTGGAGGCCTCCCCCACCCCAACTTCGTCATGAGTGACGCAGTGTCCACGATCATCAGTCTGGCTACAGGAAACGTAAGGCCCAAAGTTCACAGTGCGATTCACAATGGACACTTTTATATAATATAACTCTATTTCAGAGTTCCTTTGAAAATGCAAATTTATTGGATACAATATTATATTTGCTAACTATTTTTTACCGGTCAATGTAGACAACGCAGTTTTCTAGATCGAGCAGTAACTCTAAATCTCACTAACTCATGTAAAGATCTTTGCTGTCAAGTTCATCTTCTACTTCTACTTCTTCTTCAGTCAAATATTGGGCTAGAAGTCCGTTCCGTCTTTAAGATGGCATCTCGACCAATGTATCGGCCGCCCTTCGGTTCGTAGTGAAGAACCCACTTTGGAATTATCTTTTTCGGCATTCTTTCCACAAGGAAAGACCCGTTCGGCCCGTCTTCCTCTGTACTGCGATATTTTATATTAAATTCCTTCATTCCCAGTTCAGCCACCTTTCTGATCCTCATTCCCGATCTTATCTAACCAACGACAGCTTCACAGATCTCAAGAAGCATTCATGCTTTCATTTCATTTCTAGGTATCTCCGCTTAGCAACGGTCACATTAATGACTTCGCTCGCTTATCAACGTGTTAAATGGCATGTGCTATGTTGCCAGATCCCCGACAACAAGCTGACCAACATGGCCGTGGCCACCAGCTACTTCCTCAACACTATCCGCGACGAGAACGGCGACGTGCCTGTGAACATTCGTGGCGTTCAGGGAGAGATGGCCAAGTTCCTGCCGGCCGAGGCGTTGGATCTGCTCACTTAACCGTCCGGCGTACACCAAGTCATCCAACCGCAGCATTCCATCTATTCACTCAACAATCCAGAGTACATCAAGTCATCCACCCGAAGCACTTAATCACGCTGTTACAAACATGTTCTTCTCCAATAAATGATCTCCGATATTTGACTTGATTGTTTTAACATCTTTGGGGAACGCTGAATGAGGTAAAGGTAGAATACATGAGCATGATGATTGGACATATCAATGAGGTAGAATGACATTGAATATTAGCAATTAGTAGATATCGTGGGTATTTAGAGGGAGTGGGAAGGTTCTGGCCGGTGAAACATGTATAACATGTTCACAATTTATATTATATTCAATTTTAATTATGAACTATTTCCGCACTGTGTCTAAACTTTATATTTGACACTATTCCAGCAGCATTGAATACGTTCATGCTGGTTCTGAAGGATAACGGACACAGCCATATCAGACTTGGCGAATCCATCTAGGAATTGTTCCAGTTTATATAGAATTATTCTCTCACGACATTTCCCGAGTCAATCGGCGGGATTGGAAGTGAATTCACTTCGTTTACTTTCGTTAATCTGTCCAACTTATCGCCACACCCTTCATATCTGGCTAACATTTAACAAAGCCAGCTGCTGATAATCAAAAGGGAAGTGGACTGCTGTCATTGAGACGACCATTCCAAGCCAATGTCGGAGAAACGTCGAGGGAAATTGTGAAACCCGCAGTTCGACTAGTAATTTTCGTAAGGTTTAAAATAATATACTTCAAGTATAATGACTGTATTTCAGAATTCCCATAAAGCACTTTGTGTAAAAATGCAAGCAAAGTCTCTAAAAAAAATAGAAGAAATCTTAACTCACTTGTTCAGTATTTCGTTTGGTCTGACGTGAGGATTTCACTCGATAGATTCTACATTAGGTTTTCAGGTAAAAAAAACAAACATACATACGTGTTGTCTCACGTGTTTTTTTCTAGATATCTTCAATACTCTTTAGACGTTACTGAGTAGTTGTTATATAACTCCAATGTCATGATTTCGTTTTTCTGCTGCGCTTACAATGACAAGAAGCAGATAAGACGACTTGACGGATTAGAAGTTTTAGCAGTCACCTTTCAATGTCATTCAATAGATAAGTTTTATTTTAAAATCAGCATTGTCTCTAGACAACGAGTAAGACAAGACAGCTGATTGTATTGTATTGTATTTATTTATTTGTAGTGACTACCACATTATATTCTTATAATTATCTGTTTCAATTAAATAACTTATGTAGTTTATTAAGTATTGATTGATAACAACACATGGTTAACACATGTATTCTTTTTATATTCTTATATATTCTTATAATTATCTGTTTCAATTAAATAACTTATGTAGTTTATTAAGTATTGATTGATAACAACACATGGTTAATATATATAATATATTATATATTATAATTTAATTATAATATTATAATTTATTTAATTTAATATATTATAATATCATACAACAATATTATAATAATATAATATTATATTATATTGATAACAACCATGTGTTGTTATCAATCAATACTTAATAAACTACATAAGTTATTTAATTGAAACAGATAATTATAAGAATATAATGTGTATCAATTAAGTATTGATTGATAACAACACATGGTTAACACATGTATTCTTATAACACAATATAGAAGAAGACTGGAAGAACATAAGTTTGACTGGAAGACTGGTATTATATATAATACCATGTGTTGTTATCAATCAATACTTAATAAACTACATAAGTTATTTAATTGAAACAGATAATTATAAGAATATAATGTGGTAGTCTTCTTTATTCTTCTTTACCATGTGTTGTTATCAATCAATACTTAATAAACTACATAAGTTATTTAATTGAAACAGATAATTATAAGAATATAATGTGGTAGTCTTCTTTATTCTAAAACAGCCAGCGTTGTTATCAATGTGTTATCCATGTGTTAACCATGAATAACACATGTTATCCATGTGTTGTTATCAATCAATACTTAATAAACTACATAAGTTATTTAATTGAAACAGATAATTATAAGAATATAATGTGAAATCAGACTTGTGTTGTGTCAACTTGATATAGACAAGGTAAGAACATTAGTAGTAGTGTGTGTTGCATCTGCAATTCATGTTCGTATAGGTACTTGTTATATGTATTCCTCGATGCCCCAAGTATTTTATCTTAAATAAAGTTTGACTTTGGTTTGACTGTCAGTGTTGAATTTGTAAATCCCTTACATTTTATAGTTTCAAAGACTTGACTGTTATTTTTAAATTGATTTTTGTATGGGTTATAGAAATGTCTTGAAGAAACTTTTAAACAATTGTTTGCCATCAAAGCATGCAAGTTTAAAATGTGTCAGTCTTCTTATTTTTATTTTAAACTCTGCCAACAACAATTGTTGGTTGCCAACAAAGACACAGAATAATACACAACATAAATGAAAAGATAACTAAATTAACAAAATAATTCAATTGAAGTCCAACATTTACTAATTAAAGATAAGATTATTATGGTTTAACGGCGCGTCATAGTGGTTATATTGCTATACTTATTAAAAATTTCGCACGTTCTACAATGTATTACAGTCACTTCATATCGGATTGCACAAGCAAGATGATTTTCACTACTAATGAGTACTGCAAAATTGCTTATATTCTAGAATGTTCCTGCGCATGCTCGGCGTGTTGAGTGTCCTGGCTGTTGCCATGGCAACTGATGACGTCATGCCACGGGCAGTGTATCCGGGTGTTGGGGAATACTTCTACATCGGCGTCGCCTTCAACTGGACAGAAGCTCTGCTGGTGTGTTGTTTCAAAGTCTGTCTTCACTTACTCTGTGGCACTCATGATTCATAAGCAACAAATCAAGTCGTTATTTCCTTCAGACGTGTCAACCTAGCAACGCTTATCTGGCAATCATCGACTCAGCCGCCGAGGCCGACGCCATCAGAGACATGATGACCAACAATCGAGCATCCTTCATCCATCTTGGATTCAGCGACCAATGGCAAGAGGGCAAATATAACGACATATTCGGTATGATCCTAATTAAAAGCAACTTGAGTCTCTAAAAATCGCAAAAGCTTAAATAATATGCAAAGAGTGTCCAAATTAGAGTCAGAACATGGAATTCCCATATTCTTTACACCAATAAAATATTTCCCCTATAAAATTAAGCTGGCAGCCATATTGGTTTTCCTGAAGGCGAGTCAACTGTGTACATCGCATTCTGTTCTGTAGGAACTGCTATCTCTGGTGGCTGCGACGCTGGCGACAAATGGGCTCCTGGATCTCCTAAAGGCGGGTCGGAGTTCAACTGTGGAGGATTCAGTGACGCTGGATTCACAGACACCAGATGTGGAGACAAACAAGTTTTCATCTGCATTCTGTTCTGTAGGAACTGCTATCTCTGGTGGCTGCGACGCTGGCGACAAATGGGCTCCTGGATCTCCTAAAGGCGGGTCGGAGTTCAACTGTGGAGGATTCAGTGACGCTGGATTCACAGACACCAGATGTGGAGACAAGCAAGTGTTCATCTGCATTCTGTTCTGTAGGAACTGCTATCTCTGGTGGCTGCGACGCTGGCGACAAATGGGCTCCTGGATCTCCTAAAGGCGGGTCGGAGTTCAACTGTGGAGGATTCAGTGACGCTGGATTCACAGACACCAGATGTGGAGACAAGCAAGTGTTCATCTGCATTCTGTTCTGTAGGAACTGCTATCTCTGGTGGCTGCGACGCTGGCGACAAATGGGCTCCTGGATCTCCTAAAGGCGGGTCGGAGTTCAACTGTGGAGGATTCAGTGACGCTGGATTCACAGACACCAGATGTGGAGACAAGCAAGTGTTCATCTGCATTCTGTTCTGTAGGAACTGCTATCTCTGGTGGCTGCGACGCTGGCGACAAATGGGCTCCTGGATCTCCTAAAGGCGGGTCGGAGTTCAACTGTGGAGGATTCAGTGACGCTGGATTCACAGACACCAGATGTGGAGACAAGCAAGTGTTCATCTGCGAGTTGGGAATTCCGGACCAAGGAGGACAAACACTGTGAGTGCTCCTTCAAAACTTTCAATGATGAACCGAGATAAAAACTGTACCTTTGAAGTGTTGAACCGTATCTCGAAAATTAGTTCACGTTGACCACATTTTCTTGCCATATTATGATGCAGAACATAAACATTTAATTATATGCCGAGTTTGAACGATTTCCCAAATAAGAGTCTCCCCGCCAGCTGCCACCTTAGCGCGATGGTGGAGTTTGTGTTGGCCAATGATCCACTGCAGCTACGCCGGCGAGCATATGGTCATGTGTAGGGGCTACCCATGCCGGACAGGTCAGTGGTGAGGTTCAGACCAAGAGCAGCCAGGGTTGACCTAACTTTGCCCTCCCTTGAATTTGCGGTCCCCTCGGGCCGGCCTTCCCCCTCGAGATGGTGATCCCCCTGAAATCGGGTTCCGCCGGCCCGAATCCTCACACCCCCCGGTCCGTCCCTATTCCAACCTGGCCTTCCCACCAGTGCTGGACTTCCCCGGATCGGGCCCGTTAGCTCAACCCCTCCCCATGTCCTCCACTTAATTCAACAAAGTTAAAAGTAAAAAATAATGTGCGCAATAAAAACTCGTCGTAGACGCACCGTTAAACCACAATAATCTTATATAATCTAATCAAATAAGTGTGAAATTCGGAGATCCCACCAGAATGGTTTGCATTGAATTCAATGTAACATCAATCTGTACATCTGTGCTTCCAGACCCGGCTACACCCTGATTCCGGGCCACGGCTACTACAAGTACACGAGTTACGAAACGCTGTGGACTGAGGCCGAACAGGCGTGTAGAGACGACGGAACGCGTCTCGTTGTCCTCAACTCTCAGGCTGAGGCCGACATCCTCATGGCGACATTCGAGATCCCGGTGTTCTTCTCGACGGGGATTCACCGCTTCCATGGAGGCAACGGCAACTGGCGCTCAGTGGCAGGTGCGTTCACGTCACAGATGTCCAAAGTCTTCACTTCGAAAACTAGTTTCGATTTCATAGATGTAGGATAGTTTTACGAGAGATTTGGGGGGTGAATCTTGTGCTTTTTTACTCGTTCATACATTTAAAAAGTGTAAACGACCGTCATTATGGTCCGGACAATAGTGTACACAAAATGTAAGATAGCTAAGTCAAGAGAGTAAGAACGAACATAAATGATGAATTTCCATGCATGTATTGGATAAAATATTCAGTATTCTGCAGTTTAGTGTTGTGTGACAGTTAATTTGTCTCTCGATTTCTGTTGCTTGAGAAATTGGGCGATTTAAAGATTATATAAATGTTGATTTTCAAGACAAACTTAAGCCCATTCTGATTTATAAAGATAAAAAATGTCTGGAAATTAAGAGTTAATATTTAATGTCATGCATAGAACTCCAAAGGAATAAAAATCCTGCCATAGCAATTATATATCTTGATACTTTGTCCTGAATATTTTGTTCGCGCTATTCGCGCTGGCACAACGACACGTCATACTTGAACATGACATGACGTGTCTCTTGCAGGAGTTGCTCTCAACGACACGGGGTATTCGCGCTGGCACAACGACACGTCATACTTGAACATGACACGACGTGTCTCTTGCAGGAGTTGCTCTCAACGACACTGGGTATTCGCGCTGGCACAACGACACGTCATACTTGCACATGACATGACGTGTCTCTTGCAGGAGTTGCTCTCAACGACACTGGGTATTCGCGCTGGCACAACGACACGTCATACTTGAACATGACATGACGTGTCTCTTGCAGGAGTTGCTCTCAACGACACTGGGTATTCGCGCTGGCACAACGACACGTCATACTTGAACATGACATGACGTGTCTCTTGCAGGAGTTGCTCTCAACGACACTGGGTATTCGCGCTGGCACAACGACACGTCATACTTGAACATGACATGACGTGTCTCTTGCAGGAGTTGCTCTCAACGACACTGGGTATTCGCGCTGGCACAACGACACGTCATACTTGAACATGACATGACGTGTCTCTTGCAGGAGTTGCTCTCAACGACACTGGGTATTCGCGCTGGCACAACGACACGTCATACTTGAACATGACATGACGTGTCTCTTGCAGGAGTTGCTCTCAACGACACTGGGTATTCGCGCTGGCACAACGACACGTCATACTTGAACATGACATGACGTGTCTCTTGCAGGAGTTGCTCTCAACGACACTGGGTATTCGCGCTGGCACAACGACACGTCATACTTGAACATGACATGACGTGTCTCTTGCAGGAGTTGCTCTCAACGACACTGGGTATTCGCTCTGGCACAACGACACGTCATACTTGAACATGACATGACGTGTCTCTTGCAGGAGTTGCTCTCAACGACACTGGGTATTCGCGCTGGCACAACGACACGTCATACTTGAACATGACATGACGTGTCTCTTGCAGGAGTTGCTCTCAACGACACTGGGTATTCGCGCTGGCACAACGACACGTCATACTTGAACATGACATGACGTGTCTCTTGCAGGAGTTGCTCTCAACGACACTGGGTATTCGCGCTGGCACAACGACACGTCATACTTGAACATGACATGACGTGTCTCTTGCAGGAGTTGCTCTCAACGACACTGGGTATTCGCGCTGGCACAACGACACGTCATACTTGAACATGACATGACGTGTCTCTTGCAGGAGTTGCTCTCAACGACACTGGGTATTCGCGCTGGCACAACGACACGTCATACTTGAACATGACACGACGTGTCTCTTGCAGGAGTTGCTCTTAACGACACTGGGTATTCGCGCTGGCACAACGACACGTCATACTTGAACATGACATGACGTGTC
Source organism: Leuctra nigra (assembly GCA_934045905.1). Classification (NCBI taxonomy): domain Eukaryota; kingdom Metazoa; phylum Arthropoda; class Insecta; order Plecoptera; family Leuctridae; genus Leuctra; species Leuctra nigra. The sequence continues at coordinate 38,707,725 of OW203767.1, read as the reverse complement.
TCTTGCAGGAGTTGCTCTCAACGACACTGGGTATTCGCGCTGGCACAACGACACGTCATACTTGAACATGACATGACGTGTCTCTTGCAGGAGTTGCTCTCAACGACACTGGGTATTCGCGCTGGCACAACGACACGTCATACTTGAACATGACACGACGTGTCTCTTGCAGGAGTTTCTCTCAACGACACTGGGTATTCGCGCTGGCACAACGACACGTCATACTTGAACATGACATGACGTGTCTCTTGCAGGAGTTGCTCTCAACGACACTGGGTATTCGCGCTGGCACAACGACACGTCATACTTGAACATGACATGACGTGTCTCTTGCAGGAGTTGCTCTCAACGACACTGGGTATTCGCGCTGGCACAACGACACGTCATACTTGAACATGACATGACGTGTCTCTTGCAGGAGTTGCTCTCAACGACACTGGGTATTCGCGCTGGCACAACGACACGTCATACTTGAACATGACATGACGTGTCTCTTGCAGGAGTTGCTCTCAACGACACTGGGTATTCGCGCTGGCACAACGACACGTCATACTTGAACATGACATGACGTGTCTCTTGCAGGAGTTGCTCTCAACGACACTGGGTATTCGCGCTGGCACAACGACACGTCATACTTGAACATGACATGACGTGTCTCTTGCAGGAGTTGCTCTCAACGACACTGGGTATTCGCGCTGGCACAACGACACGTCATACTTGAACATGACATGACGTGTCTCTTGCAGGAGTTGCTCTCAACGACACTGGGTATTCGCTCTGGCACAACGACACGTCATACTTGAACATGACATGACGTGTCTCTTGCAGGAGTTGCTCTCAACGACACTGGGTATTCGCGCTGGCACAACGACACGTCATACTTGAACATGACATGACGTGTCTCTTGCAGGAGTTGCTCTCAACGACACTGGGTATTCGCGCTGGCACAACGACACGTCATACTTGAACATGACATGACGTGTCTCTTGCAGGAGTTGCTCTCAACGACACTGGGTATTCGCGCTGGCACAACGACGGTCTGGAACCGTTCGGATCGTTCCTGTCACATCCATATGTGACCTACAAGGTGTTCATCAATGGAAATGTCTACGGGCTGTGGACTCTGGCTGTTGAACTACCGGCTCCTTTCATCTGTGAATTCAACCTTGACTAATTCAGCTTTGTAATGGGCCACACATAGGGACCGTTTTTAATGCCATACTAAACCAGACGTCAAGTATTAAACGGTAATTCAAGTAATACCATTGGTTGTTGTCATGGCAATCTACTTATAATCAACTGTTGATTATGTAGTTAGACATTGAAAAACTGGCAATTAAAGATTTATCGTAAAATATCGAGCGTATTTGAAACCATTTATACTTAAAACTATTGATTCATACAATAAAATATCTGAGTGTAAACATTTCTCATACATTTCTCATACATCTGTATATTAGTAAAATGATGTAAGTCTTCTTCGATGATAGGAAATACCTAAAGTGTCTACTGCTTATGTCTTGATTGGCCTCATCACATTTTGTAATGGTTACACCAGCCATTGAGACTTGTAAAACTTTATAGACGCATAGATTTTTTATCTCTACCTTTAATGACGTTAAAATGCTTTTCGACTCCAGGGGGCTTATTCTCGAAAAAGTTATCACGTCATAAGTTATGAATCATAAAAGAGTCATAATATTAACATGGTGAGAGAAAGGACAAACCTCCTTATGAGTCATAACTTGGGAGTTATGACGTGATAACGTTTTCGAGAATAAGCCCCCTGTATACTGAAATCGCCATTTTAGCTACATTTTCAATGAAACAAGAACACAGTTACACCAAAGGATATTTTATTTAAGTATTAGATATTATTTTTTGAACAAATAAATAAAATGCCCAAATGAAAACTGAAGAGAAAGATTTAGATTGATCTAAAGAAGAATGCTTATCAATTGTTTCAATTGTCACAAGATAATTGAATTTTTCTGATACGAAATGACGTAAATGTACTAATATAAAATTATGTGAGTGGTGTGCTGATGTTATACCACTTGACGCGCTACCAACACGGCCAGCAGGACCCCCATGACGTAGGCGGGCAGTACAGCGCATGTGCAGATACCAGATGAATCATCATCGATACTTTTAGAACTTGTTGCGTTGCCAGTTTTGTTGGCACTTTTCACACCTGCGGCTGAAGCTGAACCGGATCCGGGGTTGAATGCAGCGAAGTTGCAATTGGCGCCGACGCAAAATGAATCTGTGTTGTTCGCAAGTGCATTGTTATCTGCACATCCCCTGAAATAATTCAAATGCTACAATACAAAAAGAACAATTTGTCCGATTTAAGGTGGGCGGTTTGGAGAGCATTTTGAGAGCGATTCTACTACTAAAGTGACCGTTTAATATCTCTTTGCTTAAAAGAGAAGACAACGGGGTCGATTTTTAAATTAATTCGCACTCTAACCAGTGTGGATCATGCCGGTTACATATCCCTCTATCTCCTCACATCCGCTATTAGGCGAATTAATAAATATGTTAATGATTGAGAGAAGATGAAGAGTATTTGTAAATAATGCTAGGTTTGAAGGGCTCAGGGCCCAGGGCCCGTTTGAAGGGGTTTGAGGGCCCAGAATCTACCTCTCGACTGAGAGAAACCACAAAAAAACTCAATTCGGAAAGAAACTGAAAGAAATATCCTGTAAGTGAAATAAATTCTTCAAACTGGGGCATTTTTCTATTTTTCTATCTGCGATACTAATAAAAAAATAGTGTTGTTTAATGGCACGTGGACAACTACGTAATTTCGCACACATCATATATTTTATCTCGTTGATTATAAAGGGAGGACATTAGGAGGGGTCAGTTAACCGTTCCGGGGGAGTCCAGCACTGGTGGGATAATCGTATTGGTAGACTGGTTGGTTGATAGGATCCCAGAGATTCTAAATCTTACGGTGTTAGGCTATGAGGGTCTGCACAGATCAAGTGAGTGAATCAGTTTTATCTGCCCAAGGTCCTTACAAATCACTTGCATAGAGACCTTAGTATCTACCTGCATAATATTTACTATCAAGTGTTTAATTTCATTACATTGACCGATTAAAAATTACCATATCGATACCAATCTTGCAAAACCTCGTAACTGCATTTCTTCAAAAATGTTTTATTACATCAAAACATTTTTTTTAAATCTATCTTCCCGCCTGCAAAACCTCGTATCTGTGCAGGCAATAAAATGCGGTAATTTCACTGTCTTCTAAAGCCTCGTATCTACCATGCAAAACCACGAATCTACATGCAAATCTACGAGATCATAATGCAATATGAGCATGACTTTGAATCGAAAAAACTCGTATCTGACAATTAATTTAAAAATTATGCATTTTATGTTATGATTTAAAAGATACATAATACCATTGTACCATTTGAGAGGCATTAAAAATAAATCAGATTTTTATACCCAAAATTGTAATTTACATTGTGTTTTTTTCTTCTCCTGAACATTTTCACTCTCTGCAGTTGCGAGGTTTTGCACAAATTGTATCGATATGGACTTATTTGAACATCCCGTCGTGGTGAGGAAGAGAATCACTCACCTTGCTGTGGCAGATATCACGCAGGACGTCGTGTTCTCACCGCATTCCTCGACAGTGGTTCCAAACGGCAGATCTACCTTGGGATCGACTCCCGGACACGCCTCATTCAACGCACTGACATAGCAAGTGTAGCAAGTCAATGGAGGGCCAACGTATCGCTGGTTGTTGCATCGATTCTCCATGCAGCAGTTCTTGGGGTCATTTCCGCAGCCCACGTCGACTTTCTACCCGCATCCTCTGCGCAGAGAAGTGATACAAGATTATAATACCTAATGCAAGTGTCAAATGTCAGATTTTATTAATATTGTTTAATGACGCGTCGACAACTAGATCAAATTGCGCACAAGAAGTTCGTTTTTATTGCATAAGCCGTAAGCAGCTGCATTAGCAGATAAATACATTCCAGGATTATGCAACGAGGAAGTTTGTTTCATTCATAGCCTCGCGCTTGCAAAAGGCCCTCGAGTTGATCTCATATGGGATGTATGTTGGTCTGATTCGCTTAAAGCTCATATACGACTAAACAGTTACAGAGGTAAAGGTGTGAGGCGCAGGGTGGAAGAAATGAACACACTGCCAAGGAACTGGCAGGAATTTCTTCGAGTTGAGGACAACAAACTTGATTTCTCTACTCGGAAAGTTTGCACTAAACATCGATGCTTCAACCGGTACTGTGGTGGTCACAAGAGAGGTCAAGGTATTCTGCAATGTAAGCGGCGTTTCGTTGGATCCAATCACCCCCTGCAACCACGAGGAGGCAGACTCTCGCATCATACTGCACATCTACGACACATTCAGTAATGGCTGCGAGGAAGTCCTCATCAAGACCGTGGATTCAGATGTTGTAGCTCTGTGCGTTGTTGCAGCCAGCACCTTCAGCTCAAATAGAGTGTGATTGGAGTTTGGTGTTGGAAAACATCTCCGCATATTGCTGCCCATGAAATAGCTGCAAATCTCGGTCCAGAAGAGTCAGCAGCTCTGCCCTTCTTCCATGCCTTTACTGGGTGTGACACGTGTTCATCCTTCGCTGGCAAAGGCAAGAAGTCTGCATGGAAAGTGTGGAAAATACACCCCGGTATAACTGACGTGTTCAGGAAACTCTCGAAACCATCAACTTAATCGAAGAAGATGATCTTGTTATAAATGCCGGAAGGAGCTGTTCACCAGAAGCAAGTAGGAATGGAAGCTCTGCCACCAACACAGGATGCCTTACAGCTACACGTCAAGCGAGCTGCATTGCAAGCGGGGTTCGTGTGGGGCTCAGCAGCACAGTCACTGCAAGCTTTGCCATCGCCTGCAGACTGGGAGTGGATGAAAGGCGCAACGGGAACATGGGAACCAAGATGGACGACAATCGCGACGCCATGCACTAAAACCATTGTTCCTGTGTGATGTTTAAAAAAATTTAAACTAGAATCGATTGGCCGATCTACTTTGCATGGTCATTGTGACCAAATTTGTAGGTATTTTTGCCAATTTGAAGACTAATCAATCAGTCGTTATTTTTCAAAGATATTGTCATTTTAAGGACATTTCACTCTATAATCTTGAAATATTTGACAAATGTAGGCATACTTAATTTTCATCCCAGCCTTCTTTATGCGTCAATACCAAAGCCTGTAAAGTTTTTTTTTTTTTTTTTTTTTTTTTTTTTTATTTGTTAGCTCAGAAGCCATTAGTATACACATACAATATTATAACTCTTATACACTACGTTTCCTTAACCAATCCATACATTTTGATTTGAAACAATTTACACTTTCAACAGACCTTACATCAACAGGCAAACTATCGTATATCCTCGACCCGTCATTAAATACAGACCCTTTCCATTTATTACTTTTGCAAAACCTCTGAACGCTGTTTCCTTTCAATGCTCCCCTGGTATTAATTGTATACAGCTCATTAACTGATTGAAACTTTTTACTGAGATACTCTGGCATCCTGCCTGTTTTGATTTTATAGATAAAAACTAATACTAACAATAATATAGTGTCACTGACACTTAACCGTCCTAATGTATTTAACATTAATTGCACTCTGGTCTCTTTCTTGCATCTCATTATGCATCGCATGGCTGTGTTCTGTAGCACTTGAAGTCTTCAGATATCATTTTTGTACGCATGGAACACCACTGTTGCACCGTATTCAAAGTGTGGCTTGATTATCGTATTATACACAACTCCTCTTGTCCACATAGATGATACTTGCAAACGCATATCAAATCGAATGCAGTACGAGGGCTCGCTCATCAACGAGTTTCACTTGACGTTTTCATTAATGCAAGTGTAAAGTGTTAGATTATATTTAAATTGTTTAATGGTGCGTCGACAACTAGGTGAATCAAATTGCGCACAAGAAGTTCGTTTTTAAGTTTGTTGATTACAATGGGAGGTCATGCGTAGGGGTCAACCATAGAGACCCGATCCGAGGGAGTCCAGCGGTGACGGTAAGGCCAGTCCGGCATGGGGACGGACAGGGGCGTAATTCTCGAAAACATCGTATGATTGGCTACAATTTTGAGAGTGAAATCAGACCTTGAAATTGCTGTTGTTTTGCAGACTTTATTACCAGATGCGCAGACATCTAGTTTCGTTCCTTTCGGTAGATTGTCTCCTTGAAAAGCTGGACACGATGCGGCGCCGTCGACGTTGATCTTGCAGGTGAAACATTTGAACTCGTCGTTCTCGCTTTCACGTGCGTGGATTCCGCGGACGGCAGTGGGCTCTTCGGTATGAGAATATCCAACATTATCCGTTTCTTTGCATTCACAGAGACAGAGCAATGCAAAAACAAAGAGCCCTTTATGCATCTATCATGGAGAAAAGCGGTACAGAAACATCAGTTCATTACAGACAAGTCAGAAAAATAACAAACGAAGTATTAACTAGAATAGGCAATTGAGAGTACTTATGTAGCGAGAGTACAGTATGAGATTCATTTTGTCAAGCTTCCTAGAGTAGAAGTATAGTTATTGACAAAAAATACAGGTTCTTACTCTTCATAACGTAGACAATGCGCCTCGTCCTAATTACAAGTCAGTAGAATATAATTGCAGTCGACTATTGGTCCCAATGCCGCCGCGATATTTAGTCAAACAAATTCCGGGACGGTAATATAAGAGTTGGAAAAGGTACTGTAAAAATCACTTAAAATCACTTATATAATATGGAAAATCCATTATATTCCTCTTAAATGCAATGGTTTGGCCAAATTCGTGTTTTATATACTTTTAAACACGTTGCATCACTTGAGGGTTCGTGAGAGCTAGAGGCTGTCGAGGGTTCGATTCCAAGAGAACAAAAATGTTTGGAGTGATAAATAAGGAAGTGTAGATTTATATTGAGAAATATTTAATATTGAATCGAAATGTCGAAGTGATGGATCACATAGATAACAACTTTGAAGTAATTTTTCCAATCAAAATGAAAGCTCGAGTACTTTCAACATTATAATTAGGGACAATAAATACAATAATTACTTGGCAGGAGCAGGACTAGGTGAGGCCCACCCACGAGTCCACATGAGAACATAATCTTATGACAGGTACCTACGCATGTGACAGTTATTGAACAGATAAAGCCTCTCATCACAATATACAGCGCATTCAGAGAGTAAAGCTGGGTTCCCATACTTCGCATCGAATTCGCTTCCGGTTCGCTTCGCTTTCGCAAAATGGCTACCTTTTAACAAAGGAAATCGTCCATGTTTACATTCCCATGTTCGCGTGTTTCGGTTTCGTTTCGGTTTCGTCAAAGTTAAAATTGACTCAACTTTAACGAAACCGAAACACGCGAACATGCGAATGTAAACATGGACGATTTCCTTTGTTAAAAGGTAGCCATTTTGCGAAAGCGAAGCGAACCGGAAGCGAATTCGATGCGAAGTATGGGAACCCAGCTTTACAGTTTGTTCAAATCTTCTTTACAATGACTATGGTGGTGAAGATGGCAACGAAAATGATGTACTACGCTAGCACCAACACAACAAAATGAAATCAGCTAGAACTTAAATGACACATTCAAGTTAGCGGATTCACTTTGGAGAGTTTAGGTTGGCAAAGTGCGAATTCAGGTAGAAGGTCTGGATGGTGCTGCTTAGTTAAACCCTAACGGCGTTGTAAGCGTAAATTGAACAGCCTGCAGTTAGTTTTGTTTAATGGAGCTCAACGACTAGGTTATCAGCGCCGCATTCAGAGAAGATTAGATTAGATTATTGTGGTTTAACGGCGCGTCAACGACGAGGTTATAATGCATACATTAATTTTTACTTTGCACTTTGTTGAATTAAGTGGAGTATATTGAGAGGGGGTCGACCTAACGGGCCCGATCCGGGGGAGTCCAGCACTGGTGGGGAGGCCAGGCCGGAATGAGGACGGACCGGGTGGTGTGAGGATTTGGGTCGGCGGAACCCGATTTCAGGGGGTCACCATCTCGAGGGGGAAGGCCGGCCCGAGGGGACCGCAAATTCAGTGGAGGACATGGTTAGGCCAACCCTGGCTGCTCTTTGTCTGGACCTCACCACTGACCTGTCCGGCATGGGTAGCCTTTACTCATGAGCATATGCTCGCCGGCGTAGCTGCAATGGATCGTTGGCCAACACAAACCCCACCACCGCGATAAGGTGGCAGCCGTCGGTGGGGTTCAGAGAAGATTTGGAACTATTTCGCACGTTTGCAACAATTTCTTTTAACCATAACCTGGTACAATACCATGTAATGTTAATTTGTATATATTAATAACTTGCATTGATTGTTTAGTCCATCTTGATGACACTATCAGAATAGCCTGTCATATCTGTGTTTTTGCCCATGTTGATAAATTAAAACCTATAGTAGACACCGGGGAAATCTTGTACATGCAAAAGTAAAAAAAAAAAAAAATGCTTTTTGTATGGAAAGCATTTTATTAAAATCCAACGATTAAGTGAAATCTGACCTGTAATACGTGCCTATAAATAATGTCCGCCCACATGGAAAATTTAATTGTTTGCCTTGGTGATGTAAAACAAAATAAGCTCGTCTATGATTATTACTTAAAAATATTGTTAAGAAATAAATATCCTCTAGACACTATGATATTATCATGGCGAATATGAATAGGTACTTACTCTACTAACTTTTAAACAGTTGATTAGGACTGTATTGTTATGGCAACAACCAATGACATTCCTAGACCTACTGTAATTACCTACTGGTTTTAGCAGAGTACTGAAAAACTGTAGATACCTAACTGTACCCCTGATCTACCATGCCTATGGGTTGTACGTGGAAGAGACGAATGCCGCATTGCTGTTCACCCATTGGACCAGAATGCTGCAGCACTATGCCCTCAGGCTCCGTCTCATGCTCCGTCAAACAGCCTTGTCAGGTCTTACAGCGAACACCACCATAGTGTCAGCTACTGAAAGAGTCCCGACCTTTAACTGGGCAAAGACCGCAGAGCTGTTGGAGGATGAGGTTGCTGCATTCAGGAAGGCTGCGGAACTGGTAGGCACCAACCCCTACTACGGGTTCAAGCGAGGCTTAGGGAAAGCGGCGGCGTCCACTCATTACAGGTCGTTGGCATGGGTGTACAAAGAGCTCTTGATCAGGGCGTTCGGGGAGAATGCAATAACTCAGTGGGTACAAGGGTTGGGGCCGTGGATGTAGATTCCAGGACCAGTTCGAGAGGATGATCCACCACAAGTATTGCGAAGGAGGGGAAGACGATGAACCATCTGATGCCCACAAGGTCATGGCTATCGACTTCACCCTGCAGGCCTGCCATGCTGTCTCGGGTATAGCAGTTGTGGACGACATTGAGACCGTCCCGGCCGAGAATAAACTTCTGCTGCCCAAGGAGGTGGAGGAGCCAACCCGAAGATGACCCAGGGGCCAACAGTGACGGTGAAGGGGAAGGAGGCGTTTAGTTTATAAGGTCATGACACCTTTTCACCGTACACCAATATAGTAAGCCTTTAGCTCGGTATTTGTACGTTCTGATGACATCTATATTATCCGATTATTCCACATTCCACTCCACATGGTTCTTCAGGTCACACGGATGATACAACGATCTTGCTTATAATCACATTTCAATGTGCCTTAATGATAGGGGAGGGTTGATGCTAAGAAAACACCACGGAGAACTGAAACTTAACTTTATAAAACTTATGACGAGGGATCGACATTGAAAATTACAGATTTTACAACCTATTATTATTCATTATAAATATAAATATACAATACCTGGAGGCCAAGTCTTGAAACTTACACCTTCAGGACGCAAACGCTCTAGGACGTCAAAAAGTCCCATTTACTGTAAGAATGTCGACCTTGAAATCTACTGTCAACTGTTTAGCTTAATTTTGAATAAGGTTGTAATGACTGAATAACATCTGTAATTTTAATTTTAATGTTAATAATTTGTTTGCAATAGATTGCTGGAAGCCAATCAAATAAGTGGCTTAAATTAATGTTTTAAGGTCGTCATTCTTACAGTTAATGGGACTTGTTGACGTCATAGAGCGTTTGGTCCTTAAGTTTCAAGACTTGGCCTCCAGCATCAAAATGATTACGAATCCAGTTTAAAGACACCTTAACTTCAAACACTCTGTTTGTTCCACAGACTTGAGAGAGTGACAAGGTGATAGGTACTACATAATGCATTTCATTTGATTTCTACTCACATAAATTGATAATTGCCGCATGTCAGTTTCTGGTGGAAGTTCTGGTGGAAGTTCCTGTATTTTAATACGTCAAACAAATAGAATGTCAATAAAAATTAATTTCATTTTTATATTACTCAAGAAAGCTGTGGTCAAAGTCTCTTCATATGGGTTATTCCATTCTACTGCAAAATCGAATTGCGCCAAGATTTTTTAAATTCAAACTCGAAGTTCTTAAGTATTCAGCAGAAATGCTGGCACGTATACATACTATTTAAGATAACAAGACGATCTTTGCGAAGTTTTGAAAGAAAGATCCATTGCAATCGCAAGTGGTTTTGTCACGCAAGCATTCAAGTCCTCGTCAAGTGAAACCACTGAAGCTACACAATAATCCAATGCATCTATTTCCTATTTCCTAAGAGATATTCCCGAAAAGATAAAGCTACTGCAGTCACTGGTTTCAATAATGTTCGAAACAGATCAGACCGAGGCGCTCGAAAAGTGTCAGTACCGAAGTCGACCGAAGCCGACCTTCCGATCCACCTTCCGAGCAACCTAAAGGTGCCTTGAGTGCTGAGGAAACTCAAAGAATTCCCAACCGGTATAGAGGGAAGCCCGCAAACTTTGATCCAAACTGGAAAACAAAGCAGCGAGCATCCACAGCTAAGCCGAAGCAGATGGCTCAGAAGCCCGCAAGAGCTCGAGAGCAGCGAGCATCCACAGCTTAGCCGAAGCAGATAGCTCAGAAGCCCGCAAGAGCTCGAGAGCAGCGAGCATCCACAGCTTAGCCGAAGCAGATGGCTCAGAAGCCCGCAAGAGCTCGAGAGCAGCGAGCATCCACAGCTAAGCCGAAGCAGATGGCTCAGAAGCCCGCAAGAGCTCGAGAGCAGCGAGCATCCACAGCTAAGCCGAAGCAGATGGCTCAGAAGCCCGCAAGAGCTCGAGAGCAGCGAGCATCCACAGCTAAGCCGAAGCAGATGGCTCAGAAGCCCGCAAGAACTCGAGAGCAGCGAGCATCCACAGCTAAGCCGAAGCAGATGGCTCAGAAGCCCGCAAGAGCTCGAGAGCAGCGAGCATCCACAGCTAAGCCGAAGCAGATGGCTCAGAAGCCCGCAAGAGCTCGAGAGCAGCGAGCATCCACAGCTAAGCCGAAGCAGATGGCTCAGAAGCCCGCAAGAGCTCGAGAGCAGCGAGCATCCACAGCTAAGCCGAAGCAGATGGCTCAGAAGCCCGCCAGAGCTCGAGAACAGCGAGCATCCACAGCTAAGCCGAAGCAGATGGCTCAGAAGCCCGCAAGAGCTCGAGAGCTACCACCACCAACACATCCATCAAGTACTGCCACACCACAGCGTAACGAATCAATGTTATCTGAAGCAATATTTGGTCTAGACGTGAAGGTAACAGAAATAGCGCCAAGACAGGACTTCAAAGCATCATACCGAAAGACTATTGACATAGCTGTAGACACGTATATCGCTTTGAATGTAGACGAACAACGAATTGATCGAATCATAGCTCGTAAAGAAGTTGTTTATTATGCCACTGCTTTATTACACTGCAAGTTGAGAGGTAAAAGCGACGCAAGGACTGCAAGTGTTGACGTCTAAAGAGAAGGACATCCGCAAAGCTTTTTCCATGGACGAATTTAACGTCCCACAACCAGTGTTGTGACTTATCTAGATAAAATTATCTAGATAATTATCTAGATAGATATTTTTTTTATCTATTATCTTATCTAGATAATTTTATAATTGGTTATCTTTATCTTCATCTAGATAAAAATATTGTTATCTATTGGCAATTATCTAGACAAATATATAAAATTCGAAATATGCATTTGTGTGTATGAACATGCACGTAACGAGTGAGTAACGAGTGCGTAATTATTCCCTTTTAAATAGTTTGGAATTTATGGAGAGTTATTATTTTCATTATTTGACTTTGCATGAAAATAATTACTATTTAGGTCAGTGGTACACAAACTTCGACACGAACTTTTGTGCCCCCCCCCCCCCCCCCCGTTGATGCTTTATAAATTATTCTAAAATATGTCCACTGTGAAAATAATATTACAAATATTATAATTTATCGTTTCATATGAGAGAAATTTTGAAAGTTGTCATGTGAGGACCCACGCATCGGGCTGAAAATGCGACGGATGGTTCTTAAATGTAACTTCATACTTGTTGCAATGCAAATGAAGCTATTTAACAATTCCGAAAAATGTAAAAGAGTGCATAGAGGTATTTTTTTGGCGTGTGAAATATTGTTTGATTCGTTTCCTAATAAACAAAAGACACTGAATGAACCAGAACCAGACCCGTAGGCAACAATTCGAGGGAACTTCAGTTCGTGCATTTTAGAGCCCAAGAATCACTTTAAAATTGTTAAATAAAAAAACGCCCTGCGGGGCTAAAACTGAGGGCTTCGCCCCCCAAGGAAAAAGTAGTTCCTACGTGCCTGGAATGAACCTACCTGATCACTCACGTGAGCATTGTTGTACTTTTTTTTTTTTAAATGCGGCCCATCAACAAAAGCAAATTCGTATTATTGGCCAGCAAGTCAAAAGGCTGAGTCCACTGAATTATACTAGGAAAACGCTCAGTGTAACGCGTTGATAAGCGAGCACGGGTACGTGCAAATTCTCGAACCGGAAATGCGTATACAACGCAAAGAAAATATATACATCCATATTTAATTGAAATATGATCACACAATCAATAAAAAAAGTATATGCTTTTCATCGAAACTTAAAAATAGCATCTAAGCACCCTTGTTATGTAAATATAGCAAATCGGATTCAATTCAATTGGCTCTGGAAAACATTCATTTCGATACTTCATTACTGACAGATATTAAAAATGTCAATTAGTTCATACGTTCTTAACTGATTGGGATGAAATTTTGTAAAATAAGAGACAATGTTGGTCTTAATGATCATGCAAAATATGAGTTTGATCAGAATTATCGAAGACCGTTTTCATTTTTTACCTTATCAGGAGATATTTATTTAAATTTTAACCAAAATATGGATTTCAAAAAAATTATGGTCTGGAAACAGACCTTGTTGGTTTTACCTGTGTGCAAAATTTCAGCTCGATCGAAGAAAAACTCTGACCTGTAAAGCCAAAATATGAGTTTGATCAGATTTATCGAAGACCATTTGCATTTTTCAACCTATCAGTAGATGTTTTTTTTTAAATTTTAACCAATTAATGGATTACAAAAAAATTAGGGTCTGCAAACAGACCTTGTTGGTTTTACCTGTATATAAAATTTCAGTTCGAGGTTACTAACTAATGAGGACCTTTAACGGAAGAGCATAATACTATCATCAGTTATTATAATACTGAATACTAGACTTAGAATCATGCTGATATGACTATTCGATAAATCAAGCTTCCGCTCTGCACTCTGGTGGTAGAAATGTGTACTTGAGGAAGGGTGTACGCATTCAATTCTCCATAAGGAACCTGTAGAGTTTAGATACCTCTACTTCATACACTATTTAACATAGAACCATTCAAATTGTAATGAGTATAGAAAAGATTATGCTTTTTCGATCTGTCACCTCAGAAATTTATTTATTTGTGTCTAAATAATGATAAAAAAGCTTTCCGTATGAAGCAAATACGGCTTATACTGTAGCCTCATTGGTCCGTTGGACCATTTCCTGTCCTCTGATTGGCTGATGCATTACATGTTTGAACGATTATTACGCTGCAATTTAACCTCGGAAAAAATTCTGAGGTGACAGATCGATAAAGCATCATCTTTTCTATACTCGTTACTTTATTCAGGGTTCTATGTTTAATAGTGTATTAAGTAGAGGTACCCAAACTCTACACGTTCCTTATGAAGAATTGAATGCGTACACCCTTCCTCTAATACCACATCTCTACCACTAGAGTGCAGATCTGATCTTAATTGTGCGAATAGGAAACGGATTCTTATTTAAGGCCACTCTACCCCACGTGACCTCCTACGTCATAGTTCACAATGCAATGGCAATCACCAGTACCCAACTGGCAGCTAGCGCGGCGACCGAGGCAGTGTGATGTTATGCGCAGTAAAGTGCGCAAAAGGGACCGCCAATTTCAAACAGGTGGAAATCTTAGTTTTGGTTGGCGGCATAAGCTATTCTAACCTAACTTTTGGTTCAGTGACAGTTCAACTGATGGTTCAACATGACAGTGCATGCAGTCATGTCACATCAGTGTGATTATTGTGACAGGCAGTATGCCCACAGTAATTCCTTATTGAGTCACATTAAGAATGTTCATAATTTAGAATTAAAAAGAAAACATTCTTGTCAGTTTGAAAGATGTGAATTTCACTTTGGAGTTTTAAATGAATACCGAACGCATCTCATCACCGAGCATGATATTGCTTGCCCCATGCAAAAACTTGACTTTTCCTCCAAAGAAGGTAAGCACTTGTAGTAAATAATGTAATTTTTGTGTAACCTCGGTAAGATTGTATTTCTGATCCATCTTTTATTATCTTTTAGAGTTTGATACATGGCTGGAGAACATTCAGGCAGAAAAAAATGCCCAGTACACTATTATGGGCAGTAAAAATATCCAAGAAGGAAGGAACATATATTACTATTGTAATAGAAGCGGCCAGTATAAAGGGACAGGAAAAGGATTGCGTCAAATGAAAGCCCAGGGTCCTTGTAAAACTGGTCACTGCTGTCCTTCAAGTCTAATTCTGAACGAATACAAGGGCAGGTACACAGTGCGGTTCTACCCAACACATTATGGGCATGATCGTTCCCTTGGACACTTGACTATTCCAAATCAAAATTACTACATAGGATTTTAAATGCGTTTTTCTTTACCTATACTCGTCATCATTCGTAAGTGCTAAGTGTTAGTAAGTGGTTTGGGAGAAATTATTTGACTGATGAAATAAAAAAGCATCTAAAAAATAGAGAGAAATGCTATTGGTATCATTTTAAATAGTGAATTTTAATCGATTTCAATGCAAATATTATACTAGGTACTTCCTTAACTAGAGTGATACATTCGAATTGTACTCGTTCGAATTTGGCGGTCGCTACTGAACACCATTCTGATTTCCACCTGTTTGAAATTGGCGGTCCCTTTTGCGCACTTAACTGCGCATAACGTCACACTGCCTCGGTCGCCGCGCTAGCTGCCAGTAAAACCCAAGGAGAGCGCCATTTTGGTTTGAAGGGTCACTTTTCACTCGAATATCTTTCTCCAGTGTGACAAGATATAATAATGCGGGTTGTACTGAAGTGTTCATAAAAGATCGCTCCTCAATGTTTCATATGACACTTTATAATGACTGTAATGAAAATGCTTCCCTGAACCCAAAAAGTGGGGGGCGAATTACGGCATAAACCTCGACCACATGGCGCCTGTCAGACAACATTAGACTGGACAATACGAAATAAATAATCACATACCTGCAATTCTAGCTGACGAGTATTCCTTATTTTCAACAAGTTTCTTACATCACGAAACATCGCCAACTCGCTTGTGCCGTCACTCTATTTATTACGATTGAACACCATATTTAAATTTCACTGAATGATTTTGATCTGAGCCTTACGTCATGGCGTATGAATACATAATGGGTGTGTTTGATAACTCATTCCGCGCACGCGGCCAGCACTCGATCTGCTCTTTTTTGTTTGATAACTCATCTGGCTTGCGCTCTGGAGTGTTTGAAAACTCCGCGCGGTACTGGCGGAGCGCAATCCAATCGCGCGGTCAAAATCGAGCGAGGGACAGATTGCACTCTGGAAAACATGGCGGCTGACACTGACATGTATCAGTGTTCAACGTGTCAATTTACTTCTACAGAGCTTCATGTTGTAGTAACACACATGAATGAGCATACAGTTGAATCTCGTAAGATTTAAAATATTACCTACACCTATAATAGGTATTTATGATTAATTATGCATTATATGAGGTTAGGTTGATGGCCGCCATTTAAAATATCGCGGGCTGTTCAAAGGTTCAAACGCGCCGCCAGCAAAGTTTGTTTGATAAGTCCACATTTTCGAGCGCGCGCCGAACAATCTGCTGACGTCACAGATCGCAAGCTGAATTATCAAACACACCCTAGTATGTCAGGTTAGCCGTACTATTCAAATTTTGAAGAAGCATTAATTCAATATACAGGTGGCCGTGACTTTATCAATTGTTTTTTTTCAACTCAGATAATATCTGTGCACGTAAGAATAATCCCCATAAAAAACACTCCGTGTAAAAATATCAGCCAAGTCTCTTTACTTTAAAAAAATTCAACACCGAAAAGGAGTGATATCAAAAAAGGAGCCAAGTCAATGACATTTCCAAATATTTAATCGTATCTTTGAAATAAAAGTATAAACACCGAGAAATACTTTACAAAAGGACTTGGCGCATCGTTTTTTTAAAGACATCTTTCTATCCTAAAAGTGGAAAGAAATGTACAAGTTTAAGTACTTTTCCTCTTTCTATTAGAGCCATCAAGCTACTCAAGCTATGAATCAAGCTACTTTTAGTAATTGCTATTTTATAGTTTTGTCAATGGCGATAGAAGAAAGATTTCATGTTGTAATAGATAAGTGATATGGTAAAAGAATTAAATAACAAGGAAGTGCGCTCATATATATTCTTATTACACTGTTAATATGGTGATATTAGAAGGGTATCTTTTCATAATATGATCTTGACTCTGAGGGAAATCATGAAACGTTGTCAAATAAATTACTAACTATCGATAGAACACTATTATATATTTTTCAAGTGTAAAGTGTATAAAGTTAAAAATGTTAAAGAAATTCAATGTGCCGTCACTGTGTACTTCGTGAAATGTACTATTATAAATTGCGGATTAATAGAAATTTATTTCATGATGAGAAGGTATAACGCATGAGACTTAATTAATATGTTGACCCCAGATATAGTTGGGCCCCAACCCCAGCCCAAACTCCCACCCCTATTCCTAGTTGAATCCACTTGAATAAAACCGAAAAAAGAATGCTATAAAATATGATATAAATTTCAATTTCAATTTTAATTATTATTTTTATTTTTTTTATTTAATTTAAGGTGAAAAACTTGTGGGAGTACTGTCCATGAAATAGGTTAAAGAATAGATTGAGACCAAATAAAAACTAAATGTACTGTAATCTTGGGCAAAAATCTGATGCAACCACTACACTATTACGCGTAAGCGATCCAAATGTCCTTTTATTGAAAGTATGACTTATAAGGCGGTAAATTTATGGATGCTGGAGAAATGTAAATTTACTGTTAAGGATCCGACAGAAAATTGAAATAACTAATAGCGTACGTGAGCTGTTGAAAATTTCATCTGTAGTTTATCCTCTCGCTAGGTTGTACACCACTCTACTGACTGTCGCTCAAAGCAAGCGCCAAGCAGCGAAGGGGTAAAGGGGAAGTAAAGGAGTGGGAGTTCTGGTATACTGTTCACAGCATAGTTCACATAGTTCACAATATAGTTCACAATAGTTCATAGTTCACAATGCAATGGCAATCACCAAAACCCAGGGAGAGCGCCATTTTGTTTTGAAGGGTCACTTTTCACTCGAATATCTTTCTCCAGTGTGACTAGATACAATAATGCGGGTTGTACTGAAGTGTTCATAAAAGATCGCTCCTCAATGTTTCATATGACACTTTATAATGACTGTAATGAAAATGCTTCCCTGAACCCAAAAAGTGGGGGGCGATTACGGCAAAAACCTCGACCACATGGCGCTTGTCAGACAACATTGAACTGGACAATACGAAATAAATAACGAGTATTCCTTATTTTCAACACGTTTCTTCCTAGTATCAATTACACATCACGAAACATCGCCAACTCGCTTGTGCCGTCACTCTATTTATAACGATTGAACACCATATTTAAATTTTGATTCCACTAAATTGTTCACGATATCAATATTGTCTGCATGCGCAAGTAAAAAATAGATTTCAGGAAAAGCTACTCTTCTAATTGTAATATAGGTTGTGAAATACTATTATCAAATGTATATCTAGTGGAGCGGTCGCTCCACCCAGCCAAGTCGTACTGTACACTCACAGTCACTCAATATACCGTAAATGCCTAATAAACCGAGGAGCAGACCAAACACTTTTACTGTAAGCAACAACATGGCATTTTCGGTCTACTGGATCATAAAATTGGAAAATACAAGGGCGAACCAGGGAGCCCGGGCCAATGCGGTTGCGCTAGAGGGCCAAGAAATCTCCGGGGGAGCCATGGTCTCGACTTTTTTTAAGAGTCATGGCTCCCCCCCCCCCCCCCCCCCTTTTCCATTTCTCCGATTAAATCACTCCTTCTTCTCCTGCATACATCTTCAACTTTCCTATCTTCTATTTTCCCCCTTCCAGCCTTGTAGCCCTTCAGGTCCATATTTATTTTTTTCGAAATCTCCTTCTTCTAAATGTCTTAGTTAGATTAGAGTTGGTAGAGCATCTGACTGGATATTGAAATGTCCTTACTATATTTTTTTTATACAATATAATAATTCAATATTTTGCAATTTACAGAAAATTAAAGATCTTTTAACCATTTTTGCCAGTCAATAACTGTGATATGGGATTTTACCTCAATGATGGTCTGTGATTGTTGTGATATCATTAGACTCATATATTAGATTTTATCTTAATAGACCGAAAGTGCCTCTTATTTTAATAATTTTTGTATACCATCGCTTTTGCCAAATCGTAGTGAACGTGTCAGCTTCATTTGCCATACCATCGTTCCTCTTTGTTCATATATATTTAGATTTGATAGATTGTTCTATTCTCTCTATTTTGAATGAAGTGCACCATTAACAAACGCGCCTATCACTTAATGAGATTGTTGTAGAATTCGATGTAATTAAGTATTACATTTTACACGGTTTCTTACTTGAGTTTCATTTGGTGTGCTTCAATGTAAAAATATTTTTAATTTTTGCCTAGATTAGGTGAGTTAATAAAAAATCACGTATTTTGCTAATTTACATTGACACGTGTTTGACACTAAGAAATGTCTACCATGCGATATCGCAGTCAGTGATACAATACGGAATTGCTGGATGGGGAGGTGCTTATAACACCCACCTACGCCCACTTGAAATACTTCAAAATATCACCCTAAAAGTTATACTAAATAAGACGTATCGATACCCTACTGCACTTATATACGAAGAGAGTAACACTTTGCCAATCTGTAAACTATATTTCAAGTCAATCGTTACTCATGTACACAAACAAATAAATAAAAATAAATTAATTGCACATTCTGACAAGATCAACGCTCTCCTTGGTCAACGCATTACGAGAGGTAATACAAACAAGCTTATCAGAGTTCCAAAGATGAAGAAAACGCTAAGTCAGAGGCACGCTAGTTATCTTACCCCAAAACTTTTCAACCTCCTTCCATTAGAAATAAGAGAACTCAAACAAAAGAAATCGTTTAAAACATGCTTAAAATTTTGGCTAAGGAAATGTTCGAAGGATATAATAAAAGATACAATGAACCACAAACTATCGTGATGGATGCACCGTTGAACTTTAAGTCACACTACACAATTATTTAAATCCATTGTTATCTGATATCATTATAATGTTTTGTAATTCTTTTTTGTAGATGTATTATGTGTAATGTAGTAAGGGCAGGTGCTACCTGTAGATCAGAGTGTCTGGGTTATTTTATGTTATATTATTTCATCTAATTTATATCCATGTTAAACGTTATACTTAAGTTATAGTATAAGAATCTAATTTAGAGTTACACTAGTAACAGTAGTTTTACATTATTTTTATGTAAGTCTTTATACCTAGTTAGACGCAAAAATAAACAAGAAAGATAAAATACTAAAAAATAAAATATATACACATAGTTACTTATATTACATTATTAAGTATTACTAACATAATACTGCATTGGTCATTCTGACTGAATTAAAGTGTCCAACTGGTTAATGTTAGATTAGATAAAAATTTAGATTTTTTATTAAAAACCTAGAATAAAATTTTATAGAATCCTAGAATAGCAATTTGATGTACCTAGCTTTAGTATTAGAATGTAGGTATGTACCCTACCACAAGAACATTGTTGTTCTTCCAAGGGTATATAAATATCAATTGTGACTTTTTGTAACATTACATGAATAAAAATCTTGAAATCTTGAATCTTGAAATCTTTAGTCGCGGTACCGCGGTACGTGTTCCTAGTGATAGTTAAGTTAATGTAAAGAGTAGACAGCATTTGAGACTTCTGGGACAGGATCAGGAGGATCAGGAAATCTCAGCTACGAGTGTGAGCCTATTTTATGACGTCACACCTTGTTTTGGCGGCATTTTGTCACGTGTTTCCGGTTCCCGCGCTCTAGTGTAAGCATATTTTAACCATTTCCGCCATTTTATCCGCCATTTTATCCGCCATTTTGTTCCGCCATTTTGTCCACCATTTTTATTCGCCATGTGCTTCTTGCCACGTGTGTTTGACAGGGCGGCATTTTCAAACATATTTCCGGTTCTCACACTCTAGTCCGAGCATATTTCCGTCATTTTCTTCCCTCATGTCACATGTGTTCTTCTGATGTCACTTTTTTTTAAATTAAAAATGTATCTCGAGGTGGATTTGAACCTGCTACCATTGGAATACGAATCCAACGCCTTAACCTCTCGGCTAACTAGGCGATGAGAGAAAGACGACGCAAAAAGCATATACATAGATGGTTAATGACCTGTACTGCAACGTCATCCAGTTGTCAAGGTAAGTATTGGCGCAAACATTTAAACTTCGCGCTCGACTGCAACGCTATCTAGGTGATAATAATTGTATTTACTTAAAGCGGCACAAAAAATTTGAATTTAAACTTGACTCGACTGCAACGCCATCTAGGTGACAATAATTGCGCCACAAAAATTTTAATTTATATTTTGCGCTCGACTACAACGCTATCTAGGTGACAATAATTGTATTCATGAGAAGTGGCGCAAAAACTAAATCATTTTGTATGTCGACTGACTTTAAAAAATTGTAGCCCATGTGGGGATCGAACCCACGACTTTTGCACGATGAGCACAACGCTCTAACCAACTGAGCTAATGAGCCAACGAAGGTATGTTGCAATATGTCATCTCTCATACGGGGAAATTATAATTTTTATTAATACACAGCAGAATCAAAACCGGGTATCTAGCCAGGATGAGGATGAGGATGAGGATGAGGATGTGGATGAGGATGTGGATGGGGTGGGGGTGATGATGAGGATGAAGATAAGAGAAGGTGAAAATATGTTTACTCTTAATAATGGGTCGGTTAAGTTTGCTTATAAATAAATACCAAGTTCTTGACAATTAATTTAACTTAGTTTTATATAAAAATTATAAATCGGATTCTAGTCACAACTTGATATTTTTTCATAAGCTCCCCTAAAAGATCTCGGCACATGTTTTTCATATTGTGTTCACTATTGAAAGCATAATATAAAGTGATACATTCAAAATATTATAAATTTTACGTCATATCAAAAATTGTTACAATTCACTTTTTTCTTAATTGTAGAGCATAACTGTTGGAGTGATCTAGTCCTTCATACTGAATTTGATATAAACGTTTTTCGTTAATTTCCTTCAAATCATCATCAGTAAATACATCGTTGAAACGTTTTGGTAAAAAAATTTTGATTGCATAATGTTGCTCTTCTCCTATTTTTGGTTGCCATTCCGAGACAAAGGAAACTGTTGCCAGGAGAGATGGACCATATTTTGTCTTGACACGTTTCATTTCTTCGATGGTGTACCATATCAGGTGCTCCATTTCACATATTTTCTTCACTGGAATCATAGCTGAGATGTTCCCGCTTCCCACATTGTTGAATTTCTCTACGAACGTCTAAAACAAATCAATGAAAGAAAAGTGTTTTACGAATGCTTTGATTTAAATTTAATACAAATATATCCTAATATTTTAAATGTAATTACTCACCATTGTTATGTTGAGATGATTTACTGCAGCGAAGAGCAAAGTGTTGAACGATGTCGACCGTTGAAGGTTGAAGGCTGTACTGATGACGACTCGTGAAATTTCAAGAGACATCCGCTTCTTGATGTTGTCAATTCATCAATTTACAAACAAAATATTGATGACGTTGTATTATTCTCACGAAACACAAAGTTGGGCAATCACTCACTGAATATTATACAATAGTTAGCATTTCTTTGAAATTTCAAGATTAATTTCTTTTAATAAAAAATCCATTCCTAATTCAAACACAACTCTCTGATTGATTTTATCACGTTGATTATCCATTTTCACAATAGTTTTAACAAACTGGGACAAATCACCTATATTAACATCAGATTTTTTAATTAATCGTGTTTTTAGATAATTATTTAAATTTGTTTTCACAAATCTACAATACGCATTCTTAACACCACTGCTTCTATCTTTGACTTGTGTAAGAGTAAAAGTGATGGCTTCCGATTGCTTCAGAATTTCTCTACATGCCCTTTCAATTAAAATCACACCGAAATTCACATTACTTATACATTTTAAACCAATATATTTCCCATGAACATTTTCTTCGACAAACATGATATGATTATCAAACACTTTTTGAGGTGAATCTCGAACATCGATGATAAACGCATATGTGGTCCACATCTTGAGTTCTTCCAAAAATTCTGTCCATTCCAAAAACGATATAATCACACCAGAACCATTTATCGATGAAATTATTTTAACAAACGGTGTAAATTCATCTTCAGCATTCAGCCCAACGATAATCAGTTTTGATCGATATGGATTCACATAGAAAAGTGATTGCACAACACCGAGAAATGGTTTTTCGTCTATTGCTGGAGTGATTTCCATTTTTTTTTTTAAATATACAATTTCAACTATCTTCGATAAATCTTCAGAGGTAACTGACCTCTTTCATGGTAAATCGCAAATCAAATTGAATCTAACAAAATGTAATCGTCAGCATTTTTACTTTGAAACAGGACAGGTTTGAACAGGAAATGCAGGACATTGACCTCTCCTATGAAATGCGCATTATTTTTTGATTGCACGTGCGCAACAGCACTGTCCACCATATCCGGTGTCATGTTTCATGCAGTGGCCGAATATTTTACAATAGGTTGATCTCACGAGTCGATCATTTTTTCCGGCGATATTTTATTAAAATGTTTGAGAAACGAATTTTGTGTTTTCCCTCTAGCTCTATGAGCTAAGAAAATAGCGCAATATTCACCGCAAACATTTGATGTAACGCTTTGTAGTGAATACGATTATATGTCCAGCTTTTACAATGTTGATTTAGAAATTGACGGTGTTGTCGAATGAGTGGAGGATAACCAAAACTACAAAAAAATTCTCCATTTCCATGCGTATTAATGTGACAAGCGACCCAATGTTGACCCTTGCACCTTGCTTTGTCGGTATTGGCAATCAATTAATTCGGCCGACCCACATGTTTAGGTAGTGTATCAGCAGCAAAAACACCAATAAATAAATCTTTAGAATATTTATCTTGAGAAAGTGCATTTTTTAATACATTTGCATACATTTTAAATTAATCCTTAACAACAGTACTCTTCGCATCCATAGGTAGACCTCGAATGAACATACAATCAGGGCTCCAGTGTTTATGTTCATAAAACGGGATGTCTTGAGGCAACCATTTATGTATCACGACCCCACATGATGGGCAGGCAGTTTTGTCTCCATGAAACGTGTAATATAACCCGGCCTCGGCCAAGTCGCGTGCGGTGACATTGTCATTCGGGAATGATGCAAATGATTTCAATCTTGGCTCCAGTTGAAACATGTCGGTTTTTTCACTGTTTGCAACACACCACTGTGATAGCTTCATTGCACTTTTCAGAGAGCACATTTCACCCGCAAAACCAATATGTTGGCCATGGACGTAACACTTTATTTCTTCGTATGGAAATGATGACGATGAGTCATACTCGAAATCATTCAAATCAATAACATTTCTCCAGAAGATGTTGTCTAAATATTTCACATTTGTTCTGCCTCTGGTATATTTTAGTTTATAACCCAGACAGTGAGTGAAAACCATGATTTTTAATGCTTCATCTCTAGCTCTGCAGTTTGCGTACGTAAAACCAGTAAAATTTGTTTCACTAGAGTCATCAAATACCAGAATCGACGGACTTCTTTCGCCGTACGATCCATTTTCTAAAATCCACTGTTTTGATTTTTGGGTTATGTTATCAACAACAGCAATTTCTTTCACAACATGAGTATCGTAGCCGACAGCCACCGTCTCGAAATCAATAGTACAACTCATGATGAGGGTTGGGCTAAGACTGAATAAAAAACACAAATACATTTCAATATATCAATTTTATTATACCATTTCAAACACTACAATATTCAAACAATATTAATTTAATTACTATAGTCGACAATCACATTTCGATTGCGATCTATCTCTAGAATATTATCAAACTCTGCATATACAATCACATCGATAGCTTCTTTAAGTGCTTCTTTAAAACGAAGATCGATACGTAAATTCTTGTTGTGTTGCTGACTATAATGATTTTCATTACAAGAGAGGTCTGGACTCAGGTCAAAGGCCAATAAAAAGATTCCATTTGGATATTCTTCACGAGAAATATCAATACCTCGATCCTTAAAGTGAATACCATTCCCAGAAAACAATGTATGATAGCAGGCGACATATTGGTTAGTATCAAAGTCGGGTTGCAGTGGTTTAGCTGGGATTTGTTGACCATCCGCATACATGCAGAAGTGGTTTAATCCAAAATGTTGAAAGTTGAAGGGATTCTTTGTATAGCTCCCGTTAACAGCTGCATTGGAGACAAGTCCAATGATAATTTTCTTCGGATTACCTGCCATGAATAAATTGCCTATTTCCTTGCTTTGTATTCCTGCTGGGATAGTTACCAGCTTGACATCTACTCTTGTTAGAGGATATTTTGCATTGGCTCCTTCTAAAACAATATTTTGTGCAATCATAACAGACTCATTCACGCGAACTTTTCGAACAAAAAGAGTAGCATCAGTGATGATTGTCTTGAAGGATGCATTGGAGCCGGCCATGAGATGAAACGAATCTCTACTCTTGATAAACGTCATGCGTAACTCCACACCATTTGGTATGAGACGGTCTTGATTGAACAAATCGCCATGAATATTTCCAATCATATCCACAATTTGACTTCCATCTGTATACTTTTTTCGTTTCTGAAGCCCTAAATTCTTATCAAAATCCTCCATAAATCCAGCAGTATCTTTATACCAAAGTTGACATGTTCTATGTGAACTCTTAGCAGAGGGACCAAAGTGCATACAATTCTCAAAAAATGAACGATAAGCATAGTTATTATTTGATGAAGGGAGAAGTTTTCCGTTTAAAGTCATCTCAAACTGAGCAATCAGAGAATGCATGAAATTATTGACGGGCGCCACCACAGCAGCAGCCGTTTGAACAACACCAAGACAAATTTGAGTCGATGGAACTTCAAAAATATTCAATTCCGATTGCATCGCCTTTTCGGATTCTGCATGCATAAGAGACATGATTATGCAAAAATGTCTGTAAAACAACCAGGTGTATTTGTCGTCTTCTTCTTCTTTGTCTTTTTAACCACCTTCTTCTTTTTAGGCTTGATGTTTAGAGTTTTTTTCGGAGAGATCTTGTTCCTCTTACGTTTGCTCTGACACTGAAGAATGCGTAACCTCTTCAACCTTTTTATCCCATCACCAGTCATATTTTGAAATTTGTCTTCTACTTTTCGTTTTAGATTTGCACCTGCTTCACCGACTCGCCTATGAAATGATTCTTTCACAGGTTTATTCTCAACTAAATCACCCAGAAAATTTGCTCCCGTTCTAGCCGTCTCATGAGCAACAACACGAGCACCGCTTCTTAGTAGAGGAATAGCAGATTTTAACAACCCTTTGAAGAAGCTTGCAAACCCATGACCACGTTGATAACTTGCACCATGATAAACATTCAATCTTCCTCCAGCCTGGTCTCGGTAAAATTTTGTGTAAAGTTCCACATCCATTATGATCGGTGGCGAAAATGAAGCACCACAGCAGAAGTTCCAGCTTGAAATGGTAGCGAATCACCAGTGTCTCCTCTTAAATCAATTTCGATGCTTCTAATCTCATGAATCATAACCGGAACGTACAGTAAATTTAAAAATCTTTGAGTGACTTGTTCGCCAAATTTGTGAGTTTTATATTGTGTATTGACAATACGTAATAGCGGAGCAACCACGTCCCCTACGATTTGAGGTTCTATTACATTACAATACACAAAGATAGATTTGGGAGTTCCAGCATCAACATCTATTGCTCTACCGACTAATGGACACACGCCATTTGTAATGTTGTGTTCATAACCCAATTGAATAGCGAGATTAGGTGCAAAATTTACTTCATGCTCTTCATCTTTACTATTCTTCACAGAAATACAGCCACTTGCATTCAAATAGCTGAGCGGTGCAATGCTGATATCCAGGTGTTTTATTGCATCATTGATAGTTTTCAACAACATGTCACCAGTTTCATAGTAGCCTGGCTTTATGTCCACTCTTTCATATACCTAGTTTTTTTTCTTTCCTAGAATAGTTTTTCGTGAAACACCAACATAATTTTGACCTTTAGTCACATTGAACAGCGTTTGTGGGTAATGAAGTTCAACCAAAGCCACCTCCCAGGGACCTCCTGATAATTTTACAGGTCCACAACTCTATCATCTGCTTCTCGCATTAGATCATCGATAATCAAAATTTGAGCCCCGGAAAATGCAGACAAGTCGGTAGGATTAATAATTCCCTCGTGGAACTTGACTCGTGGATCTTGAATAGATTCATATAAACTCTGCCACTCGGCAAAACACCAAATAATATTTTTTATAGGTTCATCTACCATAGAATCCAAATTTGTTAAAAAACGGCGTATAAAATAAGACTTGCCACATGATGTGGGCCCCGCAATCAAAGCTGTAAAAGGAACCTTCCAGGTTGGATCCATTTTGTTGAATGAGATTAAAATATATTTGTTGATAAATTTATAACATTTTTTGAAAATCATAAATTGTCAAGGAATGAGGATTGAGAGTGAAGAAGGGAAACAAATTATTCATAAAAAACATAAGTTTAGAATTTAACATGTATTTTACAAACATATGTCATGTTAACAGGTACATTGACATTGATGTGATCTTTATGTGATATTATTATAACTAATTCTAAATTCTCTAATCTAAGTCCATTTCCGTGTCTATTCTAAAATGACCGTATGCTAGGGTGTTGAAACCATCATGTAGAATGTATCTCTTGTCGTCGAACGGTGATAGTGTACTCTTCCTCTGACTGACAGTAAATATTTCATGTTTGAAGCTACGGATAGACATCATTTTCTCACTCTGTACACATTTTTCGAATAAGGCGGCTCTATACTTTTGATGAGTAACATATTTTTTCATTGTGGCTCTAGTTATGCCTTTGCCAACCTTTTTGTTTCTACCGTCCAACTCCAAGAGACTGTACATTTTTGCCCTTAAACCCACAAATTCCTTCACAATTCTACCGTCCGACTCGTCTTTCATTTTTCCCAACACCTTTTTATTAGTGTTGGAAAAAAGGAAATGATCTTTCGGCAAATTGGAAGTATCAAATAGCGAAATGTCTTTAGCCATGACTTGATACAGATCATCAGTCTGGATCTCATAACACAGTGAGTCTGTGTCTGTGAATAATAATTTTGAATTTTGATTGTATTTAGTTTTTACATAATTATAGTGAAAATCATACATGATGGTTTTACTTAAATCTAAAATACTGAAGCCTGCATAGATTGGTCGATTTAGTTTCAGACAGATTTTCTTACACTGTACTGCAACTAGATTGTTGGAAAATATTTCAAATCTTTCGAATGCAGGGTTTGCCGCATATTTTAACATTTGTTTCTCATCATTGATAAGCGTAACGTTTACCCGATTTCTGACATTTTCCATAGTTTTGCCGAAAACAGCGTTGTTCATTAATTTAAAAAAGTCTTTTTCAAAATCATTCTGTGCCTTCACACGTTGCGCTGTATTGAAATCAATATATTGTTTCAACCATTGCGTTTGTGTGAATTCTAGAACGCGGTGAATTTTTGTCAATTTCAAGCCAAGAGAAGTGTATTGCTTCAAGTTCTTGTAGTGTACAATATACTTTTCTTTGTTTTCCAAATTTGGAATCAGCTTTTTGATTTTAGAATGACCAAGTTTCAGGTCGTCTGAGAGTTGCTTGGCATAAGGCGAGAGTTCACTCTCAGAAACACATTTTCGCTGAGGTGCCAAAGGGTAATCGTTGTGCTTGTCATGTAATTCTTTTGGATATTTGAGATCAATTTCCAAAATATATCCTTTATCAGAGTCATCTGCAACAGTTGTAAAGTCAGTTTTCCTGATTTCTGCTGGACTCATCCACTTGAAATCACGGATGGGGAGGAAATCTGACATTGCAACACCGTACAAATTATTAACATCCCAATAAATGATATATTTCGAAGGTTTCTCAGCATCGAAATCATCCATATATTTATTATTAGCTTCCGAAAATCGCGTCGTGATCGTTGCCACACCGCCCCTGACACCCTCCTCTATGAACAAATACATATCGGGGTCTGTAAATAACTCTAACTCTACCTTGGTCATGCGGAGGCAAGCCTCCCATGCCAGACCCGGAGCGGTGTAGGTGTGGCAAGGATCAAGTTGGTAGTTGGCGAGGCAAAGTGTTCGAAAGTTTACAAACACATCCGCAAGTAGCAGTACGTCAGTCAACACATAGAGATCTTGATAATCTCCCATGTGTTTCATTTCAAAACTCCTCCAAACATTTTGGGCGTGTTCGTAATCATCGTCACTGATGTCCTCTTCAGTGAGGTCATTCTTAAAGGCAGATTTAGGGGGTAGGCAACCTTCCATCAGCTTTTCTTCTGAATCAAAATAACTGTATGGGAATACACCTTTTCTCAAGAGTAGAGGGAGAAGGTCTTCACTGAAGGATGATTTTAAAATTTTGAATCTGTCAGAACCATAGTTGACAAGATTTTTGACCAGAGAATCTAGAGAAGTGCTCATGAATTGAAAAGAGTCAATGAATCTTAACTGCCCCAATGAGAATGACACATACTTCTCTGTATTGTTGGGGATTACAATGATTTTCTGATTTTGAATTTTGCCAATGCCTTGCATAATGAGATGTGAATCGTAATTTCGAAGATTATGAAATATAACAGGAATATGCTCGGCTTAAAGGAGACCTTACATCTTGGTAAAAACCCACTTTTTGTGTTCTACTATATCAAAAACATTTACAAAAAAAAAAAAAAAAATTCAACCATAGATGACGGATTTATACGTGGTTCAATTATGCGATATTTGAATTGCCGCGCAAACTGAATGACGTAGAAACTGGTATAGAAACAAAACACCCCTAGTCCTCAGGACTCACTTCTTCCCCCTCTGGCCAGCTGACCGCCCGCCCGCCCGCCGGCCAGTTGCTATTGTTGGCGCGCGCCTTCCAGTCTGCCTGTCACATTTACCCGCGTCAATGTAAACAGTGATTTTTATTTGATTTGTTTTGTGTGTTTTGTTTTGTTAAATTATTGTAAAATGTCAGAAATAAGACCTTACTTGTTCGAACCTAAGCTGTCTGTTCAACAGCAGCAGACAATTGAAGACAAACGTGTTGCAAATAGGAAAAGAGCTGATGAACTAGAGGGTAGAGTTGGAAACACTCTTTGGTGTAAATGTGGATTATGCTGTGCTATGACGTCTGCCACAGAATCTATTTGTTGTCATCATTCACAGACCATGCAAAATCTGATACAAGATGACTGCATTACTCAACACACTTCATTCGCAAGTGTTGCGCACAACATAGATATTTTAATTATGGCTAAACACAAATTCATTGCTGAAACAAAGTGTAAAGAAACAAAACTAAAATTTCAATCAGGCTCAAACAGAGTATGGAGGCACATTGCATACAAGCAATTTGTTTGCTGGATAAACGCTTGGGAATCTCTTGGAAAAAATAGACGCATTGTTATCCCAGCGTGTGTGATCAATTCCATCAGAGACGAGTTCCCCGAGGAAGACGGAGTCTACGTTGGATTCAAAGCTGCTGAGGGTGAAGAACCCGATTACTTCGACTAGGTAAAGTTTTATTGCACTAACTGTGAATTAGGACAATGCATGCAGGTCGTCACTCACGGGGTTCAGCGATCCAAAGTCACATCTTTTCAAACCGGGCGTATCGTGGTCGCTGCTCGACTTCCTCCATGGAAGGTCTAGGTAGAGGTGCGATGTTATCAGGAATGATGATTGTGTTGTCTGTGTTCGGTGGATCGTATGTTTCCATTGACATTATCTTGTCGATTAGTTCATCACGCCACAATGTTGACTTCGTGGCATATTTCTTCTTGCAAATCCAGTCCTTTTGCGATTTTGAATACACTAGCGATTTTCCTACACACTCTCGACTGACGTTTGCATTGTGGTCCAGAATCGCGAGAATTCCACGCGTCACCATTCCGTCATAGGAGAAGTGCAGTCCCTTCGGCAGATACTTCAATCTCTCGTTGTGATAAGACTCGAGTGCACCTATGGGGCAACATGGCAACATGTAATCAGGGCCGGATTTAGGGGTGTGCGACCTGTGCCCCCGCACAGGGCGCCAAGCTCGAGGGGGCGCCAAAATATAAAATATGTATTGCTATTATTGTTGTATACATATTAACGCAATTGAAAAGCACAAGTAAATATAATACTAGAAAAGCACTTCCTTGTAAGCACTAGTTTTAATAACCAATGAAAGTTAAAACTTGAAGCTATATGGACACATACAAACTATTTTAGCTTACAATGTTGAATTCGTCAAATAGTAATCAAAAGATTTATAATCCTGCATTGAAATGTTAACATTTTATTATTGCCTATTGTAATCCAATCAGTATAATTATATGTTAAAAAGGCGTCAAATGCGATCTAGAAGCCCAAAATTTTTCCGGGGCTATGCGCCCCAGACCCGCATTGTGCTGGGGGGCCCTCCCCCCAGACCCCCCATTGTGATCGTGGGCAACTAGATTCGTCGAATTTCGTTTCTGAAGTTTTTTTTTTTTTTTTGGGGGGGGGGGGGGGGGGGGGGGGGGGGGGCGCCAATTGTTACCTTGGCACAGGGCACCAAACTGCCTAAAACCGGCCCTGCATGTAATTTCAGATCAAGTTTAACCTTCTGGGGCTGTTTATGAATGTATGCAGGGATTGTATGAATGAATTGTATGAGTATACTCATGAAACAACGAAAGATCCCAAAAACTACCTGTCTAGCCGTCATAAACCATTTTACTGCCAGTAGGTAGGTATCTGTTTTTCTGAGATTTAATTTTATTGTTTTTTTAAGTATTTTTTTTCATGTTTTATTTCATAATTTCATATTTATAAGGTTATCAAGAAAGATTTTTTAGCTAAGAAACAAACTACTTGTTTCAGTTTGTTTACAAACATGTACGTACTGCTATTCTTACCTATAAAGTGAAATTGAAAACTCGATCAAAATCATCTATGTTCCACTTGTCAAATACATTTTTGTCAGAATGAGTCGGTTATATGATTTGATTGAAAACTTGTAATGTCATTGGGCAATAGCAATTCGCATAATATAATGTTCTTATTACCTGTGTGACAGAAGTTGCTTGTGCGTCGTAAATCGTTCAGGAAGGTCGCATCCATGATGACTTTCGATATCGTTTGGTAGTCTCTGGAGTTGGGAACAATCCATCTCGTTGCAGCGGCGGCCTCAGCTGATATCTCGGGATGTTCACACTTGTGGAACTTAGATTTCCCTTCCCAAGTATGGACATTTGTCATGTGCTTCAGGGAACTTGTAAATTTTTCCACCAGCATGTCATCATCGCCGCCGCAGGACTGCGCTGACCACCACAGATGATTGTTTAGACTTGATTTCCAGGATGAAATTGCTGGGGAAAATTTTTCGATGGCTTTTATACGTTTGGCCAAGCTTTTTGCCATGTGCCAAACGTCGAACTCGTGGCGAATTTCTTTGTGTTGTTGTTTCATCACGAGTCCTATACCCCGGTGGCGATCGGAAATAAACAGTTCAATTTTTATCATTGAAGTCAAATTTTGTAAGAGCATCTCACACGCGGCTTTCTCGAGGTCACCAATCGTCTGTTTTCTTTGCAGAACCATGAAGTCGATGACTTTATTGTTGGCAACGTTCATGACGGAGTATGTGACATATTTCGCGCAATATCCGGGTGAATCGTATTGTCCGTCACCAGACAGCCTAATATTGCTCATTTCGTGTGACATGTTGAAAATCTCTATCTCTCGCTGGGTGTTCCATGTGTTTATAATTGCAGGTTGAATGAATGTTCTGACTATCCTGTAGTAAGTCACCTCCGACATGAAATGTAACTTGAGTGCATTTGCGAAAGAGTTGAACGCTTGAAAGCTGACACCACATGTGTAAATTGAAGCCGCGATGTTGATTGATCCCAGAAATTTTTGTCGACTCTTTTCTTGTGACCTCCAGTTGTATTCGTGATTGTCAATACATTTTGTTGTTACAGTCAACATTGCGCCCCTCATGCTTTTTTCAACAGAAATAACTTTTTTGCCACAAATTTGGCATACATGAAACAATAGTGCCAAGCATTGCCAGAACACAAGGAACACCTTAGATGTTGCTTTGTCTTCGATTTCATTCTCGTCAACATCACTCTCACAGTCAGTGTCCGAGTCTGAATCATCGACGCTATCAGCAATGAACGAATCATCTAATTCGTCTTCAGTTTCAAAGTCTTCCACGTAATCCACGATGTTCCTCGTTCGCCTGGGTGTTGTGTCGATGTTTCTATTGTTGTACGGCGTTGAAAATTGATACAAAGTCTCTGTTCCGAGCTCACATTGAGTGCCATTGTCTACATAAAGCGGTCCATTGTCAGCGTTGTTACTCACATGTGTGCTGTCAGTTACCTCCACAGCAATCTTGCTTGTCGATGGCTTATTGATATTGTCGATGGCTTGATAATCAGAATTGATCTTTCTCTTTCGACGGACAGGATGATCGCGTTCGCGGGGGATTTCTTCTAATAGTTGTGATTTCTCTTTGTTTTTTAGGAACTCGGATTTACGTCGCTTTGGTGGTGTTACACTATGCTGATTGGTCAAATTTAGGGATGGTACAGCCGATGACTTCAAGTATTGTTTATACACAGGACCGATGTTCAGTTTACTCTTTGGTTCAAAATCATCGTCCAAGAAATGAATTGAACAAACAGTAGTATAGTCGCTAGGTATAAACTTGTCTCGATTGATTTTATGTAGCCATTGTTTATATAATTCAGGGTTCTTAATTTTATTTGGAAATTTGTGAAACGATACTTTTGCACTTTTTATATTGTTGTTATGGCATTTATACACACAACAATGTTGAACCATTTTAAATCACTGTCACACTAAAATAAATAACTATTTGCTACACACGTTCAGGTGCCCGTCATAGAATTATAAGTGTTTTATTATACCTAATTGTCTTCCCACACAACTAATAAGAAAGAAATCGTACGATTGACATACTTTATTGTTTTTACACACGAATAACACACAATAAAACAACTCAATAATATATAAAACGAAAAAAATTGAACTTTCTCAAACAGTACTAGTATGCATGTATAAAATAATGAATAAACACATAAAACATACTGATTAGTGATTACTGAGAATACACACTGAATATTCACACTTTATTGACTTGTGAACAAAGCGGGCTAAGAGTCAGGGACTGAGCTGATTTTGAGGGAAGGTCCAGAAAACTGGGAAGGCTTTGAATAGACCGGACGGAGCAGGTAGCGCCATACCAGTTGTGACGTAGGATGGGGGGCGAGCGCGAATGTTGTTTTAGGACCCTTCCGATTTTTTTTTGATTTTTTCTTCTTCTTAGAATATGTTCTAATAATGCAATAAACTAATTAGCCAAGTTTCCTGAAGATGACAGTACCACTTTAAGGTGCATTTATATTACATTCATTATGTGCTGCACCCCTAAATTTGCCAGTTATGTGATCATGATCACGAACACGATCAACATCGTCCAGAGGCTTTTCACAAATGCTACACATGGTGGCCTGTGCAAAGGAAATCTCGTCTTCATCTGTCATCTTTAGAGGGATAATTTTGAACATTATTTTCAATAATTTCTCCTGCATGACCAGAAGTGAATTAAGAAAATGATCCACAACATTATCACCACTGTACACACGAGGTGGCTCAAACGCTTTTCCCTCCGCATCAATCACAACGAAGGCATATCCCGAAGGATCATGCAGAGCAGTCTTATGCGTATGTGATCGTGCATCATCAGGTTCACAACCATTCAACTTCCTCACAAAGCACTCAAAATCTGCATATATAGTGAAAGGTGCTTTAAATGAAAAGCCTCTTTCTCTAAACTTCATGGAATTGTCATCCTCTGGAGGCATAACAATTCTTTGAGGGTCGTGTGAGTCGCAGAGGGTGTGATGCGCTTCAAGCCTTTCCTCTGTGGAAAATCTATGCAGACAACGATGACAATAATATGCTCTACCGTGATGTTTAGTCAGTGAACTAAGAAGGCGACTGAGGTCCTTGATGAGGAAGTAATGAGAATTTTCCTCGTCAGACATGAATAACAAATGTATATGACTATCTCTTTTTTCTTTACTAATTCTAAGTGGGTACACTATTTTATAATTGCCGAATTTATCGGGCATAACCCCATATACATTTACGGAAATGGACGTGTTTTGTTTCTCAAATCTATCTATGCTACTAATTTTTACAGGGTATTGTATTCCACTCATATTTACACTAGATTCAAAATTAACATAATTATTTACACGTTCTGCATGAATGTCTATGGGGTGAAGATGGGCTAAAATACTCCATAAGAAACACTTTTGGTCGTCGTTTTTTACATTTATAATCGATTTTGTATAATATAATTTAGGTGGTAGGAGCATATAACTACTTGCAGCTAATGGAGCATATTTGACTGATTTTAATTCTAATTGTAAAACTCGATCTACGATCCAGCCGCTCCCTTCACGTTGGAAATTTTGACATGCTTTAGCCATGGATGAGAAAGCTACATTAAATTGTTCGTCAAACTCATCCATATTATAAATTAAAACACTATTCTTACTTCTAAAACATGCTTTTGTGATGACCTCATCCTCACCCGCATTTTTTTTAAATTGAACCACTAAACTTAAGTACCATTTTACACCTTTAAACACTTCTAAATCTTTTGCTAATTTCACTCTCACCGTGTCCATCCTGTCCGAAACAAATTTTAAAACATCTAAAGAATCATGTTCAACGTCATCACTGTCTTCACCTCCTTTTAAACGTATATGATTTTACGTTTCCTCTGAGAGCACTACTC
This sequence comes from Leuctra nigra, assembly GCA_934045905.1. Classification (NCBI taxonomy): domain Eukaryota; kingdom Metazoa; phylum Arthropoda; class Insecta; order Plecoptera; family Leuctridae; genus Leuctra; species Leuctra nigra. The sequence continues at coordinate 38,671,956 of OW203767.1, read as the reverse complement.
ACTTCACACGTGTACTGGTCGGGTTCTTCTGCAGGCACCGATGATGTTGACGGCCCAGGAGTTGATGGTGGAGCTGGGTCGTCGACATGTCGAACCCCCGCGTTTGAAGTACTCGGGGGCTTATGGTACTTGACATGGGCCTGCAGATTATCCCTGCGGTTGAACGATACGTTGCAGAGAGTACACGTGTGAAGAGCTGTTGAAGTGTTGCCAGCAGATGGAGGAGGAGGATGCATAGCCAATTTGTGACGTTTTAAATTTGAGTTGTTAGTAAACGTAACGCCACAAATTGTACAGGGGAACGTTGACTTCTCCCCCTTACTATGCACCCTGGCATGCTGCTTCAGGTTGTCCTTACGTTTGAAGCTGGCATTGCACTCCTCGCATTTGAAGTTCTCCATCTTTCTATAAAGATAAAATAAAAATATTTGTAAAAATGTATTTTCCAATATAGAAATGTATTATCTAATTAGTAATTACCATTCAACTTTCTCTTTAAAATTATTAGTTAAACGTACCTTGATTAAACTGCTGGTTTTCCCTTCGAAGACAGAAGATGAAAATGTATCGCAGCAAATCTAGAAACTGTAAATAAAAAAATGTTAATTAGCTTGCCAATATTGTAGAAATAATATAAAGACATCCATTTAACTTCTTTTAAAAATTAAGAAAAACTCACCAGAATGTGTGAAAGACGCTGTTCTCTCTCGCTCCACAAAATGACACAGATTGACAGGAAATCACGTTTGTGTAACCTGTAAAAAATAAAATGCAAACATTAAATTCTATTCATAAAATTATATTTGTTATAAATACCTATTTTACTTGAAAGTGAAAAAAACTTACCTCAAATCTTTGTAACACGCACTTGAAGAAATAAAAAACAGTGTAATAATAATTATAATTAAGTAAAGATTGAATAACCACTCGGATAAAACACCACTTAAAATTCACTTTAGACACACACAATTCAATTTCTCTGACCCAATATGAAGACGAACCGCACTGGTCAATTGATTTGAAGAGAATGATTGATTTGGCAATCAACACTTATTTATATTGTAACAAGAGGTCATACACCTGATATTAGTCTCGTACGAGGTACTCCCTTATGGATGAACTAGCCTCAAACCAGGTGCTAAAATTGATGATGCAGCGATTTCATTTCCGTTCAACTATGAGATGCAGGGTCCAAAGTCCAATATACGTCGCAATTGTCTCACGGATGTGATGATGCAGGTGTTCAATTGCGTCTTTAGAGTATCTTGTTACCTCAGCAGTAAATTGTATTTGATAAATGCACTTGACATGAGATGCATTCATTACAATGCTTTATTTAATATTTTGTACAATAGTTGGAATATGTGAACATAATTCAAAATTTCATAATAATAATTAAAAAGATGCTACCATCCACATCTTCATCCACATCCACATCCCAATCCTTTATAAGATGTAGGATTCAATGTCCAAATATCAGTTGGATTTTATGAAAACAATACAAAATTTCAAATTATCTTAAAATTAAAATTTTACGTTACTTTTCGTTAATAAAATTATTATCACCTAGAGAGTGCTACAGTCGAGCGCGAAATTCAAATTCAAATTTTTGTGCTGCTTTTATTAAATGTAATTATTATCACCTAGATGGTGTTGCAGTCGAGCGCGAAATATAAATTCAATTTTTTTATGTCGCTTATAGTAAATGCAATTATTGAAGACAGCGTTGCAGTCGAGCGCGAAGTTTAACTTTTTGCGCCAATACCTACCTTGACAACTGGATGACGTTGCTGCACAGGTCAATAACCATCTATGTATATGCTAATTGTGTCGTCTTTCTCTCATCGCCTAGTTAGCCGAGAGGTTAAGGCGTTGGATTCCTATTCCAATGGTAGCAGGTTCAAATCCACCTCGAGATACATTTTTAATTTAAAAAAAGTGACGTCAGAAGAACACACGTGACATGAAGGAAGACAATGGCGGAAATATGCTCGGACTATGTAGAAACCGGAAATACGTTTGAAAATGCCGCCCTGTCAAACACACGTGGTAAGAAGCACATGGCGGAACAAAATGGAGGATAAAATGACGGAAATGGTTAAAATATGCTTACACTAAAGCGCGGGAACCGGAAACACGTGACAAAATGCCGCCAAAACAAGGTGTGACGTCATAAAATAGGCTCACACTCGTAGCTGAGATTTCCTGATCCTCCTGATCCTGTCTTCACATAATTAATATCCTGTAATTAGCGGTACAGTTAGTATCAGATCTCATTCAAGTTAATGGATAACAACCGATAGAAGTTCTGGTGTCATTGTGATAGGAAGAAAATGATTTATCAAACGTAATCACTAATCAGAGTTTACATTTGTTAAATGATCAAATCAAATAATCATATTTTATAGTTGTGCAAACTCAAAATGAATCTTGTTAGATAAGTTGTCAGTATTATTGAAGGCACAGAGAAACTATAATAACTATTAAAGGTTAACTATTGGATGTTAACTATCAGAAAGATGTTTAATGATTAGAGAATACAATTACAAGTTGAAGATGTTGTATTTGAAAATGGTACCAAGTATTACATAACAGCAATTAAATTGCACATAGATTTGAAAGACAAAGAATCTCTGAGATAGAAATAATAATTAAGAGATTTGAAATGACTATTAAAGATTAAGTACTTAGCTGATCAAAAGTACAAAGACAGATTGATATTATTATAATTAACAGGTACAAATATTTAGTACAAAAGTAGATTCATAGATAATGTTTGTTGAAAGGCCCATTCAAATATGGCGCCTAAAACTGCTTTACCGGCAGAACCAGTGCTTGACTTTCTGACCGCCCGAGGAGTGGCGCGTAAGTTCACTTTCATTCAAACCACTTTTACGACAGTTCATGTCAGAAGTAAAAGAGGGGATTTTATTGCTTTTCAGAGAGTATATAAGTCAATGCACTGGCCTGCATAAGCAGGAGTGCAACGCTTTGCGCCCTCAGCCAAACCTCTAAGGAGAGTACCCAGGGTCTGAACCTGGGTCTTTAGGAAAACATTTAGAATCTGTGCGGACTTTCAATCTAAAATCCAAATTATTCAAAGATCTCAATTTCAGTCGAGCATTAATCAAAAGTATTAAGTATTATAGTAATATAATTAAAACTGTGAACAGTTTTGAACGAACAGTGGTACCGAATATTAATTGTTAAATTTAAAGATTAATCTATAACAGTGTCGTGGTGTACATAACGTGTGCAAATATAAATAAAATCATATCAGCGTAATCGGGTTCTTCGTTTCAACGGTAAACCTAATCCCTCCAGTAAACTTCCCATCCCTAATTGTCACGAAATATAAAGTTTAATTGATTTAATAAAATTATTAGCAGAGTTAACGCTCTCGAAGTCTGCCATTAGTGGACCAAGAGAGATTTCAGTGGTTGCGGAATTGATTCGCTGCTTACGAGCCTTGCCGCAAGTTGCCTACCAGGTAGGTCAACTATTTAGATCCTGAACATCAAGTAGAAGAAGTTGCAGTCCTCTTCAGCTGCAATCCACAAATTAATTGAAGAGTGGTGTCAGAAACTTTTCCTGCGTTGATTCTTAACTAACTAATCAGAATTCCATTAATAATCAAAATTTAAGTCATCCGGATTTATTAACCAGTGAACGAAAGGCCAGCGTTAACAACTGGTGTCAGAGAAGTGGGATGATTGAAATTTAACAATTTCATCGATAAAACTGAAAGACTCTGTTAATTAAATCGAATTTTTGTTGTGACAAACTCCCTAACAATGTCTACCGAAAACCTCTACGAAGAAATCCTACCGCTGACTCAAGAGGTGGTGGAAAACTTGGATGATACGCAAGATAACGGAGACAACACCTTCGAGTTGAATGATCCTCAAGATGCTTCAATACCTGCAGAACTTCTAGCGGTGAGTCAAAACATCGGGGGGTTATTACCTCTCGTTCCATATTTTTCGGGGGAAGCGGGTTCGGTACCGCTTAGGCATTTTCTTTCATCTTTAAATTCAGTGGGGACGCTCGGGGGTTGGCCAGATAACATTAAAAACACTATCTTAAAGCTTCGACTAACAGGCGCCGCCGCGGATTATTTAGGAAGTCATCCTAGTTTGCTGCGATGCTCCTGGAGTGATCTTACTGACGCTTTGGTCAAATGGTTCCGCGCACCGAGTTCCAGTCAGGATCCAGTGCAAGTGTATTACAACTGTAAACAAACCAATTCCGAAACAGCTAAACAATATTTGGTTCGACTGAAATTGGCCGGAATCCGAGCAGCAGAGGCTCCAGGAATGTCTGCAGCAGACATTAAGCTTACAAAAGCAATGATAGACCGAACAATGGTTAAAACTTTTGTGCGCGGTTTAAAGGGAGACAGTGGAGGAAATATTTTATGGATGAGAGATCCAAAGACATTGGAGCATGCTTTGGAATTGGCTACCGAGTTCGAGAATCAGAGAAACAGCAGACCCAGGGTTGGGATGCTGCAAAATACTGAGTTCGCGACGCAAGCCGTTTCTAACGACAGACAAAATTTTACTCGTCCAGCTCAGGGTAACAGACCCAATGGAGGACTACGTTTTCGCAACGATACGCCTGTTAGGGGTGGGAGAGTTAACAATCGCGAAGGAATGGCTATGAACATGAGTGCTGGGAGAAAATGTTTTAGATGCGGCGGGGTGGGACATTTTTCCAACAATTGCCCATCTCCTCTTGATGTTCTGAAACAAAAAGAAAGGTTGGTCAGTTCAGCTGAGGAAATCCCCCGGCAAGGAGCATATAGCCAAGGAGTTTCGCAATTGCCTCCAATCGTCTGTCAATACTGCGGTTTTCGTGGACATCATATCTCGGAGTGCAGATTCAGGATGAAAAGCGAGGAACTAAAAGCAAAACAACAGAGTCAGAATGTTAGGCCTTACCCGCCCTACGGGCCGGAAACAGCTTATCATACGGTGTACTTTGGACCACAATTGACTCCCCAAGTAACTTCAGAATCCATCCTCGATAGGGGTTCAAACAAATAGTTCAGAGAGTGTACAGCCAAACCCTACAGTTAATGGGGTGCCGTATTTTTACCAAGGGTAGTAACTGAACCACCCTCGCAGGAACCACCCGTAACGATTCTATCAAATAAATGTTGTCATGAAAATTTTAATTTTGGAGGGAGAGATGTAAAGCCAATTGTAAATAGCTCCATAGTGTCAATAGATTTTAACGATAGTATAGCTTACTCTATGCTGATAGATAGTGGTGCAGATGTGAGCATCTTGCATCAAGGGTTGGTACAAAGAGCTGGGTATCCCATTTATCAAGCAGAAAGTCCGATACTGTCAGTCACGGGATCAGCGTTACCCGTGGTTGGTTACTCGGATGTGAATCTGCGATTAGGAAATAAGTTATATAATTATCGTTTCATTGTTGTTAGTGATGAGCTGAACACGGGCACCGGGGGCATTTTGGGTTACAACTTCATGCGTGCATTTGGACTTATTTTGGATACAAGTAATAAATTACTAATTGATAAAGAAAACGTTATCTATTATGGGAATGATGAAGCTATGGCTCAGAGAAGAATGCCTTCGGATTATCATCATATTCAATGTCCGTGTGGAGCAAGTTGGTCACTCAATTTAAGTAATGTACAGTCAGTGTCAAAAGACACTAAACCTAGGTTTAAGTTCATAGAAGTAGAAAGAGACATATTCAATAATGACCGGGACGTGTCAATGGCCCAGTGCATATCTAAAGACGCGGTCCAATCAAAGGGCCTAGCGGTAGAATTTGTGAAGCGTTTTCCCGCTCTAAAAGATTGGACAGGAAAAATTTTAAATATTGGAGGTATATTATTCATCCGAGACAACGATCGCTTTATCTATAGCTTAGTGACAAAAGAATTCGCTTTCCAAAAACCTGATTTTAATATGTTTGTAAAAACCTTAGGAACTTTAAAGAAATTGTGTGTACAGCATAACATTAAGCGTTTAGCAATCCCGAGATTGGGATGCGGTCTAGACAGATTAGTATGGGATTCAGTTAAAGTTGAAGTAATTCAAGCTTTCAAAGAAACAGACATAGAGGTAATCGCGTGCCATTGGCCGCCGACAGTGGCAAAATCACCAATCGAAACCATTAGTTTGGTTAGAGAGAGAAGACAAGAACCGTATGTACATAATAAAACTGGATCAGACAACCAAGAAGGTCACGAACTTTCCGATCAACAGAGACCTGACCCAGTGAATTCGAGTTTTGCGCCAGATAGTAAACAAGTAGAAAAATATTGTGAGACACAAGACCGTGTCGAGATAGAAGAATTAGAAAAGACGTTGAAAAGAAGTATCAAAGAAGGCGAGACGATAGATCATAATAATTCTAACAAAAAAAATCATAAGCGCCTTAAACCAGAAGGAGAAGAGACGGACTTACAGGAAGAACAAACGGAAATCGTAGAGGATGACAAAAGTGGTTTTAGAATCGGAGCTATAACCCAGAGGATAATCGAACCTCAGATGTTGCCATCAATCCATGAAGAAAGAAAGGTAGAAGTGAAAGTTTGCAAAAATATTAAATTAGAGGACGAAGAAAGGCCAAGTGTAAATTTTGTCACACCAAGACAAAGTGGAAATATTATTAAAATGCGAGAAATAATAGCAAGGAACGAGCAGACGAAATATAATGAAGGATATAATTTAATTAATAAAATGAAAAATTCTCCTCAGAAAGGAGACTCTATTGAAACACTTCACAGCGAAGGAAGCTCTAATGAAACTACTCCTAAGATAGGAGGCTCGGTGAAAAATACTCCCCTGGTAGGAGATATGGAAAACGTAATATGTAACTATTGGAGCGAAAGAACGACAACTTATCAGAGAAAAGTCTCGCATTGGATAGCTAGAAAATCAAGAGAAAATAATTGGAGAAAAATGAATTGTTTACAAAAACTAAAATGTTTTTGTGATTAATGGCCATTCCTGTAATTTACCAAGTATTAATATGATTCAGTTCCCGATAATGAAGAAACGTAAAAGGTTTAGAAAGGTTATGTGGAATCTAGATGCTGAAGTGGAAATAGTTATCCCACCCTCAAGTGTGGAAGAGAACGATGGGATTGAAGAAATCAGGAACTTAATTGATGAAGAAAAGACAGAAAATCCAGTAAAAAGCGGAGAACCGGTGGAAAGTACAAATAATGAGACTCTAATGGAAGAAGCATTTGAAGATACAATTACTCCTCAAATGACTTATGAGGAACGATGTGCAGTCAGAGGAAAGGGTATTCCAGGAAAAACTACTCGTAAAAAGGGATCTAAAAGAAAAAAGGAAGAAACAGAAAACGCTCTGGAAAATGTGGAGCCTACCTTGTCAATTCCAAAAGTAAATGTACTTTATCTAGAGAAATATTCAACGTTGTTCTTACAAAACACGGTGGAGGTGCCGGGTTATTCAAACGCCTGGTGCCTGGGCAGGCAAAGGCGATTGCTATACCAAAACTTGCAGTTTGACCGAGGGAAAAATATAATCTTTGAACCAACATGGAGAATAATACCAGGAATCAAATTAGTCGAAGCAGTCTACGAAGAGAACACAGAGCTGCTGTTAAAAATACAAGCGACAAACTTGACTAAGAAGGCAATAATAATTGGGGAAGGAACGCTCTTGGGCAAGGTTAGAAAAATCTCAGAATCAGTATTAAAACTAGACAAATCAATTTCCATCGAGCCACTTAGAGTTTCGACGATAATCGAAGATCCAAAGTATATCTATCCCTATGTACCCATACCCCCCATAACAGACCCTGATGAGAGATTGAAGATAATTTGGGAACTAGGAAAAATGCAAGAAATGATCCCAGAATCGCACAAAAAAATAAGGGAAATGTTATTAAAATATAATGCAGTGTTTCATCTGGACGGGGACGAAATGGGAATACATCCCGCAGCGGTACATAAATTAGATATGGATGGTACATTGCCGCGTAAGGCCAAGCCCTATCGCGTTCCGTACCTCCAAAGATCTATAATTGATTCTATCCTCTCTGATATGCTAAGGGATGGCATAATCGAACGCTGTAATTCACCGTGGTGTTCTTCGTCCTTATTGGTACCCAAAGTAACAGCTCCTGGAGAACCTGAACAGTGGAGATTAGTAATAGATTATCGGTGTGTTAACCTCCATTTAGTAAAACTAGGTAGTCCGACTCCTTCTATCGTGGAACTGATGGATAAGGCAGGAAAAGCTAAATATTTCAGTTCGCTAGATTTAAAAAATGGCTTTCATTTGATAAGATTGGCTCGAGAAGATCAATACATCAGTGCTTTCAGCAGTCTTAACGATCAATTCTGTTTCCGTAGGCTCAGTTTTGGCTTATGTACTGCCCCGATCGCATTTCAACGATTAATCGACGATGTAATGCATGGGCTATCTTTCGTATCCGCATATATTGACGATCTATTGATTTTTTCTGATACCTTGGAACAACATGTCGAACATCTAACCGAAGTGCTAGATAGACTGAGTAAGAACGGTCTAAAACTAAATGCCAAGAAATCACGCATGGCTCGACCATCAGTAAAATATTTAGGGTTTCTTTTGTCTAAGGAAGGAATTACACCCCACCCGAAATCACTTTCAGCAGTGGTGAACTTTCCTAGACCCAGGAATGTCAAGGAAATTAAAAGATTCATCGGGATGATAGGTTTTTACCGTAGGCACTTTTCCGACTTCGCCAATATCGTTTTCCCATTAGTAAAGCTAACAAGGAAGCGGGAAACCTTTTCCTGGGGTGAGGAACAAGAAATAGCTTTTTCAAAATTAAAAGAATTTATGACTACTAAACCTTGCTTAGCTTACCCCGATTTAACACAACCATTCATAGTCACTACAGATGCTTCTGACTATGCTATTGGCGGCATGCTCAGCCAAGAAATTGAGGGAATAGAAAGGCCGGTTGCCTATACTTCGCGAGTACTGAAGGATCCCGAGACCAGATATGCTACAGTAGACAAAGAGTTTTTAGCAGTTATTCACGCTTTAAAAACTTTTTTCGTTTGGGTTTGGGGAACAAAAATTCTGATTAGAACAGATCAGGCTAGCCTCACGTACGTTTTAACTCTACCAAGGGCTTCGGCAAGACAGAGTAGATGGGCAGCCACCTTAATGAATTTTAATTACTCATTTCAGCATATTAGCGGGGAAACCAATGTAGTTGCGGACGCATTATCTCGTGCACCTGCTCAGGTGAATCTAATAAGAGCTAAGGATAAGGAGTATACTTGTTTACCGGTGCTGGAACGATTTGAGATCAAAGAACAGCAAGGCAAGGATGAGGCGCTAAAATTAATAATAGACCAATTACAGAAGTCGAGTCACAAGACAGCAATTATTATCTCGATGAAGATAAAATCCTATATCGAAAACGTCAGTATGGAGAGAGAGATGATAAGCTTGTCATTCCAGCAGTTTATCAGAAGGAAGTGATTACCGCGTTTCATTGTCTACCTACAATGGCAGCACACGGAGGAAAGGATAGGACAATTAATCTAATGAAACTACAAGTGTATTTTAAAGGAATGAACAAAGCAGTAGATACCTTTGTTAAGAACTGCATGAGTTGCCAGATGCGAAGGCCACGAAAGTTAGGAAATCGAGCACCAATGGGAAAGAAGCCATTGATTAATCAAGCAATGCATACATTGTACTTTGATCACATGGGACCCTTGCTCCCAACCCGTTCAAATAACAGATATATACTTGCTTTCATTTGCGGACTGTCTCGTTGGATAATACTGATAGCGGTGCCCGACCAAACTGCTAGAACTACAGCAAGAGCATTTATAGATCGCGTAGTAGTTGATCATGGATTACCCAAAGTAATAGTCTCGGATAACGCTCCAGCGTTTACTTCTCGACTACTAGCAGAAGTGAGTAAAATTTTGGACATCTCCCATACCAAAATAATGGCCTATCAGGCCCAATCAAATATCACAGAGAGGTATAACAAAATAATAGCAAACTCTATAAGTCACTATTTAAACAATGAAGAAAAACAATGGGATGAAGTTTTGGGGTTAATTACGTTGTCACTTCGCACGCGTGTCTCGACAGCCACGGGAATGTCACCATTTTGGATGTTATATTTGAGGGATCCGAAATTACCATACTCAACTTTATTTCAACCTAAACAAGCCTATACAGGGGAAGCCAATCACGACTATGCAGCACAATTAATCAATACAATGGCTGAAACAATGCAGACAGCACATACAAACATGCGCAAGGCAACGGAGAAATACGAGAAATCATACAATAAGAAATCAAAACCAATTTCTCTCAAGGTTGGAAATTTAGTATTCCTTCACACTGTTAGGATTAAAAAACAAGTAGGAAAGAAATTTAAAATGAATTTTTCCGGTCCATGGAGAATCTTGGAAGTAGTGGGCAAATTCCAGTTTAAAATTCGACATCTGTATGAAGAAAAGGAGTCGGTGGTTCATTATAACCGATTGAGAAAATTCAACACCTTTTCAGAAGACGATTTTAATGATAATTTTACGTTATCAAGCGCTAACATCGAGGAAGAGAAAGAACCAGAGAAAACCGATATTACCACGTATTTAAAAGATGTTAGATTTCCACTTCAGATTCCGGACAATCAAAAGACCGAGCTTACTTACGATAGCAATAGAACACCTTGTTATATAAATCTAGGCTTACCATTTGATCACTCTGGAAGCTCGGAATGGGTCAACGACGGGCCATCCAAGACAACGAAGGAAGCTAAAGATATGTTAGCTCATGTTGATGCAGATGGACGACAGGACTGTTACCAAGAAACTGCTGAAATAGAGAATGTAAATGAGCCTCGACTATTAGTTCAGGAACAAAATCAACTAGGAAATATGCAACTTACCAATGTGCGAAGGAAGCGGTTCCACGACGACTCATCAGACGAGGATGATGATGAAGATGCGAAGTCGGTAGAACAACTCGTATTGAAACGCTCAGTACATTTGCAGACATACTCTTCCAGACGTTTTCTCTCCCGCGCCGACAATAGCGATATACTAATTTCAACCCCGAAGCCGAAAGAAGCGAGTCAATCGCCAATGACAGAAAAATCCGAACGAGGTGTGCCAACGCGACCAACAGTCGCTATAAGAATTAGTGCTAAAAGCTCACGATGTGGAAGACGCGGTAGACAGAAAGCCAGTCAGGCGAGACTACACGTGACTGACAATGAAGAACAACCCATGCCTAGTACATCAAAGAGTGTTATACTTTGAGTCCAAACAACTTAGTAGAAGAGGTTTATTGGGATGATCATAGCGATATTTCAGATCAAGAATCAACGTACGAAAGAACCCCTAACTCTCGTTATGATCTTAGAAAGCTAAAGATGAGACGCTATTCTAAGCCCAAAGACTCGCAAAACCAATGGTACACCAAAACAGTATCAGATTAGGCCAAATAACACCACACTTATAGAAATTGTAAAATTTGTCACTAACTGGATTATTGAAAAAACAAAATATAATATTTTATACGGTTTAATAACAAGTAATTAATCATTAAATGATAGAGTATAGAGGTAGGCAAAGTCTGCAACCAAGACAAAATTTGCGACAGTAGATATAAAAAAAAAAAAAAAAAAAAAAAAAAAAAAAATAGAAACGAAAATAGACTACATGGATTGTAGCACAAAAATAATTATTATTCTTAAATTTAATAGAATAATTGTCAATTCTTGATACGCTGCCAAGAACTGACAAACACGAATGAGTTAGAAATAAGTATATTTTATAAATTGCATTTATATTGTTCATTCTCGGTTTAAGAATAGTTTTATATTAAACCACAAGAAATATCGTGGTACAGATCAAAAATCTATTAAATTATCAGCGATAATTGAAGATGAAAAGACAACGTATTCAATATTCACGAGTCAACTATGGTGGAGGAGCCGGGAACTGAACCAACTTGTTCCACCGAAACGTACAACGAAATGAACCTCGAGAGTTTGACGAGGAGAGTCGTAAAACCAGGGAGTAGGTAGGGGAATCGAAGGCGGCCATCATGGAATGATGTCAGACGGCCTTGTAAACCCCGCCTCCTCGAGACTGATGAATGAAAGAGCGTGCGTACTACAAGTTGTAAAATAGTATTTTGTGAATGGGAGAATAGACCACGCGGGGTAGAGGTTGAGGACCTCTCAGTGCCGAGCCACGGCAAGACAGTGTTGCCACAGCAAACACTGGTCATGACTAATGACGCTTGTACTGTAGATGTCATGACAGCCAGGAAAGATATGATTAATTACAATTACTCTAGTAATATAGATTTAAATTTTACTATTTTAATTCATAGTGTCGGAAAATCATGATGGACTGACAGAATTTTCAGCAATCACCTTGCGGTGAACTTTCAACAGAAAACTAATAAGATACATATTATAGTTTAATATCCAACAGATCATATACTATATGAAATTAACGATGGGGAACAAAACCAGAATGCTTTTATTATTTAACTCCACTTTTCAAAACGGGAGTAATTCATTTTGATACTTTAGAAACTGGTCAACCAACTCAAATGCATTTTGTTGTTATACGATGTTAACTAAACAACTAGCATGGAGAAAGTAGGTTGTTCCACAAAATCTTAAGAAAATTAAGCGAATCTGGGTTATTGTCCCCTCAGAAATGATAATTAGCAAGTAATCCAGTAACATATAGTTAAAAGAGTCGTCAATTTTAACTAAAGCAATCATTTATGAATTTTAAATATAAAGGTTTTTAAATATTATGCGTTTCAAATAATCCCACCTTTTATAAGGTTCCGGACCTAGCTATTTGGGGGTATTATGAGAGTAAAATTGTCGCTAGGGTAGCCAAAGGGAGCTGGTAATTCCAGCTAGTCCGCTAGAGGGCTCCACCAGTTTCAAAATGCTGGATCACAGCAGATCTAAAGTGTGCAGTTTTAAGACCCGGCCGTGCTAAAATACATTTCGAAGATCGTAAAAGACTGTTAATAACTTGTGGGTTTTAATTAAAAAAAAAAAAAAAAAAAAAAAAAAAAAAAGGTAATAGGGCTGATGTTTAAACTAGGTGTTACCAAATCAAGTGTTTATGGTATTAAAAGTGCGTGTGGTCATGATATTGAGCCCAGTCATCGACTTCGTTAGAAGAACAGAAATGCTGCAACAGGTTGCTTGCGTCGTAAACATGCCTGTTTTCTTGGACGACAAATTGAAAATTTTTAAGGTAACGTTCAATTTAATATTATACATGTATCAGTTGGGATTCCTAATAGCTTGATAAGAGAATGAATCAACGACATATGGCTGGTCTTGTAGCAAACACAGTCCTGGCAATAGGGTAACTCCAATGCCCTATGCTGCTGTGTTAAACTCACTGGTGCACAGGCAAATTTTCAAAAGTTCAGACAAAGTTTAAATATAGTTGTACATGATAGATATTGAAATGAAATTGAGAAAAATACTAGAATAATATAAGGAAATAAAATCAAGAGAGATAATTTGATAATTTGTTATTTATATGCTGGAAATCTGTGTGCACCAGTGAGATTCTGGTTGCTATGACGTCAGCATTGGAGTTACCCTATAGATCCATAAAATTGGTTGGAAGGGGCCGTTCTCTGTGCTACGTGCCGGAGAACTTTCGTTTTCAATTAAGCACAACAAAGTTTATACGCAACATCTTGTTTTACTGTCCTTCTCTGAATCTATATCAATATTAAAACAACAGTTGAAAACGGTGCAGAAATCACGTCCAAGAGTTCGTTGAACTCTTTTGTTGGTCCAGATGAATACTCGAAAATTAAGACTCCCGGATACAGTCGGTACTTCACGGGGACGTATGTAAAGGGTAATAAGAAAGGCCATATTTCAACAGCCGGTCGATATTCAATGATGAAAGGTGCAATTCTAACAAAACGTCAATTACGGAATTTCAGTAAAGTGATTCACCAAGGTAGCAATTTACTCATATCAGTCTTTAGAACCCACAATTTTAATAATGGGAGGGAGATAAGCAGAGTTCAACTGATCTGTACAGTATACTTCTACGAATTGTTTTATAAAGGTATAAGTGAATCGTTTCGGTACTACAAATAATCTATTTTTCATTCAAAAGTAACAATATTATGTGAACGCGGTTAAGGGACGTTGAACAATGTTCATTCTATTAATGGTACTTTAATTTTACGGAATTGATTTTGGGTTGGGTAATTGATGTAAGTAACATTTGAGACAACATAATATTTCAATTAAAGTTAGAGACGCTCCAGTCGTTTTATTCCTAATTTAATGGTCATGATCCTTTTAATCCGGTGCTGAAATTTAGTATTTTGGAATACCATGGTCAAACTGCTGATATTATTATATCATTGAACAATTAATTCCTTCATTCACTTTGCTCTAGGAACTACCTAGTTAATGAAACTACGAATTGCTGTTCTATCAAAGCCATTTGGTGACAAAATGTTACAAATTAAACAAATTTCAACAGGTTGTTGTACAACCGATGAAACGTTCGTGATTTTATTTTAATTCGCAATATCTGCATTACGAGGAGATGTAAAAATTAGTTCTTGATTCAACTGTACTGAACATTGGTGAACAATAAAGAATGATCAGCTTGAACACCTAGCTTACTAACAGAATAAAAAAAATAAAAAAAAATAAAAAAATTAATAAAAAATTAATCCATATTTTAGTAGTTGAAAGTTACTACTAACCAATACAAATGCTAATAGTCTAGATACACTAGAACGAATGTGATATCAGAGACATGAGGATTATCAATGACCTGATGAGCGTTTTCAATAATTATACCAACGCGAGATATTAACACATAATCAGTGCAGTGCCTCATTCCCACTTATAATTATTGATCCAAGTCTCCACCTATTAGACGCCTAATATGGGGTTCACATTTAAACATTTCTCAAACCTATAAGTTCATTTTGAAGAAGCAATTTAGAAGTGTACAAGCAAGTTTGCAGACAGATACTGGAATTGGCAAGTACTAGCCAGCTTTGATTTTGCCAATATCCAAGTGCTCTCTGGTAGAAGTTTGCGATCCAAGATGGGCGTTTTGAAGTTATTATGACGAAACTAGTATAACAATTCTACTTAGAATTGCTTGTTATTGCGCTTCTAGAAGAAGCCCTCGTAAATCCATACAACATAGTCCGAACTTTACAGGATGTTTTGACTATTGCTTCAGGACAACTAAGCCAAACGGTGTCTACATGTTTGGTCAGCAAAACAGAAACTTTTGTTTGAAAACCAAACCATTAGAGACTGTAAGAACGGGGACTTGTACACTTTTCCAGCGGTTATTCATAAATGAGCAGACAGAGAAAACATTTCGTGATGGGTTTCCAGCTTGAAGTGATAATTTGAAGTTTTTTTTATGATTCTCAAACAAGAAAATAAGGTCCATATATTTCAAAATTTCGGTACAAATGTTATAATTTTGGCTTTCACTTTGAAAATTATAAAGTACCTATCGGTTGTTTAGAAACAGTTCCAAACGTAGTCTCGTTCTCTTAAAGTTAACGTTCAAAGATTATGGTCTCATGGGCACGCGTTTCGACCACTCTAATTCAGGAAGTTGGATTATTAACATCACACAAAAATCTGCGCATATCATAGGCCTCGGGCAATCCCCTCTACACAGTTGTACCCATATTTGGTCAGAAACAACATGTCCAGTTCATTTTTTTTGAGGGCCGATCCAGAGGGTTTAAAAGGGCAAAATTTACACTCCCACCTCGGAGTCGTTCTTTAACTGTCATCTACTTCACGTCAGAGTATTTCTGCAATTTTATATTAGTCAAGGAAGGTTTTGTTGACTCTTCAAGTGAAGTACGGTACTATTTTGTAGTTATTATCGTGTTCAATTATTTTAAAACACATCAGACAGAATGAGATGTAGATTGTGCGGTCGTCGGGGACATTTGAGCAGTAATTGTGCCTCAAGACCATCGACTTCAATACCTCCGGTGGTATTAACCATCCGACGTCAGGGAGCATCTTGGGCGTCGGAATTAAGCTCGCATTCAGCAAGAGCAGGTACTTCTGCAGGTGAACGGGGACCTAGCGCTCCTGTTGCCGGACCATCACGTGAAGCCAATAATTGTTTACATAATTCTCCACCATATTATCAAGTCCCGGGACTTGTGTTGGCTAATAACCCAAACACAATTCAGATACCCCCTGTCCTCCCCGAAAGTCCATTAGTTTTGGCACAAAATCTTTTATTTCCAAACCCCCCTTTATTCCTGCCAAATTCAACTTAACCGGTCATACCTGATGAAAGAATGTTCAGCAGAGAATTCCTAGAAACTCTGCTCTCTACTATTTTGTTAACAACAAGAGCGCGAGTAGGAATGAGGGTTGTGCACCCGCCATCCCATATTGAACGAGGGATGAGAGACTTATTTCATTACCTTACAAGGTTATACCAGGAAGCGAATGGGGAATCCTTTAACTGTGACGCGGTTTTTTTGACTGTGTATGGAAAGCCTGAAGAATGAGATCGTAATTTTCATGTTCTCCGGAAACAAAAATTGATTTATACCGTGTCAAGTTTCGAGTTTTTTGTCACGTTGCTTTCACGTGCAAATTAGGTGTAATCCATTTAATTAAAACAAATAATATTACCTTAATACTGTTTCAGATTGCGAGTAATTTTATTTCTAATTTTGTTTCACGTTTGCGTGTATTTTTTATTTTTTTTTCCATTTGTGGGAAGCATTTGATACAGTATCTTGTTTTGAGTTTTTTTTTTTTTCATTTATATGTTCTTGAACATTCACCCATGGTTCTATACAGTATTTTTATATTTTAATATTTTTTTTTGGTTAAAGGTATCACTTAATTATTGATATCACATACTCACGGGAATTATTATTGAGGTGAGGAAATTAATTTCTTACTTGAATATTTTGGTTGATTGAAAAATGCAACTAACTGAAGATATTAGATACAAGCCTTCACTGTTGCATTTTTGGGTACAAAATAGACCATAACACAGTTATATATAATATTCATTTTTTATCTGAACAAAGTTTCCTTGCTTCCATCATTGCAAGTTTCAATCATCTCAGAGCCCCCACTCTTGTACTTCCCCTTACCCCCCTTGTCTGCCGGTCACTCACTCAACCAATCCGTCAGATGGATTGTGAGAGTGCTTGATCCAGGATAGCGTCAATGGCTTCGCAACTGAAAAACTTTTTCACGAAATCGCAGGTACGCTAATTAATTTTTTTTTTTTTTACCTATTCATGTAATAATCAATGGGTATATAGAATTTCCATCCTCTAGTTAACTCTCAGATAAATTGACCGCCTTGTAAGTCATAACTTCAATAGAAGAACAATTTAGTTCGCTTACGCGTAAAAGTGTAGCGATTACATCAGATTTTTCTCCAAGATTACAGTACAATTGGTTTTATTTTGTCTCGACCTATTCTCAAAATTATTTCATGGACAGTACCCCACAAAGTTTTCACCTTATATTAAAAAAATAAACAACAATAAAATTTAAAATTCATACCACATTTTATATCATTTCTTTTCTGGTTTTTATTCTAGTGGATTCAAATGGGAATAGGGGTGGGTATTTGGGCAGGGGTTGGGGCCCAAATATACTTTGAATACCGCAAAAGGTCTCAATCTCTGAACATCCCCACCCCAGGACCACAAGGGGTACCGGGGCCGCAAGGGCCCCAGGGGGACACCGGGCCCCCAGGGCAGTGTATGTGTGGATACAAAGGTCCGCAAAAGTTCCGGGGGGTGCCATGGCCTAGGGTTTTCTAAGCTCATGGTTCCCCCCCTCCTTCCGTTTCCCCGTTAACAACTCCTTCTCCTGCTGCAAACGTCTTCAATCTTTCCTATCTTCTATCTTCCACCTTCCAGCAATGTAGTCCTTCAGATCCATAAAATTCCTTGTTCAATTTCGTAACCTCCTTCTTCTCAAAATGTTGTTTAAATTAGACTAGAGTTGGTAGAGCATCTGACTGGATATTGAAATGTCCTTACTATATTTTTTTTTTTATATACAATATAATAATTCAAGGTTTTGAAATTCACAGATCATTAAAAAAAAATGCAACCTCTTTTGCCAGTCAATAACTGTGATATGGGATTTTACCTCAATGATGGCCTGTGATTGATGTGATATCATCATTAGTTGTATAGTAGACTTTATCTTAGAAGACCGAAAGTGCCTCTTATTTTAATAATTTTTGTTTACCATCGCTTTTGCCAAATCGTAGTGAACTAGTCAGCTTCATTTGCCATACCATCGTTTTTCTTGTTCATATATATATTTAGATTTGATAGATTGTTTTATTTTCTTTATTTAGAATGTAGTGTAGAAATGTCATCAAGATTTACACAAGAAAGTAATGATAGTTACCTATAGAGTTAGTTCATTTTAAGTGGGTTTTTCAAAGTGAGTTTTGACTAGTTTTGTTATAGATCGGATGTATTAGTTGGGTTCATTCTTTTTAATCAAAAAATTATATATTTTAACTCCGTTTGCGCCAGTATACTTTTGAAAGTCTGACCCGTGAATGTCTGGAGGTATTTTTTTTTAACATGGTTTCATAATGCTTATCCCTAAACACCCAAACAACCCTTAAATTAAATAAATTATATATAAAACGGCATGCTTTAGTCATTTATTGTGGCTTTCACATAGTGAATATTAATAATTGATCTTCAAAGGTGCCTACGTACATATTTTGGGAAACTAAATTTAAAAAATCAACTAATTTGGGGTAAATACACTATCAAAACCCTGCACCTACAAATTCGATTATTTGTGCATCTGAAATCTTTTTTCTGAGTTACAATTTCTTGTGAGTGGAAAGGGGAGTCGTAAACAAAGTCGTATACCAGCAGCGGCCGTAATTAAAATTCTGCCGAGAGTGACATGTTATGATTCGTTCGGTTTTATGGTCTGACCCTTTTTTTTGCTCTCTACAAAAGTTTCTGACATGAAGTCATCAAATACTTCAATGACTATTATACGGAAATAATGTATAAAGGTGGATTCACACGGCCGTTCCAAACTTCCCAAGTTTGCTAAAGTTCCGAGTCGCCGTTCCAAAAACTCCCGTGTGAACTATGAAAAGATTCGAACTGCGAAGATTGAGTTCCAAACTTTCATAGTTCACACGGGAGTTTTTGGAACGGCGATTCGGAACTTTGGCAAACTTGGGAAGTTTGGAACGGCCGTGTGAATCCACCTTAATAATGATCAATCGTCCATGATTGGATGATATTCATACCAATCAACAATTTATTACCGACAAATCCACCTTATTAATGAAATAAGGTGGTTTTTGAGAAACCTATTTTAAAACGTATTATCAAAGAGTATTATTGTCATGAAGAACATTACAATGTCATTGTCATGAAAATTATACGGTTTTATATATATATATATCGCACAAAAAATCTTCTTATTAATGAAGCGATAAATTGCACGAGGATAGATAGGAAGCCTGAAAACATACCTATCCCAATTTTGTTTGCAAATATGTTTCAGGAAATAATGATGCATATTGCATAATATATTTACTAGGAAAACGCTCTGAGTAACGCGTTGATGAGCGAGCACGGATACGCGCAACACCTCAAACCGAAATTCTGTTTATCGAAAATGTCCCAATTCATAAAATATTGGTCCCAATAACCACGCAATGTTTTAACTTAAGTTGATCGATTAAACCTTTGGGATTGAACGATTCCTTGTTAATTTTCAAAAATCACAGGATCTCGTTTTAAACGGTCATATCAGTTTCGTAATATACGTTTGAAAGTTTCTGCTCTAACAACCTTGAACTGAAGATTCGAAGATGCCGTGAAATGTGAAATTAGAGAAATATGACAGCCAACACGCAAAATATCCGTAAACTGTCAATAACTTTTGAATTTAAACACAGTTTAGTCTGAAAATTGTCAAAAATACTGATAATGTTGAACCCAATGACCATGCAAATTTTTAAGTTGATCGGTCATACAGTTCTGGTTTAAATTTCAAAAAGCACATGAAATATTTTTTTAATTTTTAACCAATGGGAGGATTTGGCTGAAAATTTGTAAAATAAGAGACAATGTTGGTCTTAATGACCATGCAAAATATAAGGTTGATCACATTTGTCGAAGACCATTTTCATTTTTCAGCCTATCAGGAGATGTTTATTTAAATTTTAACCAATCAATGGATTTCAAAAAAAATTTGGGTCAGCAAACAGAAAAGGTTGTCTCTACATGTGTGCAAAATTTCAGATCGATAGGTGAAACGGTGCGACTTCTATTGCTCCAGATAGCAGCCAAAAGTAAAAACAAAAAAAAATAAATAAAAAAAAAAAAAACAGAGGTCCGTGTCAAAAGAGTCAAAAGGAGACGCTCGCTTCGCTCGCTCAATTATGTGTGTATAGTTTGTTGCCAATTTTTATTTTGATATGTGAGAATGCTAGTCGAGTCCTTTTTTCATTCACCTTGAGTTATGCCAATATATAAGTACCTATAGGTACTATATTATATATAATAAATATGTACCTAGGTACTATATTTATTTACTTGTAAATAAGTAGTTTTCAAATAAAATTATTTACAAAACTTGATATAATCCTGATCAATTTTAATCCGTAAAATCGACATTGGCGTCAAAATGTAAATGTCATCACATGTAATGATGAAATGTCACACATCGCTCTTTCCGCCAAAACGTCCCATGACATTTTGTATACCTATTATTATTACTAGGAAAACGCTCTGTGTAACGCGTTGAATGAGCGAGCACGACACGTGCGCAAACATGAACCGAATATGCGTTCGTTAACACACAGAAAACATTATTTTAAGTCAAACTGAAAGCAAACTACGATCCACTGAATCAATATAAAACAATGTGTCATTGTATGACCACCATTAATGTGTAATCCGAGATATACCTAACCTTCAAGGAAATGTCAGGCTAGACAGAAGCTCAGAAACGGAATAAATCCAACGTTTCCAAGAAGAAAATAATTTGAAATAATCAATCCCCTGGACAAAAACTGTAGATACCTAATATCTATGCTTTAAAAGCGATTCAATTTTACTAATACCTTCACAAAGTACACCAAATTGCCAAAATTATCAACGAAAAGAAGCACAATGCAGGAGAGATTTGGAATGACGTGTGAACGCTAGAAGAGAACAAACGCCACTCAATGATAATTATTGAAATGTGAGCTTATGTTTCTAATCCCTCCTGGATGCAAAATCAGCCAAGTAGAAACACGGGAGGCACGGCCATCAGAACTACGAATTGACGAAAAGACAATCAAGGTCCTTAAAAACTCGAAATGATTTGTTGGAAACTATGATCCAAATTGAATTATTCAAATTTGATCAACTCAATACACATAAAAATATCTGCTTTTCACTAAAAAAGTGTACATACCATCAAAACACTCTTGTACCTAAAGCAAATCAGATTCAGTTGCATTGGAAAGACATTCATTTTCAATGTTTCATTTCTGACAGCTATTAAAAATGTCAATAAGTGCATACTTTCTTGACAGATTCGGCTGAAAATTGGTAAAATAAGTGACATTGTTGGTCTTACTGACCATGCTAAATATGAGTTTGATCACATTTCTCGAAGACCATTTTCATTTTTTAGGCTATCAGGAGATACTTATTTTAACAATGAACCAATGGATGGATTTCAAAAAAAAATTGGGTCTGCAAACAGAGAAGGTTGTCTTTACATGTGTGCAAAATTTCAGGTCGATCGGTGAAACGGTGCGACTTCTATTGCTTCCTTTAGCATACAAAAACAAAAACAAAAAAAAAAACAAAAAAAAAAACAGAGGTCCGTGCTAAAAGAGCCAAATGGAGTCGCTCGCTTCGCTCGCTCAATTATTGAAAAAAGTACATTTTCCCAGTTTTATTTGTATTATTATTTGTTGATGGATATTTCCAACGATCTACCAAAGAGCACATTTATGTGTTCTTTGGTACATCGTTGGAAAATCGTTGAAAATCTGATCGAGAAAACAAGGAACACGACTGCACTAGACATTGTGACTAGATTATAAAGGGCATACTTTTATAAAATAAAACAAGATGTAATTCTGTTACATCTTGCCAGAATCGCTTATTTGCGCTAATTATGAAAACCCTGGTAGCAATTAAACATTGCAAGCGTTGTACTGTGGTACTCTCACTATACTTTCGATGTTTGTGATTTTTGTTTCTTCTTTTTTATTTTTGTTCGTTTGTTTCTGTTTTTCCTGGTCAGCAAAGGTCTCAATGATCAATTAATCGACTTGAAATTTTGCACACACACTATACGGCCATACCTGTGGTTACGTGTAGGTACTTATATATTTTTTGAATTAAACCTTTGGTTGAAAGAAATAGTTGAGTTACCGTTTGTCCGATCAAGTTCAAATATTGCAGGACTACCATTTAATCAGATTTTACTAATTTTCATCCAAATCGGACAAGAACTTGAGCACATTTTGATACATTGTTAAATTTGAGCTTTTTTCTTTAGTATAACGTTATGTGCGGCAGTGAAATAAATATAGGGATTATCCTCATTTATCCAAATTAAATGGCTTTAGTTTTTGTTTCACATAATTTACACATAAAACGTCCATGGTGTTATGTTGAGTAGCTCTTGAATTGAGGACGAATAACAATTACTTAAATTTTGATTTCCACTAATTCAAATTTTCACCACATTTTTAAATTTGAATATCTACAACTTTGCCATGGAAAGTTTTGCCCTCTTCTCTCATCTTCTTCAAATCACAAACTTGTCATATTTCTCCGATAAAAAAGGGGTTGAATACCTCGTATATAATGACTCTTTAGTGTAGGTAATTCCACATAATTTCAACACGGTCTTGTGGCATAATAAAAAGCTCCGGTGTTCTTAAAATTTGGCATGCTGATGGGGCATATTGATATGAGTTAGAAAATCTTTTTTTCCCGTTTTTGTCCACCGGATGTATTAAGTTACAAGGTCACGAACTTGGGGTGAATAATCACAATTCAAAATATTGTATGTACGAAGAACATAGAATATCTTGGCTTGCGTTGGAGCTACAACAACCCTAAAAAAATGAATTTGAAAGACAATTAAACGTCCTTTCGTGATATCGTGAACTTTAAAAAAAAAAAATTGAAAGTGTGTTTTGCTTTAGAAAAAAATTAAACTTTTTAATACATTTTAAAATTTCAGGATAGTTCAAATGCTTAGAAAATACCAACTTTGGTATTGCATAACTTTTCAAGAAAATCATATATTTTTGTTAGGTACACCATAGTGGACGTTGCTGCATACCAATCATTCGATTACACTATATCATTTTCTTAAAATAATCACATCAGATCTTCGTCGATATTTGGGATTTTGTGTTCATTGATGCATATGTATATTAAAAATTTCAAGTTTGGCATTTCATAACTTCTAAGAAAAATAAATGCTTTTTCTATACCCGGCGCTGCACTATACTTGCACATAGAAATAGGACGTTCAAAAACGTTCTTTATCAATTGGCTTACAAGTAAGTACCTTTATCAACTCGGATCTTCTTCAAATTGTGTGGATCATAGGTAAGAAAACCCTCCTTACCTCTATGTGTGGATATTATCTCAATGGTGTATAAAAGTAGGTACATTGTAGATATCAGGTTTGGTAATTCACAACAATGTAGACAAAATGTATATGGGTGGCATCGTTATGCTTTTTCTTTAGCCATCAGGTAATATAGATTGTATATTATTTAGGCTTTGTATTCTTTTGGTGATAATAAATCAAATCTAAATGAAAAATACGAGTATCTTGAAACTCCTATTTTTTGTATTTTGATGTCTTCCATATTTCTTAAATTATATCGGATCAGGTCGTTGGTCGGATTACGTCAAATTTTAATGATTGTCATTCCGTAACATTTCGGGGAACAACATATTTTGTCTACACGTTACTTTGCACCTTTACTGCCATAAAAGCTGGCATTCGATGAAGCTGTTTCAATTCGCTTATCACCCCAGACAAATATGATGAACATACTATAAGTAAAAATGGTTCATATCGTTTCATTGTCATTTTGAATAGGTAGTAATGTATGCTAAAAACATATTTTCTAAAAACAAGTAGGTAACATTTTTTAAGGTACTTGAATACCCTTGAAAACCAAACATTAAAAAAAAACAGTTTCAAATTTGGTACCATCCTTGAGTATGGACCCAAGGGTACCATAGTGTATGGAGGCCCCAGTGTAAGAAGCCACTAAGTCCCTTTAAAGTCTGATAAAGTCCAATAAATACACATGAGTGTGTGTCTGTTATTAACTTGCAATGAGAAGCAAATTCAGTTATTTTTTATATAATTTAGTGGACCGTGCTTCTAGATTTCAGTTGTTTTAGATATATTATTGCCGGGTTTTAAGGAATAGGGTTCGAGGTGTTGCACGTATCCGTGCTCGCTTATCAACGCGTTACACAGAGCGTTTTCCTAGTATAATGTGATTAACACTTTATCGGTTAATCTCTGATCAGAAAAGTGAAAATTCTGGCTATGTTATCTCTTGCATAGTATTTAATCATATTATTGAGCGAGCGTAGCGAGCGTCACCACGGTACTCTTATGGCACTTTCTCAGTGTGTTTGTTTTTGTTTGTTTGTATGTTTGTTTGTTTGTATGTTTTTTTTGTGGTCACTGCCCAGGTCAAACCGCTTTACCAATCGATCTGAAAATTTGCACACATACTAACGTAATCTATGCGGTCCCTGGGATCGTTTTTGAAAGGGAGCCGAGATTGGTTCAAATTTAAAAAAAATTATCTTTCGAGACCAAAACAGAAATTCCTGCGCATGCGTGAAGTTGACAATTTTACACCTTGACCCGTGTGACATCTCTAAATCACTGCCTTCTGCATACGAAAATTATAATGCAATAAGAAGGCTGCTTTTTAATTTTTGATTGTTGCTTTTTTGTTTTTTTAAATTTGTCTTTGGCTGTTATAAAATTATTTTAACAAAGAATATTTTATATAATGTATTGATATCAAGAATACTACTTTTTAATTATAGATAGGTGAACTTTGAATTCCATTTATTTAAAAGTGTGAATTGAAACTAAATTGATATTTTTTGTTATCACCGGAACACACGGAATGGTAAGTAGTTCCAAACAGGATATAGATGGCATTAGTCATTTCTGTTTTGGTCTACGACCACCATTGTCCCCAATCTTACAAAGTTTCAGATAAATCCTCCCATTGGTTAAAATTTTAAAAAAAAATTTCATGTGATTATTGAAATTTAAACAAGAACCTTTTAACCGATCAACTTAAAACTTTGCATGGTAATTGGGACCGACATTATCTATATTTTTGACAATTTTCATACTAATCTGTGTTTAAATCCAAAAGTTATTGACAGTTTACGGACATTTTGCGTGTTGGCTGTCAAATTTCTCGAATTTCATATTTCACGGCAAGTTCGAATCTTCAGTTCCAAGGTAGTTAGAGCATAGATATGACCGTTCAACAGAAAGATTTAATATTGTGTACACACAACATTTATATCATGAGTGGTCCCCCAGGTATATTTTTTGAACGAGATCCTGTGATTTTTTTAAAATCAACAAGGAACCGTTTGATCGATCAACTTAAAACTTTGCATGATTATTGGGAAATATTTTAGGAATTTTGTGAGATTTTCATACAAGTCTGTGAAGAAATTCAAGAATTATTGGCTTTTAAGTTTTAATGCATTTTCGATAGACAGAATTTCGGTTCGAAGTGTTGCGCGTATCCGTGCTCGCTCGTCAACGCGTTACACAGAGCGTTTTCCTAGTTACGTACAATTTGGTTGGTGTATGAATGAAACTATAGAAATCATGTAAATATGTAACAATAACGTAAAATAATACTCTGTTGGTCTAACTTACCTCTAAATATTGTTACAGTCGTTATTTTTACGGACTTAGGGACTTTTTATACACTGGAAGTGTGAAGGACCACACTACAAATGACGAATGTTTTAAATTTTCAAAATGAGTCGCATAAAATAGAGCGTATTTGAATTAGTGAGAAATAGATCAACTTAAAACGGCCAAAATGTGACTTAGAGACTTTTTACACTGGGCCCTATAAATTAGTTCATCATCTTTCCAAAAAATCAATCGAAATTTCCAAAATTTGAAGAAGATCCGAGGTGATTTATTAGAAAATAAAATTAATTTATAATTCCTGATAATTAAAATGTAATTTTAGACAATTTCGAACCATATTTCGCCGGTAAGCACAGTTGATGAATACGTGATGATGAAGGAAAATAAAACAATTAGATCTGGCCCGGGCTCGACCTGTATGGCTTTGGCTGCTTGGCAATGGCATTTGTTTTGGTTGGTCACATTACTCATTTTTGGTAATAATAATACATTTATTAATTTCGTGTTTATTTAATCGAATCATGTTTACAATTATAAATCATGTCAGTAGAAGTTCCACATCATAATAATCTAAGGCCTTCTAATTCGCAACCGACTGGCCAAGTCGGTATTAATTTCGTGTAATAAATCTTATTGCATTAATAATTTATAGTACTAATAATATTATCTATAAAAATTTATTTTATGAAATTTATAAAAAAAGTGTTGTACAACATACAATGAGTATTGAAAATGAAAGGTTGATCGAAATGTCTCGGTTGCTGTGCTCTCGCTGTTTAAAAGGAAATAGTGACAGTTTGTTTATGTTATTTTGCACTCGTGATATTTTACGACCCATTTTACGAGCTCTTGAGATCCAGAGCCGAAAACAATTAACGATTCGTTTCAAATTACATTTTTTATGACGGATGTTATTTCCCCTCATTTGGAGACCCGATTTAGTTGCCCAAAGCTTAGTGAGCACTCTTAATAGCTTTCTTTTATTAAAATAAGTAAGAATGCTTACGATCTGCTAAAAGAGCAAGGGAGATAAATTGATTTTGCTATAGTTTACAGACGTAAAATATTGAAGTCATTACTATCAGCTTTACGATTATTGAAGCAAGATCTATGCCAGTATGTGGCATAAATAATATATAAGCTTCAGTTAACATTTGTAAATTATTGATTGGGGTGAATTTAGGACCTATAAAAAGCCGAAGAATCATAGTACGCTATATAAAGATCCTTTTCACCTTAATTTTAAATAAGTAATAAATTAGCAGTAGCTTTTAAGTTTTTTTTTATATATACTTTTACATTCGTAATTTATATTTAATACATTCGGTACCACAATTTTTGTTCCTAGCCAGTTGCTTACTAGCATCGCATTTTTTTTCAACGTATTTCAAGAATTCTTTTTATAAGAAAATGTAATTTCTTAAATTTTTTAATTTTTATTTACTTTCCAATTAAAATGAATACTTCATTATTTAGGGAGTGAATTTAAGACTGTTCAATTGACCGAAGAATCACAGTACGTCATAAGAGAGCTTTTCACCTTATGTTAAAAATTAAGAAATACATTTAATTTTTTTTTTTTGTTTTTTTATATACTTTCACATTGGTACTTTTACATTTATATCAATCGATACCACAGTTCCTGTTTCGGGCCAGTACGTTCCTGGTCTTATGTGCTATATAGTTTACAAAATAATTTTGGTATTTTTTTATTCAATCAATATTTTATGTTTTATAAATTAATTTTATTTCAAAACTGTTAAAGATAGTTTAAATTCTCGCATTTTCGAAATTTTCAATCGGATGTCCTGCCTTTCCAAAGTAAATTCCTTGCAACCAAGCAACTTCCGTCCAAACAATATATCTGATTCCATCCTCAAGTCTTCCGTGAATTCTTTTCCCTCCACTCGACGGCCGACACTGCCCAGTATGGAAGGGACCCTGCCCAGTATGGATCGCTCACTGGCCACAAATGCACGATATGAAGAAGGACCTAAAACGAGCCAGACAACGCCAACCAATGACGCTTCTCGACTGACCAACATCAATGACGCCATGCTGAGGTACGGAACAGAGAAGATTCAGCAGAGGTCGTCATCGCCTTCCTGGGGACGCCGTCGGAGACACATGGTCCACGGGACAGAGAAGATTCAGCAGAGGTCGTCATCGCCTTCCTGGCGATGATCTCAAGATCTTAGACACATAAGATCTTGTTCATAGCCGTCATCCTGTTGTTACGGTTCTACATCTACGAGAGACCTGTCGCAAAGATCACTACAAGAAAATTTAATTTCAACCCAGTACATAATCCACTGGCTATGTAGTTTTCGCAAGCTGGTGGTCATGCAAGAGAATTGCTCATACTCGATCCAGAAACAAGATCTCGCATGATTGGTTACGTCAGTCACGGCTAAAGAAGTAAAATCATGAAGTACTTGATGTCATCTGGTCTGTACACATTTGACATCAACTCGACTCTACATCCATGATTGGGATTTTTAAATGCAGGCAGCTCCTTCTATGGGCCGGTTTCTCTAAAATTTACGCCGTCAAGATGGGGCCCTTCAAGTGATACAGTCGTGGACTACTAGTTCCGTCGTGCGGGAGTTCGACGTTTTCAGTTGCCGCGTGCAGCGTCAAGATTGATTTTTTTTCATGGGACAACAAGACGTTGACATTAGTGCTCATGAGCTTCAAGATTTCATTTTATCAATCGTTTATGGAAGTGACTGTATAATCTTTCACTCGCGGACATGTAGAACTGTTTGTGGAAGTGCAATACATCATGTTTTCTCGGTCATCACGATCTTCCATTGCTACAATCTTGTCGATCCACGATCTGTATTCCCACTGCGCCGCCTCGAACTAGTAGATTTCATGCAGCTTCAAGCGCTGTGGCATACGCGTCGCGCGGTTGATTGTTCGTTTCCGCGCGCTGAGAAACTTTTCTTCTGCCTGCTGTGATCGTGTCCGCGTACTTCGCTATCACTCATTTGCGGCTTATAATTTCTTCCACGGGGAATGATCTTGAGAGCTACACATTTTCTATCAGATCTGTTGAAACGGGATTCGATGCCGGTCATTCTAGTGGACATTACTTGCTTACGGACCATTATTGCAAGTGTCACATTGCTCATTGAACACTCCCATTCGGTGGACAACAAGTCGAACCTGGGACTCCTGCATTTGGTTCGGCTCGCGGATCGACGACTTGCACTTGGCCAAGGTCACCGAGTGACACACTGCCCGCACAGCTGGGAGGGGAGTGACGTCATCTCGACTCCGACACGGCGAGTTCATTCACGGCGGGAGATCTGCAAGCGGCTTTCGGCTGCCACACTCGCCTCGCAACGGAGACCACAATGACTGGATCGCTGCGTTGCCAACTCGTCGAGCAGCCACTTCTAGGAAACTTTGATTGGAATGCAGCGCGCCTCGCCGGCTCTGCACCCATGGACTTGCAGGGACTCTACAATTTACAAAGCTAAGTTCTTTAGCCCGTAGAGTTGTTGCTCCAAATGATTGACAAAATTCGGATTTTACAACTTAAATTTAATTTCAAATATGGAAAAAATGGAATAAATACTTTGTCCATTTTTTTTCATGACTTCTATTGGCATTTTACAAATTGAAAATTCAAACTTTTAAATTCAAAATATCCATAGATACAAAGTTTAATGTTTTGCCAAAAATATTTATTCTATTCAGAACATTCCTTGAAATGTCAGGACAATGCCTTCACAAATCAATTGTGTTCATGGAGATCAAATGGACTCGAACGGAAACCAAAGACTGAGATATTGCGTGCCTTAAATCATTTTGCCGAATTTTTGAAAATAGTTTTGATAAGTAATATCCTTGCGATCACTTTGTTTTTGCACAACTTACTTGTTTCAAAGGTTCCTCACGATTTTCATTGTGTTCTTCTTGATTACTGTGCTTCTGGAGCTTCTTAGTTATTGTCTGCTGTTTTAGCAACTGTTTTAAATTAAATAATTTTTTATATTTCACTTTGTCTTACAAATTCAAAACTATTGGGATGCTGCATCTAGCAGAATGAGGTTATGATTATGTTCAATTTATGAATGAGATCACTATAGTATTTCAAATTCATTCATAATTTTATCAATGAAACAGCTAGCTTACCCTGAAATAAAGAAAAGAAACAATTTTCCACCTTCACTCACACGAATACACTAACACACTTGTCTTTGATCCAGATAATCCTGCTTCGAGCTTGGCAAGCGTCATTCTGGGTGTGGTTTCTTCTTCAACACTGCACTGCGCGAACTCGTATCGTTGACCGCCACGGAGTAACTGCGGTGCGGGATTCTTGCCGCTGCGTTGCTGCGAACAAATCGTTCGGGCTTCCAACCTTGAACACTGTGGGTGGCAGTTTCGCAAGCTTGGCTCGCAGTGCTCGGTTTCAACGGGATGAGAACTCGTGAGTGTAGTTTGAAGATGATAACCAACATCTTGTGATGTATCCCTTACTCTTAGTTGAATTGTATTCTTTGTCAAGTGCAGTTATTGCTATCTTTTTTTATTATCCGGAAACAATGGGTTGTAAATCCTATTGTTTCTCGGTTTGGGGAGGGGGCTTTGTAAACGCTCAAAGCGTTTATAGCAATAACTTCACATAATTAATATCCTGTAATTAGCGGTACAGTTAGTATCAGATCTCATTCAAGTTAATGGATAACAACCGATAGAAGTTCTGGTGTCATTGTGATAGGAAGAAAATGATTTATCATACGTAATCACTAATCAGAGTTTACATTTGTTAAATGATCAAATCAAATAATCATATTTTATAGTTGTGCAAACTCAAAATGAATCTTGTTAGATAAGTTGTCAGTATTATTGAGGGCACAGAGAAACTATAATAACTATTAAAGGTTAACTATTGGATGTTAACTATCAGAAAGATGTTTAATGATTAGAGAATACAATTACAAGTTGAAGATGTTGTATTTGAAAATGGTACCAAGTATTACATAACAGCAATTAAATTGCACATAGATTTGAAAGACAAAGAATCTCTGAGATAGAAATAATAATTAAGAGATTTGAAATGACTATTAAAGATTAAGTACTTAGCTGATCAAAAGTACAAAGACAGATTGATATTATTATAATTAACAGGTACAAATATTTAGTACAAAAGTAGATTCATAGATAATGTTTGTTAAAAGGCCCATTCAAATATGGTGCCTAAAACTGCTTTACCGGCAGAACCAGTGCTTGACTTTCTGACCGCCCGAGGAGTGGCGCGTAAGTTCACTTTCATTCAAACCACTTTTACGACAGTTCAGGTCAGAAGTAAGAGAGGGGATTTTATTGCTTTTCAGAGAGTATATAAGTCAATGCACTGGCCTGCATAGGGAGACCTAATATTCACCGGACACTTTTATTTCTGACGTCACAGTGACGTCAGCCTGCAGATCGTGTGTTTCCGCTTATTTCCGAAGACAGCCGACTGCCGACTTGTGATTTTCTGAATCTGAAAGTTTTGAACGGCGACAGCGGCAGAAAATGGCGGCAAGTACTAGTAATTCATGTTTTCGTGACCTGCTACATGAAAAACTGTCTGCATTTAAAGAAGTGGGAGACACTTTTAATGGATATATCGATACAGAACAGTCGTACAATGAGCTCATGTACGCAATCAGGGCTTTAGGTCATTCGTACGCTGTCAGAAACGGGCAAGTCACAGGCGTGAAGAAAGGTAGGTTATGTTGTATTTTGGACTGTCCTAGTACTACCTACCTAGTAGTAATACATTTTATGAAGACATATTGTCACTTACTGTGTCAGACTGTGTTTACGTTAAAATTTATGTTTTTGTGCAGATGGCGTTGGATCTATACTATTTCAGCTGAATCTTTCGGGAGGTCCATCAGTCGAGTTTTTTGGCAGCCCCTTCACTGTAGTAAAGACAATATTGCTGCAATGTTCTCAAGGACCGAAATACTACAAAAAGAGTAGTGAAAAACATTCGTATCATCTCGTAAGTTGGTACAAACACTTTGATTTTTTTTTGGAATTTGTGCTAAGTTTTTGCAAACTGTGAGCTAGACCTTTTTAGTTACTACATAGCTACTGTAGGTACCTAGCTACCTACACTCAAACCAATACAAATTGCTAGGTAGGTACTCGAAAAGAAAAGGATTGGCTGCTGGTAAGGTTCCTTGACAATCAATCCTTGTTATTATCAATTAAATAAGAGCTCACCTTCCCACTAGAGGTAGATAATGCGTTAACACAGCCTTCATGGGATGCCATCAAACCTTAATCAGCCAATCCCTTTCTTTTCGAGTAGGTACCGATTTTTATTGGTTTGAGTGTACATAAAATTTATACCGGGTTCGATCATGAACATGAGGAATTCTGATGTGTTTCAGGTTCCAAAGACCGGTTAAATGTGTTTAAATATTCGTGTACCTACTAGGTACCATAATCATAATTTTGTATACTGATTATGTGACAGCTGTGCGATTATGTAGTACCTTTAATATGTCACTTAGGTAGATACTTATGAATTTGTATACGTTTCAATAAATTGGCATTAATAACATGACTTACCTAATAGCATTTGTTTCATTACAGATTGATCATGTTCACTCAAAGAAGAAAAGATTACGAATAATGGACACAAAGAAACTTGGATGTCCCGTATCTATGCGGGTCAGGTGCATCCGATTTTACCCTGATATCAATGTTGATGCTTCCAGTAAATGGAAATCTAGAAATGCGGTGAGAATTTGTTACGTTTCAAGTAGAAATTATACATTTTTATACATTTTTACAAGTTCAGTTCATAAATGTTTTTATTGTAACAGGTTAAAACAAAGTTGAAAGAAGCCATACTTTCTGCAGAGTCGCCACCTCCAAGCATGCTGCGTTATTACATCGAGGCCACAGGAACTCATTCCCACTCGAAGGACGCTGCACACCTCACTCAAGAGATTCATCCTGACTTGATCAAAGAGATCTACAGATTAGTTGAGGCAGGATTTACATCTGTTAGAGATTTATCATTGTTGCTAGAACAATTTGTGGAAAAATCATTTGAAGGTAAAGAGAAACCCAGCAAACTACATGCTGCATTTCACCCTTCACACAGTAAAATATATGCTCATATGCATGCTGCATCGTTCAAGTTAAAGAAAACGGTAATAGATCAAGAGGCCTTAGCGCTTCAAATAAAAAAGTGGAATATTGATGCCCCAAATGACCAATTCATGTTTCGGCCTTATGAAGAAGACGATTCGGACAATGTCCATAACTCCATTCTCTTCTGCCACCAAACTCAGTGGCAAGCACAATTGTTGAAACGGTATGGAAAAGTATGTTTGCTTGACGCTACGTACAAGACAACCAAGTATGCTCTGCCTTTGTTTTTCTTGACTGTAAAAACAAATTCTGGGTATAGTGTTGTGGGTACTTTTTTAGTTCAAACTGAGAGTGCTGCACTTATTTCAGAGGCATTAAACGTCTTTCGAAGCTGGAATCCAGACTGGCAACCGGATTTTTTCATGACGGACTACAGTGAAGCAGAGATCAATGCGATTGAAGCTGTCTTCTCCGATTGTCGTGTTTATCTGTGTGCTTTTCACAGAGAACAAGCGTGGTTACGTTGGCTTAACAAATCGGGAAATGTTGCCGTACCAGACTCGAGGTCAGACATACTTCAAATGTGGCGTAAGGTTGCACGATCAGCTACAGTGGATGAATACGAGGCGAATTATCAAGTTTTGACTGCAAGCAGTACATGGAAGGAAAATACCAAGGCAGCCAATTATTTTCAAACTCGGTGGATGCCAGAAGTTCGCCGATGGGTAGATTGCTTCCATCAAACTGACTATGTTACCTGCATTTCAACGAACAATGGAGTGGAAAGTCAAAATAAACTTCTTAAGCATAACTATCTGTGCTTTGAATCTGACAAAACACTTACTGGTATTTTAAAAGTAGTCATCAATAAGTACCTTCCGGACTGTTTCAAAAAGTACTGCCTTAAGAACTCCCATGTTAAGAACTATAATGCTTCAATTCCAGTGTTTTTGCAGAACAGACCATTCGCATTTATAAAGCATGTAATGTCAAGAGTCAGTTCTTCTCAAACAGATATACATTTACCAGCCATTACTGATTTAACTGACGGTATGTTTGCTGTTCGGAGTTCAACCGATGACAATTATAATTATATTGTCGATTTTGCTGAAGGTTCGTGCACTTGCGCTGATTATTTACGTTGGAGGTTCCCATGTAAACATATGTGTGGTATCTTCAATCACATTCCTGGCTGGGGATTTAACCAATTGAGCGCCTCTTATCGAGAAAATCCCTACATCACCCTCGATACTTCATGTGCATATGGCATGATTGATTCGAGCTTGCTAGGATGTGAAGAGACGGTTGCTGAAACTGAAGGTCTCACAGCATGTAGCAGTGAAACTGCTACAACGGTCAATGAAGATGAGGCAATGGTAACCGAAGATGATTCTGAGCCACCAATTAATTTAAAGACTCTACAGCAACGGGTTCGAGAGGAGTCGAAAAAAACTGCCAACCTTTCCTACCTGCTAACTGACGAACTTTGTCTGAAACAAACTATTATTCAAATGGAAGCCATGAACAAAATGATGGAGAGTAAGCTACAGACATCTGGGGGACTACCAGTGGACACTTCTTCAGTTCCTAATGTTGTTTCCTCAAAATCGAAGTACAAGGAACTACCCTCTCGCAAACGAAAAGCGAAAGGTAACTGGAAGAGTGCGGGCAGAGTGGGTACAAAAGCGAGCATGTGGCGAACTGCAACGAAGGGTCCTGTGATCCCTGATCCTACTTTGATCTCGGCTGAAAACGACGACATAGAAATTGAAGGGGTGTTCTAGTGTCGATGGAAAAACCTTCCACACGAACATTTATTAGTTCCTTGAACGATCGTACAATATTAATGATTACTCAGAATGTGATTTGATGTGAATGTGAATGTGATTTGATGCTCAATACTTCATACACGGGCATTCACTACTTTTTTCAATTTGAATGATTAGGTAATTGGAATTTGATGTAAATAAATTATGATGTGATGAATGCAAATGTGATTTGATGCTCAGTACTTCATACACGGGCATTCACTACTTTCTTCAATTTTAATGATTAGGTACTTGGAATTTGATGTAAATAAATTAGACTGGATGTGTAACGTGAATGTTTTACTCTAATGTGTTTTACGTATGGTTACGTTACCACTTTCAACTTGTAATATGAAATATTCATTATAAATTATTAAATTAATTGAACTGAAATATGAAATATTCTAAATTATTTTCCCAATATTTATTTTCCAATAAGAATAGTTTTTAATTTAACTTGATATATCAAATAAAGTTAAATACTATTTATAAATATTTCGATTTTGCCATTAGTACAATTTTGCCATTACTTTAAATTCAATAAGAGACATCCATAGTTTGAATTTAGCGCCCATTTTGTTACAAGAAACATTGGAAGGGGCGTGGCTACTGACGTCACGAAATAAAAGTGTCCGGTGAATATTAGGACTCCCGCCTGCATAAGCAGGAGTGCAACGCTTTGCGCCCTCAGCCAAACCTCTAAGGAGAGTACCCAGGGTCTGAACCTGGGTCTTTAGGAAAACATTTAGAATCTGTGCGGACTTTCAATCTAAAATCCAAATTATTCAAAGATCTCAATTTCAGTCGAGCATTAATCAAAGTATTAAGTATTATAGTAATATAATTAAAACTGTGAACAGTTTTGAACGAACAGTGGTACCGAATATTAATTGTAAAATTTAAAGATTAATCTATAACAGTGTCGTGGTGTACATAACGTGTGCAAATATAAATAAAATCATATCAGCGTAATCGGGTTCTTCGTTTCAACGGTAAACCTAATAAAAAACACTCCGTGTAAAAAAACAGCCAAGTCTCTTCAACTAAAAAAAAAATTATGAAATCTAAAAATTCTGCACTGAAACGTAGTGATATCAAAAAATGAGCCAAGTCAAAACTTTATTTGAAAATTAAAAAATACTTGGCGCATCGTGTATATAAATAGCTTAGAAGTATAGGCTAGATATAAATACATATACTTATAGTACCTATACCTACAATGCCCTAAAAAAACGATGCGCCAAGTATTTTTTAATTTTCAAATAAAGTTTTGACTTGGCTCATTTTTTGATATCACTGCGTTTCAGTGCAGAATTTTTAGATTTCATAATTTTTTTTTTAGTTGAAGAGACTTGGCTGTTTTTTTACACGGAGTGTTTTTTATGGGGATATCACTTATTTTTTTAGTTTATTTACACAACTTGTAAAACTTATTAGGGCAACAATGGCTAATTCCTTTAAAAAAATACGCCATTTCCGAATTAGTTACTAAAAAAATATTGATTGGAGCTAAATTTAAACTTAAAGTGATATGCCATGAAGAATTGCGAAAGCATCGTTCCAATAGGTCCAGCCGTTTTCGAGATATGGCATCACTTCCGGTTTTTAAAATGGCGGCTGAAAGCTCTTACACATTGTAGGTATTAATATGTATATAAATACTAATATTTCATTATAAGCCTTTTGAATATATAGTTGGTTTTTATATAAAGGGAAGTGAATTTAAGCAGATTTCGCTAAACTATGACGTCATTTCCGGTTTCAGTAATAAGAAAACTTTAATTTAACTATTGTTATTTCATTAAGAGGACCGTCTGAATCGATTGGCGCAAATTTCGTTCCGATCGGTTAAGCCGTTTTTGAGATATGACGTCACTTCCGGTTTCAAAATGGCGACTACCGGTTTGATTTATAAAAAGGCACCTCAGACGCCATAAGTGCACATGTGGTAAAAATTTCAGATCGATCGGCTAAGCCGTTTAGGCTGTGGCGGTGATAGCGGTGTTTCCTGATATCATCAGATAGGTTTTAAAAGGGGTGTAATTTCACTGTTTTCACGGCCCTCTAGCACGCAAATGGCATAACCTATTGTTCCCAAATTTAGTATATGTAGTGGGGTGGGCCATAGCTCGAAATTAAGATCTTTCACAACAATGTGAGATTTTCCAATTTTATGATCCAGTAGGCCGAAAATGCCATGTTGTTGCTTACAGTAAAAGTGTTTGGTCTGCTCCTCAGTTTATATAGGCATTTACGGTATGTTGAGTGACTGTGAGTGTACGGTACGACTTGGCTGGGTGGAGCGACCGCTCCACTTGATCCCTCCAGTAAACTTCGCATCCCTAATTGTCACGAAATATAAAGTTTAATTGATTTAATAAAATTATTAGCAGAGTTAACGCACTCGAAGTCTGCCATTAGTGGACCAAGAGAGATTTCAGTGGTTGCGGAATTGATTCGCTGCTTACGAGCCTTGCCGCAAGTTGCCTACCAGGTAGGTCAACTATTTAGATCCTGAACATCAAGTAGAAGAAGTTGCAGTCCTCTTCAGCTGCAATCCACAAATTAATTGAAGAGTGGTGTCAGAAACTTTTCCTGCGTTGATTCTTAATTAACTAATCAGAATTCCATTAATAATCAAAATTAAAGTCATCCGGATTTATTAACCAGTGAACGAAAGGCCAGCGTTTACATTAGGAAGAATTACTACAAGCCAGCCGCCGATTCTTTTTGTTCATTTTATCATTTCAGTAATTTTTTTTATAAAATCATACCCTCTCGTTAGGAATGATATACTTCCACTCCTCACAATTAGTGAATTTCTATACTAAAATGGCGATTTTAATATCTTTTGCTTGATTCAAAATTATTTTAGATTGCCGATTATTTTATATTTCTATTTTCTCGACTCATACATTCAATAGTTTTAACAGAGTATTAACACATATCTCAGTTTTGTAGCTTTTAAGAGAAATTCGGTTATTTTATTTGCTGGTCTTTAAACTTTTTGTTTATGTTTCCTCTTGCCTTAGTGGATCCAGATTGAAATAGGAGTGGGAATCTGGGCAGGAGTTGGGGCCCAGATGTACCTGGGACTCAGAGACAGGCCTCACCCCCCCCCCCCCAGTCGTGGGGCAGAAGGGGGACCCGGGGCCGCGGGGTCAAAAGGGGGTCCGTGTCCTCCAAGGCAGTGCGAGTGCTACAGTAGAGGACCGATCAATATCCGGGGAGAGCCATGGTCCAGTCTTTTAAGGTTCATGTGGCTCCCCCCCCCCTTCCTTCTTCTCCGTTGAACACTTTTATTTCTACAACCTTCTCATGACTTTCCTATTTGAAAGACTCAATCTTAGCTTGTTTTTTTATTCTACTAAATTACTTGATTACATTCATCGAGTATTTATGTTAACTAAAACTAACATTGTAGACTGTCGTGACATTTAATTAGATTAATGCACCGACCGCCTTTTAATTAAAATTGACTGAAAAGAATACCTATATATTAATGATATAGCATGTTGACAATTCACAACTGGGTTGGATTCTGTTCATGAAGCGTTTCATTAACATATTTTCAAAGTTCTGACACATAAGTGCATCCGATTATGAGTGATTTTGCAGAATTTGAAGCCCGATTTTCATTTATGAGTATCTAATGTTATCTAAATCGGTTCTTCATTGATAAGCAAGGATTTGTTTCAAAAATACATTTCACTTTTAAATATAAAACTAACGGTTAAAATGGAAATATGTCATAGTTTTATTTCAAGTAAAATTCACTGATAGATTTAATAGTTAACTTTTCAAATATACCAGTGCCAATCTCCATTCAAATCAGATTAGCATTATATGTAATTTCGCATCTGCCCAATGAATACAAAAAACCAAGGATTCTTTGCAAAGTCGAGTGACACATCTTAGCAAAGTGGCGTGTCAGGAGCAATGCAATTGGATATGTGAGTCATCAACACGCCGCATTCCATTAGCGGTCATTCCGCGCTGCGAGTAGACTGACATATCCGCTGATAAGCAGCGCCAGCGTCAAGGAGCAGACCCTTCGCTTGCAAAACGAGAAAATGCCTGTCGACCGACCTTGGTTTGAACTGTAAAAGTACAGTATAATGGGAATAAAAGTATAGTATAATGGCGACTTTAGGAATTTCCCAGTTTGTCGGCAAGGCTGATGATTTCACATTCAGTAAAGGTTTGGTGGCAGCTGGATTAAGAACCCAGATAATAGAAGATAAGCAATTGGCGGTTATTGCATCCGCTCATAACCCTTTTAATGGCCTGCCAATCAGTGGACACAAACTATTGGATACATCCATGAAAGATTATCATATGGTATGGTCAGAGTATGTAATTCTGGGACAAGCAATGCAGTGGAAGGGACTTACTTTGCAACTGATATAGCCCTAACCTTGATGGATGACTGGAAGGCGTCCATGTGGGCACGTGAATTAACGGCGCACAAACGCCCTGCAATATTATACGTTAAGATACTTAAGGTGTTAATGGACGAATCGGTAATTGCTCATCACCACGTACAGAAATATCACCAATATCGAGGATACCAAACGTGATTACGTCCGATGAGTTAAGAGTTATATCAATGATAGCGCTAAGTGAATCAACGCTTAATCGTGTTTTGAAACAATTATTGATTCATGGAGAGAACTTACATTATATAAGGAGTGGCAGAATTGGAACAATACCAGGTCCGCTAGCGCACTGGAAAACCGATGATGCATCATATTATAATCTATGTACCGTGCCTCATGGATTTATGTGATGCAAAATCTTTTCTTGGAATATTGTCTTTCCCAAATTTCGTGTTGAATACATCGGAATTTAATTTTAAGTATTCAGAGCAATTTAGAGTTTCACTAATCGGTAAACCCATGGAATACGGTGTGAATTCTAATGCGTGTAGCACTCTCAGTGGAAATTGGTTTGCAATTGAGAATTAATGTAGATGATGTTCAGATGAGTTCAATGGATATATATATATATATATATATATATATATATATATATAAGAATTAATTTACGTGTAGCCGCTTTAATATTCAATGAAGCGCAACGAGTAGTTGCATCCTTAAGCCCCATGTCAA
This sequence comes from Leuctra nigra, assembly GCA_934045905.1. NCBI lineage: Eukaryota > Metazoa > Arthropoda > Insecta > Plecoptera > Leuctridae > Leuctra > Leuctra nigra. The sequence continues at coordinate 38,631,901 of OW203767.1, read as the reverse complement.
TTGTTCAAGTGTATCCAAATTTAATGCTACCAATGATTAATCCTAATTTAAATATCACAACAATTAAAGTACCACATTCCGTATTAACAATTGCGGATTTATATGCTATTCTAGCTTTACTTACGATGACTTCATGCCATTTAGTTGCTATAGATTCGCGTGTCACTGTGAACACTGTTGTCACTGTGTTTTTAGCAAATTACTGTAAACTTAAGAACGTAGTGACCAAGGATGCATCAGATATTAGGAAATGTTTGCACCAAATATTGATCGATTAGCAGAAGTTTTTTATGAGAACTTGTGAACACTCAAATCAAATTGTGTCAAGATAGTTGATGCTTTTAATTAAAAGTGTTCGATTTCGAAATTGTAGGCCTAATGCTCTTTGTTGTTCATATTGATTCAATGGTTATGTAATGGGGAAATTACCGTTGTGGCTAGTCTGGGCCCGGCGTGCATTTATTGGGCGGTAGGGTTCCACCGCTTCAATTTCCCAATCCAAACGTGGCGCTGCACAGAAAACGCAAACACACAATATTCACAATAATATTCACACAATAACTAATTCACAATTAGGTCAGAGGAGTACTTCACAAGAGTCAGTAAATGAAAACATAATGGCCGAATGGGAAAGCAAAATTGAGGTCTACCTTCAATCACCTACACTGTGCCCTCCTGACCTTGATAAAATTAAAAATGAGCTTATCCATTTTCTATTAAACGTAATTGAGAAAATACCTTAGCCAATTCATCCTGATGTGAAACATTTTAAAGCTAGAAGAGAACGTAAACATGTCGTAAACATGTCGTAAACATGGTCTTTCACCAGTGAAAGGTCTACCTGGCCTTGCTTGCACGCCTAAACAAGAGAGTGAACGTAAACTACCGAAGCGTTCAGTTAAGATCACAAAGCGCGACATTCCGGAACGCAAGTGCAGGCTTGTGCATAATATTTCAGTCTCTGCACCAGTGAAAGGTCCACCTGACCTTGCTTGCACCCCTAAACAAGAGATTGAACGTAAACTACCGAAGCGTGCAGTTAAGATCACAAAGCGCGACATTCCGGAACGCAAGTGCAGGCTTGTGCATAATATTTCAGTCTCTGCGCCAGTGAAAGGTCTACCTGGCCTTGCTTGCACGCCTAAACAAGAGATTGAACGTAAACTACCGACGCGTTAAGTTTAGATCACAAAGCGCGACATTCCGGAACGCAAGTGCAGGCTTGTGCATAATATTTCAGTCTCTGCACCAGTGAAAGGTCTACCTGGCCTTGATGCACGCCTAAACAAGAGAGTGAACGTAAACTACCGAAGCGTGCAGTTTAGATCACAAAGCGCGACATTCCGGAACGCAAGTGCAGGCTTGTGCATAATCTTTCAGTCTCTGCACCAGTGAAAGGTCTACCTGGCCTTGATGCACGCCTAAACAAGAGAGTGAACGTAAAAAACCGAAGCGTTCAGTTAAGATCACAAAGCGCGACATTCCGGAACGCAAGTGCAGGCTTGTGCATAATATTTCAGTCTCTGCATTAGTGAAAGGTCTACCTGGCCTTGCTTGCACGCTTAAACAAGAAAGTAAACGTAAAGCGTGCAGTTAAGATCACAAAGCACGACATTCCGGAACGCAAGTGCAGGCTTGTGCATAATATTTCAGTCTCTGCACCAGTGAAAGGTCTACCTGGCCTTGCTTGCACGCCTAAACAAGAGATTGAACGTCAACTACCGAAACGTTCAGTTAAGATCACAAAGCGCGACATTCCGGAACGCAAGTGCAGGCTTGTGCATAATATTTCAGTCTCTGCACCGTGAAAGGTCCACCTGGCCTTGCTTGCACGCCTAAACAAGAGATTGAACGTAAACTACCGAAGCGTTCAGTTAAGATCACAAAGCGAAACATTCCGGAACGCAAGTGCAGGCTTGTGCATAATATTTCAGTCTCTGCACCAGTGAAAGGTCCACCTGGCCTTGCTTGCACGCCTAAACATGAGATTGAACGTAAACTACCGAAGCGTGCAGTTTAGATCACAAAGCGCGACATTCCGGAACGCAAGGGCAGGCTTGTGCATAATATTTCAGTCTCTGCACCAGTGAAAGGTCTACCTGGCCGTGCTTGCACGCCTAAACAAGAGAGTGAACGTAAACTACCGAAGCGTGCAGTTTAGATCACAAAGCGCGACATTCCGGAACGCAAGTGCAGGCTTGTGCATAATCTTTCAGTCTCTGCACCAGTGAAAGGTCCACCTGACCTTGCTTGCACGCCTAAACAAGAGATTGAACGTAAACTACCGAAGCGTGCAGTTAAGATCACAAAGCGCGAAATTCCGGAACGCAAGTGCAGGCTTGTGCATAATATTTCAATCTCTGCACCAGTGAAATGTCTACCTGGCCTTGCTTGCACGCCTAAACAAGAGATTGAACGTAAACTACCGAAGCGTGCAGTTAAGATCACAAAGCGCGACATTCCGGAACGCAAGTGCAGGCTTGTGCATAATATTTCAGTCTCTGCACCAGTGAAAGGTCTACCTGGCCTTGCTTGCACGCCTAAACAAGAGATTGAACGTAAACTACCGAAGCGTGCAGTTAAGATCACAAAGCGCGACATTCCGGAACGCAAGTGCAGGCTTGTGCATAATATTTCAGTCTCTGCACCAGTGAAAGGTCTACCTGGCCTTGCTTGCACGCCTAATCAAGAGAGTGAACGTAAACTACTGAAGCGTGCAGTTTGGATCACAAAGCGCGAAATTCCGGAACGGAAGTGCAGGCTTGTGCATAATTTTTCAGTCTCTGCACCAGTGAAATGTCTACCTGGCCTTAGCTGGCACACCTGGCACAGGTGTGCCATGTACTTGATGTACTTGATGTACTTGATGTACTTGATGTAATAAGTTCCCAGTGTGGCCCCTCGTTTTCCTTGCAATCGCGACTTGACGCCCTGTTCGATTCATCATTGAATGTACTATCAACATTTTATTATCCAGTTCAGCAGAATCACTTATATGGACTAACCCACCATAACGATATTCCATTCGTCACCTTCCATTTACCCAAGCCATTCCAGCATGCCTACCCTGTGTGTACGCTTGTACCATCACTCATCACGACTCCACATGGAAATCCGGAGATTCACGACATCTGCGCAGCTGGAACTACCAACAACATCATTCCGTTTTTCGACACCAGATTTGGTATCGACATCTAATTTTAAAGTCTGGAATAACATTTGAAGATCTGCGCATCTGGAATTACCAACGCCATTATTCACCTTTGACAACTGGTTGGGACCGGCCTTTTTATAGCCGCCATCTTCCCTTTTCGGCACAGTCTCCGATCACCATCCGCAGGACCTGTACCAGTCTTTCTCAAGATGCCAATTTACAAGTTATCTACGTGCACGACATCATGTACGCGCTACAAGTTCTTCGGTTCCAAATCTACTACTTCATATTGAGAGTGTTGTGCTTCTTCATCCCACCAATCAATTTCCTGAATACTACTTACAACGACATTGTGGGACTCTTCCGTCATCAGGAAGGACAACACATTCCTGCTCCAGTCGGACCGTCGAGTCCCATACTATTGACGGCACGCCTAGCAGATTACCTACTCTTCATTGAAATGGGCCTCCTGGCGGCAATCAGAGCGGTCATCCACGTCTATCCAGGGGCGACTGGCCGACGCCGTTTACTCTGTGGCAAAAGCTTCACGCAAGTGTTGACACTTGCCTACGACGAATTTGACGTTCCTCATGCCGTATACAGCTGGGTACGCTCATACCCTGAAGATGACGTACCGACCGACTTGACTCTCATTATCCACTCCCTTTATCGAGCAGTTGATCGCCTTTGGGAGCAACATCGTCACCACTACCATCAACAAAACTGGACCCACTCAACTACAACGTTCCCGACGACGGAAACTACGACGCCTTCGAGGTCGACTTTAATCTTCAATGTTTCTATCCGGACGGATACGGGCCGCCAGATGCACCACCTCTCTGGCTGTTTTAAGTTAAGTCTTTCAACCTATCACTAGATATCTGCAGACTTTAGTTTTAATAATTATATTGATAATAATTTATTAACCATTATGGTAAAGATTACATCTTTCACGGAAATCTCCATTCCATTATTACTCTTGTCGTAGTCGTGAAAGATCGAGTTATATTGCTAATATCAAAACAAGTGACGTCTTGTTCATTATGTAAGACTAGAGAGCCCCGTCATGTAATACATGACCCTATTTGCTATCTCTCTGGGAAAGGCAATGCATAACTGAAGATGGACCACCATTAAAATAAAACTACTCTGCTATGCTGGCAAAGAATTGTCTCTCGTGACATTTTTTTTTAACTCACGGAATGACCGATCATAAATGCAAATCAATGCTTTTTTATAGTTATATCTGTGGAAGGTGCATACTTTCCCCACACTAACCCCAATGCACACCTGTAGTGTACAACGTAAATTAGAAAAAAAGAAAACATGTGTAACTATTTTTAAAATATTTAAATATATCGTGAATAACTCAATATTATTATGTTTAAGGACGGGTATACTCATGGGAGATATAAGGATTGATTCGTTCAATGACATTTAGCGAAATCCCGAGTTCTCTATCTCACGCCACTGCTGAGCTAGCGAGGAACACGCTTACGCAATCTCGAGCGGTGACGTCACCTATCCCACCCGGCGTGACGGCTGCATATAAACACGCGCGCTTGCACTTGGATATTTTTATTGTTTTCAGTCGAAATATGACTTAAAACTATCAGTCAGATAAGTGTTTTCATCAAGACACAATGTCAGGCATTCAGCCGTACCAGTTCGAGCCCCGAAAAACTGATAAAATAGATAAGCCGAAAAGAGGGAAAAAAGCAAATATTGATTTGAAAGACCGCGTCGGAAAGTTAGATTGGTGTGAATGTGGTGAGTGCATTGTAATGTCAATAGATCATGAAAGTGTTTGCTGCACTGAGAGTGAGGGGGTGAGACTTGTATTATCCATCACACATCCCTTGAAAGTACAGTTTTAAATCTATACACTACAAACAGCTCGTCACATAATGCTTACATACAGACAACCGCAATATGTAATTGACGATCTTCAACAGACAAATAATAAAACATAATGTCATGCATGTGTAGTGTATGTATGTATGGCGAACTGGGGGGTTCGCCACCCAGTTTGCCCGCAGGGCCTTTTTTGAATTATTGATACAAAATAATCGAATTTGAAGATATTTTGGCATCCATTTCAAAGACATTTAAAATGTTTGATATTCAATATTCTTGGGGAAACTTTAGATAAAATGCGTTATAATCAGTAAATGTTGTTACTTGATAAAATCCCTAATGGCCCCGCAGGGCTTTCTTTGAATTTTTGATACAAAATAATCGAATTTGAAGCTTGGCATTCTTTTCATATAAATGTACAATGCGTGATGCAAAATTATGTGGAAACTTTATACAAGTAATCTGATCTGTAACTTTTTGTTTTTCTGGAATCCCCATTGGCCCCGCGGGGAATTTTTTAAGTTTTTGATACAAAAGAATCGAATTTGAATCTATTTTGGCATCATTGTCGAAGAAATTTAATATGTGTTATATACAATATTCTTGGGGAAACTTTAGACAAAATGCATTATAATCTGTAAATTTTGTTATTTGATAAAATCCCTCCGCAGGGAATTTTTGAATTTCTATAATAAAAGAGAATCGATTTTTAGTCGATTTTGATATTCCTTGAAAAAGGTTGCAATAAGCAACACCAATAAGCAATAAGAAAATTATATATTTGTTTTGGTATCATAGATTTACGTGTAATATTCTATTGTATTCATGAGGATGATCATGTTGGACAATTGAGTTTTTATCTCATTGGATAATACCTCTGTTCAATTAGTTTGGCAAAACTTGGGAAAATTTTGAGAATTCAACCTCATAATGGAGCAAATCTTTGAATTTTTGGAATCTTTATCAAATTGTTTGTATATCTGGGGGTGATATATGGGGGTGTCAGGATGAAAAGTGGGGGGGGGGGTCATTGACCCCCACTCCCCCACTTTTCCTACGCGCATGCCTTTACCTGATGAATTGCTACAACCAAACACGCAAGAAATTGTCATAATGATGGAGAAACCAATAAAAAGTATCCGTCACCACACTTTGATTATAAATAGATTATTATCAAGTCAATATACAGTACAATATTAATTCAGAAGAGTTAGCTGTCTTTGTTTACAAGACATGGATGATGACACACGCACTCTCTGGACGACAGGAGTTTTCTCACTGTTTTAAATGGCCCAGCTGTGTTGCAGCGCGGTATGATCATAAAAGTGGGTGGCGGCGGTGACGTCACAGCTCGTAAACTAAACCAGCTAGCGCGCGTTAGCAGTGGCGGAATGAAATCGCGAATTTTGCATTCTTATCACTGTGCCTTCCGTAATCGAATATGTTAAGTATACCCGGCCTTTAAGCATTTTAAGCATTATAAAAAATATGAACAGATACGACTCAATGTTAAATAAAAACAAAAACTTCAGTTGCATGGTATATAGAATTAAAATGATTTTATAATATTTGAAACACAACAGAATAAAATGTATCTATACGATGATCCTGTTAACAATTTAATTATTGTGTCAGGAGATGTACATCATAGTCTAGGATATTCTTCTCCGCAACCGATCAACGCGACTGGCCAAGTCCATCACGGGGGGCGGGGGGCGTCTTTCCATACCCTAATCGAGCCCAACTCATTGATTTGAATTTTTGCATTTAAAGCCGAATCAATTCGGTATAACCAAACATTCTAACACTCCCATTCATAATGAAGCAGCTAAGTGAGGTGTCTCATCAATATTGAAGGTTTTACTCACGTAATTGTTGACAGTTTGAAAGTAAAGAACATTATTCGGAAAGTAGATTTAAACACTTTATAAGGAGATACAAATTTCTGGATAACAAAATTCGGACACGAGACAAAAATGCATTTGATTATAAGCAAGGCGAAACAAAATGAGCAGAAGAGGTTGGGTTTAATCAATAATTATAATAATCATGAAAATTAAATTAAGACCAATATTTCAGGTCAAACCCATAGGCCTTCGCAAAAGTACCATCTACTATTGGACTTCGCATTAATACCAACGAATGTTTTTGATCAGAATAGATTCTCTAATATTGTCAGTTAGGTTTATTGTATGTCCAATATACCAATTTAAGATGGTTGTTAATGAGCGTTTTTGTGTTACAAAACAGGTACCAGGTGCTTATGTGCTTAGGTAACTACCTAAGGTACTAAGAATTTACAGAAGGAAGTCACTAGAAGGACGACACAAAATAATTTGAATTGCTAGAAAATATTTTGTTCAGTTCTTTAGTCTCTAAACAGTTGTATTGAGTTGGGCTCGATTAGGGTATGGAAAGGCGTTGCGGGGGGGGGGGGGGGGTCAAAATAAGAATAAATTTTTGAAACTGAATTAAAACAAATAGGCGTGATTGATATTAAAATGGAATATGATTTGATTTGCAATTATGATGAACGAAAAGTGGTATCGAGATTTAATCGAAGTTCGTCACTTTTTATGTAATAACTTAAAAAATTACGAAATTTACTATATACAATTTTATGCATGTTTCCCCTTTCTAACTTATCCTGATTATTTAATCGTTCGCATATTCTCTGCACACATGAAAACATCAACGAACGATACAGTATTAGGTATGTAGGTGTACCAATTAAAATCTTTTGATAAAATGCTAAGTTGTGAAGTAAGCAGAAAATGTATGTTCTTGCTTGCTTGATATTTGTTTATATAGTCATATCAAATGAGAGACGTAATATTGAAAATTAGGTCCAATATCAAAAGGTAACAATAAAATACACTCTAGACAGAAATGTTCCCTTGTGCCGCCCCCCCCCATAACCCACTCCAAAAATGTCAGGATTTATTCACATGAAATGTTGGTTTGCCATGATTCTAGTCAAGGTCTCCAGTGGAAATTCCAATATTTTCTTCACTGCCAAATGGATCACTCCTACATTTGGAAAGTTTCGAAAAAGTGACTTTTTCAATGACAATTTGGTTTATATTTTGTATCTCTCTCAATACTTAATCGGATTCAAACGAAACTTTTTGCTTGCCAGTTCGCTTGAAATTATGTACAGGAAAAGTCATGTTTCGTTGAAAATTGTGCTAAATTCGCGATGTCTATAGACGCGAATCGTAACGCAACTTCCGAGCTACGGATTCCATGGCCAAATATTGTTCAGGTCGATTTGTGAAAATTAGTTTCACTGCCTACTAAAATTGATTTTCACTGCACAATTGAAATTGACGTTTAAATTTAAGAGATCAGAAAAGGCGATGTTTTTCACGAATAACTCGGTAAATACTGAAATTTTGTACATTACTGGAGAGTTTCAACTTGATCGGTAGAAAATTCAAGATTTGTATAAAGAACGAAATTTTCAGCCACGTTGCTACGGGGACGACGTTCTTCTCTTTTAAGCGTATTATAGGAAAGGATTCTAACTTCATTAACATTTAATTTGTATTGCTCCCATTCATGACTGTGCACAGATGAATTAATGAATGTACGTCTTATTCGATGATATTAAGCAATTTATTTTATTGGATTGGAAATTGATCCATTTATGTCGCACATTTCAGTGACGCGGCCTCATAGCACGAGTGATCGCATCACCAACAGGGGTTGGTCCGGAGATAGACACTTCAACTCTTGACGTCTTGACGTACTTGATGTACTGAGCCAAACGACACTGGTCTACCTGGCACATATATCTATGTGAGATCCAGTGAGCGGATGAGCACACAGGTAGGTGAAGCTGTTCCTCGAATGTATTTTGGTCTCACGTTCAAATGGGCTGTCTCGGACCATTCCCTGTTGGTCGACGTGGGAAAAAAATGATAGTTTACCGCACAGATAACACTACACAATGGGTTATCACTAAAGCAATGCCTTGAGCATCAGCTTAAGAAGTAGCAGATTTCCTAATCAATGACGTGTTCTGCATTCTTTAATTTCCACAGATAAATCGAAGTGACAGGGGCGCTAATTTTCGGTCACACCTGGTTACCGAAATATTGACTCAGTTGGGTCCTAGACCCACATTTTCGACTGCATACGTGCCAAACGTACAAGGTCGCGTTGAAAAATCAACGGTACATTGCAGATGATGCTCTCAATGTACGATTCATCTTCTCACAAAAATTGGGACGAAGCCTTAAACACTCTAGCAACAACAAATTTCATTCTTTTTTATATTTGTGCGTCAGCCATTTTTACCTATAGACAGGTCACTATAACACCAGACAGTTGAAAAACTAACAATCGCTCGAGAAAAGCTCTCGAAAATATCGAAGTTGCACAAGCCAAGATGAAGGTACACTACGGTCAGTGACAGGCAAAGATGAACCCGCGCTAGCATGTGCCGCCCTATACCTGATAATGATACACAGGGTTCATCTTTGCCTGTCACCGACCAAATGATAAGTCTCATCGTCAAGTAGAATTCATTCCTGGTCAGTGAGTGATGGTATTTTCCCCAACCCGGAAAGTAGGAGAAGCGGGTTAGCTACTACATCGATTTACCGGTCCTTACAAAATCATCCGGAAACTCTCGGATTTGAATAATGAGAACGAATATTACGATACAGTGCATGTGAGACGCCTTAAACCTGATCACGATCCGCAGAAATGAAAGAAAGGATCAAATTAATCGGTGACTGTGTGCCACTTAAGTATGTATTGCTTGCGAATGAGTTTGTAAAATAGTGTATATTTCCACTGACCATTTGAATCATCCAAAAGTGTTGAAGAGATCCAAAGTTGAACACTCAAATAAATGAATTATGTTTATTTGATGTGGTTATGAAGTTAAGTACAGTCGTTTCTAGATTAATGTGTGCGGTTTTTTTACTTGGGTGTACCTAGTGTATTTTGAGTTGAATATTTAATTTGAGGAGCTCGCCCAGTACCGTCTTTACAATCAGAAACGACAACTAGCCACCAATGCAACAGCTTTAACTTCATCGATGACATAGTTTCCTGTATCATTCGAAAAAGTATTCACATCTCCCACGTGCAATCCTTCACGAATACAGATGGACTTCCCTTATCTACCAAAAATTCCGGAATACAGTTAAATACCATCCATATTAAAATATTTTTTTTGCCCATACTGAATACTAAGTTGTATACCAACAGGAAAATCCTCTTCCAAGTAAACCCAGCACAATTAACAGCCAAACTACATTCGAGAATTCTATGGTCGAATTTTCAAAATTGTAGCGGAACGTCGCACTGACCCCGAGACACCACCCTTTCTTGGCTGAAATGTTGATGAGGCGACGCTATAATCATCTCCGAGCGGAATATTCGGCCTACCACGGAAAGCAGGTCCCAGTTGACACTACGATGAGAAGATGGTGAATAACTTGAACAATATAACTTTTACATATATACGTTGGTTCATAATAGAATCATTAGTTTTATCTCATAACTAATGTTGTTACAAAACAACAGAGGTATAAAATACCGTATGCTGGCTTGGAAAGGTGTGCTTCTTCTAAACCAATTGGCATCGTCTTACACTTTCGAAGACACGCGCATCAGAGCGAAGACGGGAATGGGAATCAGTGGTGTTAACCCATTCGGGGCTACTGCATCAAGCAAAAAGCAACGAGTGAGTGTGTACGAACAGTGAACAACAAAGTGAATGGTGAATGGTGAATGGGCCCTTCCAGACGGCGACAACTGACTGTATGACTGACATGTACAGCTTTGGAATAATATCTCGATCATCCCTACGCTTATACCCTCCCGCCAGACAACGGAGATCGTACAGTGGTATACCAGCGCTCCGTTGTATGGCGGGAGGGTATAAGCGTAGGGATGATCGACACATTTTTCCACGACCCTACTCGTCTCGTGACCATAGAGGCTGATGATGCATTGTTGTAAGGAGCGAAAAGCTACTTCAGAGGAGTGGCAATACCTCCTGATGACTATTGGAACGATTTTGTCCAAATATTTATCAGTTTAGGGGCATCGACACTTGAGGGTTAGTGTCTTTCTTGCACCTGACTGGAGAAGATTCCTATTTGGAGCGTAAGGCATTGGATAACTTTCTGATGCTCTTTCCTGAGCGTAAGACATTGGATAACTTTCTGATGCTCTTTCCTGAGCATAGGACATTGGATTATTTACTGATGCTCTTTCCTGAGCATAAGACATTGGATTATTTACTGATGCTCTTTCCTGAGCGTAAGACATTGGATTTTTTACTGATGCTCTCTCCTGAGCATAAGACCTTGGATTATTAACTGATGCTCTTTCCTGAGCGTAAGACATTGGATTATTTACTAAATCTATTTCCTGAGCGTAAGACATTGGATTATTTACTGATGCTCGAGTGAATCTTATTTTGGACATAGTTTTCAATGACTCGCCCTCAGAAGACAATAAGGAAAACATTTCTCCAAACGTCCCCTCTTCATAATAGTTGTGTTAGTTCCGTGATTCCGTTTATTGTGTCACTTTAGTTTGTATTTTATATAACAACATTGGACGAATCTTTTATTCCTTTCTACTTTCGTTATATTGCCAGTCATCTTGAGATAGATCCTGCCGACATTGAAGTTTCCAGAAGAAACCATTTTCTCTTGCCTGGACCATCAGGTCACTTTTTCCTCCGTCCTCCTGGTATTATATACCAGGAGTTTTGTGTCTTAGCCTGGTGGAACGAGATCCATGTTCCCCTCGACACCACTATTGATTATTACTATCGTCTAGTTTTCCATCCTTACGACCCTAGTTGGAATGCTGTTGGTTCACAAGAGGATACTGGTTATGAGTCTGAATAGTATGTTTGTATCATGTCTTCTTCTGTAGGTTTTCTTCTTGTTCCAGATTCTATCGTGTGAGTTTATCAATTAATATATTACTATGTTGCGTCCCTTCGTTTTACAAATAAATTATGAAGAGGTGGATCAGGAGGTGGATCAGGAGGTGATCCAGTCACGGGCGGATCAACGAGCACGGGCGGCACGCGGGGCAATGGAGTCCCGGGCGGAACAACGAGCACGGGCGGCACGTGGGGCAATGGAGTCCCGGGCGGAACAACGAGCACGGGCGGGTTAATGGAGTGATGACAACGAGCACGGGCGGGGCAATGGAGGGATGTCAACGAGCACGGGCAGCACGCGGCGCAATGGAGTCACGGGCGGATCAACGAGCACGGGCGGCACAAAGAAAAAGGTGCACGTTGGGACCCCAGGGAACACGCCGACAACGGACGCTCAAGATAATCAGGGAGCATCATCGCAGTTACCCAACACTGGAGCTGGCGAAGCGAATCGGAAGAAGGTACCGCCGCCTCCAGACTTTTATGTCGTTGAGACTCTGCCATTTAAGATTACGAATCACGAACCATTGTGGATTCATTGTACAATATTTATTACATACATTGTGTGCCGGCCCAAGGGGACCGTGGCCATGGTATCTGGAATATTCTACCTGGTAACTTATCAAGTGACAGGAACACCCAGAGTGAGTCGAGCACACAACTGTTACGTTTAAACATCACAGCCAATGAAGCTGCGTTGTGGCTTAATCAGTGTAATAGTAGGGGAGAGTAGCCGTAAACAAAGGCGTAACTAGAGAAGGATAGGCCGCTGGCAAAAATAAATTGTGGTCCCTCAATGTGATATGCCCCCCAATAACGTCATCATTTCTCGCTTTTATGGCATAAACTGTCGAAAATATCACTTACCAAATATATATCAGACACAATCAGACACAGCCGAGTGAACAAGACAAAGTGTTGATGCCAACTCCACAAGCTATTGAAGCCGACTTCTCTTGAATCACGAATCACGCTGGGATCATCCTGTTCTCTTTCTATTACTGTGAAAATGTATAGAGCCTATTGCTCTTCGAGTTAAAGTTACTCTACTTTAACGAAAGTAGATGCGTGAAGCAGATATAAGGAGTCAGCTGGCCAGTGTCGAAAGATGGCGGCGGCCAGGAAACAGATAAATAACCTCCAGAGAGAAAAGCAGGAGCTTGAGAAGATGTTGGAGGTGAGAAAAATAAGAACTAGGAAACGCTCGGTGCACCGCGTTGATGAGCGAGCACCCGAACGCGCAACATCTCGAACCGAAATTTTGTAACGCACAAAACATAGCATCCATTTGGAATTGAAATATGATACACTTAGTCAACATAAAAGTACCTGCTTTTTATTGAAACTGAGATTATCCATCTATACCCTCTGGTTACATAAAGAAAATCAGATACAAGTTGTTTTGGAATCATTTCCATTCACTTCGATACCATCACAATTCTGTCAATATATTTCAAACAGTTAAAAATTTCAATACGTGTATTAATGGACCGATTGGGCTGACGTTTAGTAAAATAGGAGACAATGTTTGTCTGAATGTCCATACAAAATTTGAACTTAATAGAAGCATTTTGATTTTAGGTCTAAATCTGTCTATTCTTGGGTACCCTATAGGATACCAGTGGTCTGAAGATGATATATCCGATTTTCAATTACAGAGGTGCAAGAACAGGTTAACTCGAAGAACTTTTTTGTACGATAATCGACATTCAAACATCCCATAATGTGAAGAAATATGTGGACATAAATCGAGCTACTACATTAACATATCAATGTAATTTTAAATTCATAGTAGTTCACATTTCATGTATTTTATTCTTATGTCATATTTTATGTGGTAGAGGGTGGAGGGGCAAATCAAAATGTAAGTATGGCAAAACAAATGTGCAAATTAGTATTTTATAACATGAGCATTAAAACATGAGTGCAGTAATAATATCAACATCGCATGTGACAATTTAGTGCGCGTAGTTGAGGAGTTTTAGTTTTCTTTGCTTATCACCATATATTTCACCTGTATGCATTGTGAAAGCCCCGTATTTCATCATGTTTCTTGTGTCATTTGAGGATCTCGCATTCGTTTCCGATTCTACGTAGTTGATTCCGCCACATGTGTCCGGTACAGAACACCGATTCAAGGTCAAATTACCACCGAAACTCAAAACAGAAATGCCCCTGGCAAAAATAAATTGTGGTGCCTCAATGTGATTCGCCCCCCAATAACGTCGATCATTTCTCGCTTTTATGGCATAAACTGTCGAAAATATACATACCAAAAATCAGTTTGGTAATTCTCTACTCTATAATGATCAATGAACGAGGAAACTCATTTTCCACAGTTCATCCATGGGTCGGGGCCAACCGTGAGCCAGCCGGCTGTGAAAATAGCTCACGGCCACGTTGGCGCATGCGCACTACGTCTTATTCCGACTTGTACAATTTCGCTTCGCCCCTTTACCTTTGTGTTTTCATCCGGTGTTTCAAAGTCGTCATGAGAAATGGAAAACAAGGAAAATAACGAAGGTTTGTTTAGTTTACATCATAATAATTAGAACATTTGTTGTTTGATGTAATTACGGAGTTATTTATATGTAGTATTAGGTTTAATCCCGGCCCCATCCGGAATATTGGGTTGTGCAATGGACCAGTACTTCATTCACGTGAAAAATATTTATACTTGCAGTTCCCAAATGAGCCTCGGAAGGACGGATATTAATGATGACGAATCGGCAAGAATAAAGGTTAAACGACACTGGTTCGCGGAAACATGTAGAGTTGCTACCTGGAATGTAAGGGGAATAAATAACAAGGAAATAGAATTGGCCAGTGTATTTGCAAAAAAGAACATTAACTTCGCAGTTGTAACAGAAACAAAAAAGAAATTAAGAGGGAGCAAATATGTCGAGGACTACATTATGTTGTACAGCGGAGTAAATCAGAATTGCAGAGCAAGTAAGGGGGTAGCAATATTTATACATCGAAAATGGGAAAATAAAATAAAAAGTTACGATTATATAAGTGATAGGATAATTATAGTTAAACTGCAACAGGAAAGAGGTAGTATGACTGTTGTGGGTGTCTATGCTCCTGAGGAGGGCAAGAAAGAAGAGAGTACACAGTTTTATAAGGACCTTCAGAAAATAATGAATCAGCAGAACCAGAAAGACCACTTGATCATTCTTGGAGATCTTAATGCCAGAGTAGGGAATAGGCCAGTCCCGAATGTCATAGGAACGTTTGGAGAAGAAAGAATTAATGAAAATGGACACAATTTAAAAGAATTTGCAACATTTAACGAACGGCTGGACCGATTGGAACAAAGCTTTCGCTTTTCTTCATGGTAGTATCATTTTAAGCATTATTTAGAACGAAACGCAACTTTTCTTAGTAACCAAATCGTAAATAGCATATTTTTTTAAAGGAATTAGTCATTGTTGCTCCGATATGTGTTATACAGGTGTGAGAATAATTTAAAAAAAGGAGTGATATCCCCATAAAAAACACTCCGTGTAAAAATACCAGCCAAGTCTCTTCAACTATAAAAAAAATATAAGAAATCTAAGAATTCAGCACTGAAAAGTAGTGATATCAAAAAATGGGCCAAGTCAAAACTTAATTTTAAAAACCAAAATATACTTGGCGCATCGTTTTTTAGGGCATATTAGGGTATATTATATGTATATATGTAGGTAGATTTTATGTATATTTCACATCTGGCCTAAACGTCTAATCTATCTAGGTATATTATGCACGATGCGCCAAGTATATTTTGGTTTTTAAAATTAAGTTACTTTCTTCCGGAAGAAGGATATACACAAATATACGTGGTCCGCTCGAGAAACAAGATCGATTATCGACTACATAATTGTAAACAAGAAATTAGCAGGTCAAGTTACAGACACGAGAGTATTCCGGGGAGAAGACGTGAATACGGACCATTTCTTACTAATCTCGCAGATCGTTCTGTATAAAAGATGGAAAAAGAGCAAAGGCATACCACAAGAAAAGAAAGCTGAAGAAGTTTTTAAAACACATCTATTGCAGGAAGAAAGTTTAAGAGACTCATATCAAAAGAGGTTGCACAAGGAATTAAATACAAAGGAGACTAGTCAAGACATTGAAGAAGAGTGGAGTAATTTGCAACATATGGTCAAGCAGGTTGCAATGGAAGTGTTGGGGAAGAAGAAGAAGCATGGAAGAATGAAAGGTCTAAAAATCTGGTCACAGGAAATACAAATAGCTATTAAAGAGAAACAAGTAGCATATCTGAACCGGTTAAACGATCCAACAGTAGAACATATATTTAGATTATATTAGATTAGTTTGGTTTAACGGCGCGTCAACGACGAGGTTATATTGCGCACATTAATTTTATATTTAACTTTGTTGAACATAATTGGAGGATATGGGGAGGTTCGGACTAACGGGCCCGATCCAGGGGAGTCCAGCACTGGTGGGAAGGCCAGGCCGGAATGGGGACAGACCGGGGGGGGGGGGGGAGACTTCGGGCCGGTGGGACCCGATTTCAGGGGGATCACCATTTCGAGGGGGGTGGCCGGCCCGAGGGGCCCGCGAATTTGGGAAGGGCATGGGACTAGGTCGACCCTGGACTGCACTTAGTTGGGACCAACACTCGTTATGAGGCGGCCCGTTAAGCCCCACCACCGCGTCAAGGTGGCAGTCCATTGGTGGCGTTGTTCCTTGTGTCGTCGTCAAAATCATACGTCAGTGAATTGCCCACGGCGGGCTCAGCCTGTAGCATCACCACCAGTGGTGTTAACCCTTACACGAAGGGAAGGGACTTGGGAGGCACAGCAGGGCCCATCAACGTCCAGAGCTGTTATCCCCGTTCCACTCCCGCAACGTAACCCTCTTGAGGTGGATACGCCGCAGTACGAGGTACCGGGGGTAGTATTAGCAAACAACCCCCAAGCGATAGTTGTCCCTGACAATCTTCCCCCGAATCCTCAAGTATTACAACAAAATTTCCTTTTCCCTGATCCTCCATCCTTTTTGGGTCCAAATAATCAACCGATCATCCTCCAACCAGAAATGTTGTCACGAGAATTCCTTCAATCACTTTTTACTACAATTTTACTTACCACCAGGGCCCGTGTTTCAATGCGAATTGTTCACCCACCTTCGCGTCTTGAGCGCGGATTGCGTGATTTATTTTTATATTTGACAAGACAATACGAGCAAGTCCATCACGCGGTGTTTAATTGTGACGGGGCATTCATGGAGATTTACGGGCCGCCAGAATCATAAGTTTTCATTCGAAGCATGTATGTACAAAACTACAACTAGATGTCAGTTCACTTTAAACTTCTTGTAGTTGATAAATACAGTCAAACCGTTGTGTTAGGAGTGAAGGTTATAGTTTTAAAATATAATTTATCACACTCCTTATATGTATAGTAATAGTTTCAATTATTTTTTATACTAGAAGATTACTTTATGTTGATTAACGTCTTTTATTTTCAATTCAGACAAATCTAGCAAATATCACCAACATTAGATTTGTCGCCATAGCAACGTGGGACACTTTCAACGTTTTCTGAGGGTTTCTGTATTTCAATTTCTTCCTTGTTTAGTGATTATGCGCTCGGATAGGAATTTGGGTATATTAGCTTTATTATAGCTTTTTTCTTTTCAATCATAGCGGTATTTTGACATTTTGATTACATGTTATATTTTGTAATAATACAGAACGAAAGGTGCGTTTTATTTTTAAAAAAAAATTATAATTAGCTAAAGGCGGTAACGTGTAATTTTAGGAGGACAATCACTTGCGAGCATGACGAGTTTTTTCTTACGTATTTAAATTTAAAAAAAAAAAAATTATTTTGTCCTAAAATTTCCAGTTTGTTAGGCCGTTTTAGTTGCATTTGCTGTTCGATCATTTGTTTTTGCAGTTTTCCAGTTTTCCAATCATGGCCGCCATTTTCGTTTCTATAAATTATGGGACGCCCCTTTTCTGATATAAATTGAGAGATAATTGCATCAGCGGGTTTCATCGTTTTCATTGGTCGTTGCCACCCGCCGCGCGGCCAAGCATCCAATCGAATGATAGATAGGTAGTTAGAGTGGGGGAGGTATGCTCTCGGTTACCGCTCGAGTGACCGTGCCTTCGCATTGTGTGGTGATCTTTCGAGAGATTGACATTGGAACATGTGGACTAAAGCGAAAAAAATCGATTGGTGGAAGGTTAGTGTATTTGTATTTTTTTTGAGTATCATTTTGATTCAATTACTTGATTTATATAAGTAATTTTTATTTTTTTACGTATCTAATTCTAGTGGGCCAGAGTGGCAAGAGAGACAGCGGAACTATTGGAAGCGGCCAGGCGTTTGGCCAAGGCAGTAGAGGAACTAAAAAAAGGGGGGGGATGGGGTTCCCAAGGGGGACCCAAGCGAACCCAAACCTCCCTCCTAAACTTTCTATAGGGCACCCTCCCCTATTTTGCTTAAACATTTTCTTCTAATTTCTTCTATGGGGGAGCGGGTTTAAACTTTTCCATTTTCATCCGTTTTCTATTTTTTTTTATTCATCCGTTTTTTTTTATATACGTCTACACTACACACTTTCTATTTCACTGCGGGACCAGAGCCATTACAAGCGTCCGCCATCACACTGCAATAGAACAATTGGATCGTCCTAAGATTCCTCTTTCAACTGTCCCAAGACTGGAACCCAAGACTCAAGACTACAACTCAAGACTGTTCATTCGTACTGTCCGAGATTCAAAACGTATCGTCCAGATCTATTACTAAAGTGATTTACTTGTTTCCCGACGCTGATATTTTTCTACGACAATCATAACGCTCGTTCGGCTAGCACATCTTGCATGCGGGACGCTATCAAATCACATCTCAGTCTTCATGAAGAGGAAGTAGAAGAATTTTGACTTGAGATGGAGTCCATTTCCAAGTCAGCACACATTCTCATTCATCAGTGATGCACCACATCACCTCCAGACTTCAATTCTACATCAGCATTACATACAACATATATATCATGTCCAGACTCGAACCCCGCACTTCTGCGACGCAATTCAAGCAAAAGACGTTGATCATCTCATGTCAACCTCGCCTAGTTCAAGATTCGGCATCGATACTTCATTCGGGAACGAACTACTCAATAACATATCATCATATCTTTGAAATGTTATACTTCTTGTCAAATCCCACGAGCCTTCACTACTTTACATCAACTTCGATTATTTCACTGCCGGGTCCAGCCATTCATTCAAGAAGTCGGCTGGTGGTCTTCAGTTTCCCCGCCAAGCCGTGACATTGACCCAGAGAGAAGCGAGGGAAGGCGTCGATCAGCTGAGCGTTGCGTCATCACCATGTGCTTCGAACAAGTTCATTCATCTCGATCGCTGCAAACAGTTCACGAGACCGTCTACTGTCGACCTAGCGGTGTTGCGACATCACGTCATGAGTCATCACCGGGTTCGAGCTCTCCTTCTCTCACCGAGTTGTCATCTCTGTCCCACTCACGGCTACTTTGTTTCGCGCTGGAAGAGTGTGGGCGAGCTTCGACACCAGACGCTGTGTTGACACATCGGCTAGGCAGCTACGCTACATTCTTTCCTGGAATCGCCGAGCTCCGCACAGATTTCTCTTCACAATATTTGAGCTAAGTTTTCATACTGAATATTAGGCGCCACTCAGGTTGATACGTTCATATGTTTGATTGACAGTTTTCATTGTAGATGGAATCACAACTTTTGAAATTTTCACTTGGTTGATTGATAGTTTTGGCTAGAGATGGAATCATACCTTTTGTCCATTCTCTCTGATTTGAAATTTGAAGTAACGCAGTTTTAGTACAATGTCTCACGTTGTGGAGGTTGAAATTAATCTTGAACATCATTTGAGCTCATTTAAAGTTGCCGCATTTTATCGCACAGTTGGTAGCCTGTTTGGTTGTCAATGTCAGGTCAAGGACGTTCGATCTTAGAAAAATAAATATTTTGCTTAGTCATTAGTTTGACAGTTCAGTTCCTTTTAGTGTGCGATATTTACTTACTTGGTGCTTATACATGCAATTCTTTGACACTTACGAGACTGATTTGAGTGCCTTCGATATGATATTTCCAATTTGATATTAATTGATTGATGGATATTAACATTGTGTCTTGTTGTCTTTGCACTTGATTTAGTTTTCACTTTAAGAGAGGTTATGGTTTTCTTTTTCCGGTTTAGATATCTGATACTGGGAGATCATTGTCCTTTTATTTAAAATCACTTGTATCACGTTTATTTTGATAATTAATTTTAATTCACTTTGCATCGTCTGTTGGACGTTGGTCTTTATATTCACATGGTTCAGATTAAAAATTTTATTTTATATTCTTTTCACCCTACAGCAAGCTTACCCTAAAAATAAGAGAAATAGCCCTAAATAAAACTTGTTGCACTGTTATGAAAACACTGAATTTACATTTGTGGAATGTTATCCAGGTAAACGGATCCTGTATCGCGAGAACTCCGTGAGCACAGTTTCAACTCCTGCAACGCAAGAACTTCATGCGCCCAGTTACAACTGAACGGGTTACGCTGCGCGACTTGACTCGACTGCGGACCGGCCGCAACTGCTCATTCCATCTACCCAACGAGCAATGCTGTTGTCCATTCAATCGACGCTAGCGCGCGGGCTGTTATTCGCACAATCAAGATCAGCTCTGCACTCTAGTGGTGGAGATGTGGTACTAGAGGAAAGGGTTCAACATTCAATTCTCCATAAGGAACCTGTAGAGTTTGGATACCTCTACTTCATACACTATTAAACATAGAACCCTGAAAAAAGTAACGAGTATAGAAAAGATTATGCTTTATCGATCTGTCACCTCAGAATTTTTCTCCGAGGTTAAATTGCAGCGTAATAATCATGCAAACATGAAATGCAGCAGCCAATCAGAGTACAGGAAATGGTTCAACAGACCAATCAGGCTACAGTATAAGCCGTATTAGCTTCATACGGAAAGTTATTTTATAATTATTTAGACACAATAAATGCATTTCTGAGGTGACAGATCGAATAAGCATAATCTTTTCTATACTACTTACAATTTTTATGGTTCTATGTTTAATAGTGTATGATGTAGAGGTATCCAAACTCTACAGATTCCTTATGGATAATTGAATGTTGAACCCTTTCCTCTAGTACCACATCTCTACCACTAGAGTGCAGAACTGATCTTGGTTGTGCGAATGGTGGATGGTTTTTGCTTTAAGTTGTTTGTCGAGTGAAGGTTTGTGCACGTTTCCCGGGATGTTTTCTGAGCTTGTGTCATGTCTTCCGTTCTTGTACTGTTCACTGTTTTCTCAAGATTGAATTGTTAACTATCTGGATATTATTTTATGGTCTGAAATGGAGGGTTGTCAACCCCTCATTTAAGAATTTTGGGAGAGAGTAATGTAAACAAGTGACTATTTATTAGATCATTTATCATAATATTATTTTATCAATGGGAGCTTCATATTATTGGATTTCTCTTAGCCTTCTGCTTTGCCTAATTAATTAACTATTAAGTAATAAGATCTTACAGTATCAGGTTGTCCAAGATGAGGGATTATTCACTGTAATTATGATTCAGATAACATTTATTGAGTACCTACAAGTACAGACAGTGCAATTTCAACTAGAGCAATATGTCATTTAAATATTAGATACTTTTGTAACTCAGGTTTACAATAGGAGTACAAAGAATGATACTGTTATATTATATATATTTATCAAGGCCAGGGAGCCTAGTTTTAGAATGTAACTTGAAGTTTAAGAATTGTTTTAGTTAACTAAAGGAAATTAATGTTTGAATGAAAGATTCTCTTTGTGATTGGCTAGATGCCAATACCTACAGGGGCGAAGCGTCAGGGGAGACAGGGGAGACAGTGTCTCCCCTTGAAAATACGGACAGTGCTGTTCATATATTATTTCATACACTAAAATTTGCTGTAATTGTATTTTATTTGATGTAATAATTGGTGTTGTAATGAAACATATTGATTGTCAGTTGAAAACCGTGCTCAATTTGGTGTCTTTACGAGCGAGCGAGTGTTGCCGCTGCGCGCGCATCTCCTATCTTATAACCCGGGAGACATAAGCTACTTGTGTCCTCGCAGGCGAACGCAGAAGTATCTGCATCCTTCTTCCACTCGTTGTTTCAAGCATTCATATGTTTTCTCCCACTCGCACTCGCACTAACATCCGCCCGCCTATACTGCGTATGGACATTCCATGCGATAACAGTCTTGCAAAATAGACTCCGAGGTAGACGTGTCTCCTTGGTTATTATAATGTCCCTTGACAGCAACAAGAACATATTGACTGGAATGTACACACCGCAGTGCTGAATGCAGCGCTCGCCTACACCGTTGTGTAACACACACAACAGTCGCATAAACGCACAAATGTCAGCAGTAAAACTAAAAATATCTAGAAAAATGAGTCAGACTTGAAAACAAGTCAGTTCACGCATTGAAATTGCGTTGATTAGACGTATTATTTCCTCCAGATATTTTAGTTCGTTATCGTTTGTATTGTGTTTGTGTACGGTGTATTATTTAATAATTTATTTATCACTAAAATGGAAACTGACGTTGACAATGACGTTATCGATTATTTATTTATTAACAAACAGTTTTGCCGCTCATTCATACGAATAAAAGTGTTCAATAAAATCAAAGCGGCTTACGCCTCATCTCGATATTAGCCAGAGAGATGGTAAAATAAGTCGTAACTCGTAAGTGCGTCGAATTGAGTTAATATACAAAAAATTTAGGTAATCCAAAATACGCTATTTTCTATTTATTTGTTGTCTTGTGTCTCCCCATTTTTTGGAGGTACGCTTCGCCACTGAATACCTAGTCGGTATAGTAGTTAGCTGTTAAATCAACTTCAAGTCTCCGACTTGTGGCGCTGAGGCGCTGTAGGAATGTGAACTAAGTTAGAGTAGCTTACGAGCGGCTAGAGGCAGAAGGTGCTCTAAGCGGCGTTGGAGGGGATTTCGTGGAGGGAGAATAGTTGTACCCCTCTCTCGTCTCGCCGGTGTGAGTTGCCAATGTCTCACCAACATTTTATTATGATTGAGGTTAAGTTTCCTTATTAAAATGTCTTTTGTTTGCGAATTGTGTGACCGTAATTATTCGTTCTTGAAAAATTTAAAGAAACATAAGAAACTTGTCCACAATATTGCATCAATTGCAAAAGGAAATGCAGTCTGCAAAGAACCAGAATGTGACGAGAATTTTTTCTTCGTTGATGACTTGCGAAATCATCTTGAAGTTAATCACAATTTGCCACTACTTCGACAGAATTTGGAATTTGAAACTATAGAAGGTGAGTAGTAAATTTACACAATTCAACTTCGTTTTTAGTACTAAGTAGGTAGGTAGGTAGGTAGTTATACATTATGGATAATAATTTTTTTGTTTCAGAGTTTAACAATTGGAAATGCAAAGAAGAAGGTGAGACTGACTCGTGCTTTGTGAACAATTGCAGTAGCCAGGAATTCGGAGACGCTACCACCAGGTAATTATAGAACATAATAGATAGATTATAGATCATATTGTATAGATAGTAGAACATTATAGAACAGTACAGAGCACATACATAACATACAAGATAATAGTGTCTCCATAATAATACCAGCTGTACTGTTGGATATTCTATGTGAAGGTACATTGTATCTGAAACGTTACTGTCTCATTAAAACTAAAAGTCTGTTATTTTAATAAATGATTTAGTGAGTAGATCTGTTGCATGACATGTAGAATGCAATATCCTTGTCTCGTAAGAAAAGTATCGTCTAGAACATATTACCTATGTGTTGCAACCTTGGATTGCAACACATTTTGATGGCCCCGTAATGTAATGTAATGTGTTCTTATAGATACTGGTACTGCAACCGCTCTGGCACATTCTCGTCGCAGGTAGAAAATCCAAAGAAGAAGATGAAGTCACAAGGAACTTGCAGAGCTGGACACCGCTGCACAGCAGGAATAGTTCTCAGAGAAGTTGGAAATGGGAAGTGTATGGTTGAATATTGTGTGACGCACTATGATCACCCTGTTGGACTTAGGCATATGCCACTGTCTGAGAAGGACAGAAACCAGATAGCAGGCCAGTTGGTGGAGGGGGTCTCTGTTGCGAAGATACTTGATAAAGTTAGAGATTCCATTAGCAACGATTTAGAGAGAATTCACTTACTGACACGTAAAGATATATCTAATATACAGAGGAGTTTTGGACTGAAAAGCAGTGTCCAAAAGCATGAAAATGATGCCACAAGTGTAGATGTTTGGGTGTCTGAAATGTCAGAGTTGGCAGATAAATCTCCTGTCATCCTCTATAAAAAGCAGGGAACTGCTCTAGAAAACTTCAATGACTCCGACTTTTTGTTAGGCATCATGAATGAAGGTCAGTGCAAAATGCTACAAAAGTTTGGTAACAAAGGAATTGTGTGTGTCGATTCTACACACGGAACAAACAAGTATGATTTTGGCCTAACCACGATTATGGTTGTTGATGATTATGGGGAGGGTTTCCCTGTCGCTCAGCTATACAGCAATAGGGAGGACTATGGGACAATAAAGGAATTTTACTTGGCGATATCTAAGCGAGCTGGTGTTATTTCACCCAAGGTGTTTATGAGTGACGACGCTGAGCAATTTTATTCTGCTTGGTCATCCATTCATGGAGTTGTGGAGCACCGTCTTCTCTGTGCATGGCACGTTGATCGAGCTTGGCGATCAAAATTGCCTCTCATAAGTGACAAAAAGGAGCAGCAACACGTTTACAAACAGCTCCGTGTTGTTCTAGAGGACGTCGACGAACAGAAATTCCTAGAGATGCTATCATCGCTCACTGCAACCCTATGCAGTCAAGCCAATACAAAGGCATATGGGGAGTACTTTAGCAGGACATATGCCAATCGACCAAAACTATGGGCTTATTGCTTCAGGAAGTTCTGTGGCATTAATATCTATTTCAAGGGACGGGTTGTTCGCAGACTTGACGAAAGCCTGCACACATTGTTAAGGTATGTGCGAGACAAGGAAGTAGAAAGACTGATAAAAATTGAAAAGGGGAAAACTACCCGTAAGATTACTCAGATAAGTGCTCGCCATCGTCGTGCTGAGCTTCTTCCTTGGACTGACGTTGTTCAAATAGGCAGTACAGAGTGGAAGGTTTCGTCTTCAGCCAATGCGAATACACAGAATATTACTGAGAATAAGTATTATAAAGTTGAAACATTGGAGATTGACACAGATAACCATTTTTGCCAACTGAAATGTGCACACTGTAAATGTTGCATACATTCCTTCTCATGCAGCTGTGTAGACTACATCATCAAAGGATATGTGTGCAAGCACATTCACTTAGTAAGATTCAAGATTTCAAGATTTTTATTCATGTAATGTTACAAAAAGTCACAATTGATATTTATATACCCTTGGAAGAACAACAATGTTCTTGTGGTAGGGTACATACCTACATACTAATACTAAAGCTAGGTACATCAAATTGCTATTCTAGGATTCTATAAAATTTTATTCTAGGTTTTTAATAAAAAATCTAAATTTTTATCTAATCTAACATTAACCAGTTGGACACTTTAATTCAGTCAGAATGATAAATGCAGTATTATGTTAGTAATACTTAATAATGTAATATAAGTAACTATGTGTATATATTTTTTTTTTTAATATTTTATCTTTCTTGTTTATTTTTGCGTCCAACTAGGTATAAGACTTACATAAAAATAATGTAAAACTACTGTTACTAGTGTAACTCTAAATTAGATTCTTATACTATAACTTAAGTATAACGTTTAACATAGAAATAAATTAGATGAAATAATATAACATAAAATAACCCAGACACTCTGATCTACAGGTAGCACCTGCCCTTACTACATTACACATAATACATCTACAAAAAAGAATTACAAAACATTATAATGATATCAGATAACAATGGATTTAAATTAATTGTGTAGTGTGACTGAAAGTTCAACGGTGCATCCATCACGATAGTTTGTGGTTCATTGTATCTTTTATTATATCCTTCGAACATTTCCTTAGCCAAAATTTTAAGCATGTTTTAAACGATTTCTTTTGTTTTAGTTCTCTTATTTCTAATGGAAGGAGGTTGAAAAGTTTTGGAACAAGATAACTAGCGTGCCTCTGACTTAGCGTTTTCTTCATCTTTGGAACTCTGATAAGCTTGTTTGTATTACCTCTCGTAATGCGTTGACCAAGGAGAGCGTTGATCTTGTCAGAATGTGTAATTAATTTATTTTTATTTATTTGTTTGTGTACATGAGTAACGATTGACTTGAAATATAGTTTACAGATTGGCAAAGTGTTACTCTCTTCGTATATAAGTGCAGTAGGGTGCATCACAAATGTCGAATCGTTAACTGTAGATGCAGTTGACCAGTCAATGTATTTAAGGGATGACGAGGAGAAATAATCATGCTTAAATCCCTGTCATCAGGTCGTGAAAAAAGAGGAGATAACAGGCGACATGAGGTTTTGTCTAATGCACACAAAGTGTTAAATAGACTCCAATCAAATGTCAATCTTATCTCTGATGAGGGTCTGGAACAAGTCAATTCCCTGTTCACCAATATCAATATCATGATTGACATTTATTCAAGAACACAAGCTCCTCCACAAACATTAGGTTGTGAAGTCAAAGAGGAGCCCAGTAACAAAAATATTGTGCAACAAATAAGGTTTTTTTCCACAAAAAAGAAGCATACAAAATCTGATAATGCTATTTGTAAGCCATCCGTTGAGGAACGTGAAGAAATTAAACAGTCGATTCTAAAAAAATAAATGTTATTATATATATTATATTATATATTATATTATGTATATTTTATTTTACACAGATATTTTTGTAATTATAATAGTCTAACAGACAATACGAAACTCTAAAATACAGTTTAAACATGAATTATTCCACAATTACAATTGATAAACAATCATTAATCACGATTTATTCCTCTTTCCCAAAGCTTATTCCCAGCTGTCACTTATTTCTTATCTGTCAATCTCTATACTACTTCAAAATTCAAATCTTGCCACAAAAAACGACTCTGGTACTACTCTGCGCGCGCACCCAAAGACGTGACGTCACCACACGCTGTTCAAATAATGTGGAGCACCTTCTGCCTCTAGCCGCTCGTGAGCAGCTTTGGGCGTGTGGCGCCAATATACATCAGATATTTGAACTAGATTTTATAGTTTTGATTTTACGACTTTGTGGCTTTAAAACAAGCTGCACAGCCTGAATTCATTCAGTGGGACGCACAGCGGTGCACCCTCTCTAGCCTCTCTAAGTAGTAGCCATCACTTCCTGTACTAAAGGGGTGATTACTTATGTAACAATCAGTAATAAGACAGATCGTAGCGAGTGTCGGGATTTGGAATCCAGTACTAAAGTAGAATCAGTATTAATGCAAATAATCATTCCAAAGTGCCAAGTGAATTGTGATTACAAAATATCCGTGTGTTTTACCATAAACCCTGGATTAATTGTGAACAACTGTGAGTACAATTTGTCCGAACTCCCAGTCTTCCGGTAGCTTTCCCTTTTCCCCTTTTGTCATTATCAAGTCACAGAACATATTTAAACATTCAGTAAGCTATTTCTTTGCTTATATTTTTCTAGACATAACTAATTCTGGCAAAGTTTAACTTCAAGATCGCAGTTTAAAGAGGAATTACCCCTCTGTCCATGCCGACCGCTCAAATTATCATACACGGTAAGTTCAAATACTCTTCAAATTAAACATTTCCCTTAACGACTGCAGCCGTAGGGGAGGGAGAAACAGCTGCAGTGGTGTCACCTGACAAATCAATTAAATAACATCTTCCCTGACAATAATCTCAACTTCAATAGATAGAAGTACAGGTTAAGGCCATCGCTGGATTACAATCTTCCAGACTTCCAGTCGTCTCTCCCCCCGCCATTCAAGTATTTATCGAGTTTCAAGTAGCGAGTTATACCCAATATATTTGTCTATTCCTGTATACTCTTCATCTCAGTGCCGTTCGCCGCAAGATTTCCCAAAAATTAGACCCTTCTGCTTGGGAAATGAAATATTGTGTCAAATTTAAATTGTTACAAATTCTTCATCAATACCAGTATGGGTTTCCCGTGGATATCAGTGATTTGATACCTTCAATTGAACAATGTCGGTTTATTTTAGAATGTCTGACACTCCCCTCTCCTTATCTGACTAATCTCCTTCCCGCTCAAGATTTTGAAGACCTTATACATCAAATCCATAACCGTTTTACCGATGCTCAAGTTAACCTTATTCTAGACATAGTCTTTAACTACTCGATCTCCGGGGAAAATCAGGAAAACCTATCTCCAAACGTCGCCTCTTCATAAGCTGTGTACTTTTGCGGGTTTTAGTTTAGTTATTGTATTTCTTTAGTTTTCATTCCTGTCTTATCCATGGAAACTTCTTTTCTTCCCTTCTTGTTCCGTCCTATTGGCGGTCAGGAGGTTGATCCCGCCGACATAGACTTTGCGATACGTCATCATTTCCCTATGCCTGGACCAACAGGACGTTGTTTCATCCGTCCTCCTGGTATTGTAAATCAGGAGTTTTGACATTCGAGTGGTGGAATGAACGCCATGGTCCTCTTAACACTATCATTGACTATCATTATCTAAATAATCATAATCCTCCATCCCTTTAATTCCAGATATGCTTCTACGAAACTGAGTAGTTTCGTTCGTTACTAAACTGAGTAGTATATTTGTACCCTGTCTTCCCCTTGTGAGGTTTTCTCCTTCATTCAGGTGTCAAGAAGAAACCCAAGGGGAAACAAATATTAAATATGTTACGTCCTCTTGTGTTGAGGTTGAACTATGAATATAAAGGTGGTTCAGAATGTGCTGCAGTTCGCTGTAGACAATCACTTATCACCTCCTGGCTCTACCGGTCGGATGTATTTCTCGGACGATTCTACCATTTACGCAGAGATAAGAACATATACCTGGGCCGATTGGGATAGGCCTTTTGATATACAACGTTATCTTTGTACATATGGTCTATACCTCCCCAGCGACCGACCGGGGGCACGGAGCGGAAACCCTGGATATTACTCGGAGTGAGTGTTTGTACAAATAAGTGTTGAATTATTTCCGTGCGTATGATAGATAAGAATTATCATATGTTGCCGTTGGTACTTTGAAAAAATTTCTCTTCGGGGACTTGGATTGTTTTAATGTATTAGATTATTAAGGTTTAACGGCGCGTCAACGATGATGTTATATTGCGCACATTAAATTTAACTTTCTTGATCATAAGTGGAGGACATGGGGAGGGGTCGACCTAACGGGCCCGATCCGGGGGAGTTTGAAACTGGTGGGAAAGCCAGCACAGAATGGGGACAGACCGGGGTGGGGGGAGACTTTGGGCCGGTGGGACCCGATTTCTGGGGGATCACCATCTCGAGAGGGGAGGCCGGCCCGAGGGGCCCGCGAATTTGTGGAGGGCATGGGGGACTAGGTCGACCTGGACTGCACTTAGTTGGGTCCAACACTCGTTATGTGAGGCGGCCCCTTAAGCCCCACCACCGCGTCAAGGTAGCATGTCATCTCTCTTCCCCTTCCGAGTTAGTATAGAGGCAGCGGTTTTGCTAACAGGGAAGAGCGACCAAATTTCACGATCTGATTTAAAATTCTTCCCAGGTTGGAAGCTTTTTGACTCAGGTGTAATAACACTATAGATTGGATACATTCAAAAAATTCAGCTTCAAAAATCTTGTCCTGATAGAAACTCTACAGCCGAACATCCTCGCGTCTCGAGATCATTTACAATATCCTTAAACAACACTTTGTCTCGGAGATGTTTTACCCTTCCAGCAAGATCACTGGCCGAGGCCTTAAGGTGATACTAGCGCTCGGCCGTTTTAGAAAATTAAGAGAGAAAAATTGTTTCATAAGTGAGTGTAACTTTTATAGGATGTTCACATGATCAGTCTGATTGAATGTTAGTAGCACTTTTTAAATTTTTGCTTATTGCATCATTAATTAGGCGCCGGTTATTCAACAAAACCGCGCAAAACGATGAAATTTGCGATACGATTGGAGACCAAACCCGTTAACCAATTGATCTCAAATTTTAATCATGATTAGATGAAAGACAAACTTAGGGTTATCCGTTGGCACATTTTTGAAATTTAACTTTATACGGCGCCCAGGGAGACGAGAAAATAGCTAATTTTTCACCAAAAATCCACTAATTATTACTAATTAACGAAACAAAAAATTAAAAATTTACCAAGGGATAACCCTAAGTTTGTCTTTTATCTAATCACGATTAAAATTTCAAATAATTTGGTCTACCCATTTCGTCTCCAATCGTATCGCAAAAAGTGTCTACAAAAAGCAGAAAAATTGCTCGCGCTTGCAGCACCTTAAAGAAGACCAACTATCAATCAGTAACAATATGCCAACAGGTGTTTTCATGGGGAGCAATTAGCGTCAGAGGGAAAAACGGGATATCATGCATTATCTCTGTGGGCTAGGCATTAAAAAAAAGGATATCTCCTTATGAACTCGAATGACACTTTCTACAACAAAGGTCCTTTTCAGATCACAGTTGGATTGCACTTTCTCTCAGAAATAGACTCCATTCACACTGCCTGCAATTTCAATTTATCGATGTTCGAGGAGGCATCGCCAAATTAAAATACACTGCATGCTGGCAAAAAGCGTGCGATTATATGACCATGAACAAAGTCACATGAAAGTTCAAAGAAATGTTATCCGTCAACTATAGAAAAACCCAGGGTAGTTGGCCAAAATTAGTCATGACAAATCTTTCCTTACACTCAAACTTACGCAGGTGTTATGAATCAAACATGCATCATACAATTGGCATGACTGGATGAAGGTTCATGCACATTAAACATTTGCAGAAATGATAGATTAGATTATTATTGTTGAATGGCGCGTCGACAGCTAGATCATTTTGCGCACAATTATATTTCTCTCTTTATTTGTCTACTTTGGAGCTGCTTGTGCTGAATGGAATACTGGAGCATCAACAGATAGAACGGTAATAAAATCATTGTTAAAATCTCAAATAGGGGATCCACCTGCATTTCTTAATGACATCAATGAAAATGGATTTCCAAAGGAAGAGAGTGTTGTTTGTGTTTGCTCTAAAGAAAGAGAATTAAAAACTCATCCCATAAGTGTAACTTTAGGTCACACACTAAGATCAACTTTGAAGTTCACCGGCGCTGTCATTCTTCTCCCTTTCTTTCTGGAAGTGACAATGATGGATGATCAGGCCACACTTCTCAAAAAATTCTTGTAAATCTTTGCCATGGATAACATATCACAGAAGGCATACATATTAGACCCTACAATTTTATAAAAGAGAGTTGCTTGTAAATAACATTTGTAGTTTCAGCCTTTGGATAAATACTTAGAGAAGTGTTGCATATAGGTGGAGAGATAGTCCTGTCCTCTGCACCTCTAGCAACTCAATATTTCTGCTCTCCAGGAGTTCCGATAGACGTATTCCAAGCGGTCTTGTAATTATCCGACTCGTTTCTATCAGGAGGCGAATGGTGAAGCCTTCAATTGCGATTTAGTGTTCTTAGCGGTTTATGGACCACCTGAAGATTGAGGTACAATATTTTCATGTTCACCAGAAAATTATTTCACACAGTTTGATGTTTTATTATTTTCATGCATCATTCTTGCGTGTTTTTGTGTATTTTTTAGTAATCGCAATTTAAATTCATACTATTTGACTTATATATATTTAGGAAATCACATTTTCATATTTTTATCATTGGAATAAATAATTATTCTTTGATGATATCTTACATAATAATTTGGGAAATGCAATCATCTGAGGAAAATCTAGATTAGATTAGATTAGTGTGGTTTAATGGCGCGTCAACGACGAGGTTATATTGCGCACATTAATTGTTATATTTAACTTTGTTGATTATAATTGGAGGGCAAGGGGAGGGGGTCGACCTAACGGGCCCGATCCGGGGGAGTCCAGCACTGATGGGAAGGCCAGGCCGGAATGGGGACGGACCGGAGGGTGTGAGGATTCGGGCCGGCCGGCTGAACCCGATTTCAGGGGGATCACCATCTCGAGGGGGGAGGCCGGCCCGAGGGGACCGCAAATTGAAGGGAGGGCATGGTTAGGCCGACCCTGGCTGCTCTTGGTCTGGGCCTCACCACTGATCTGTCCGGCATGGGTAACCCTTACACATGAGCATATGCTCGCCGGCGTAGCTGCAATGGATCACTGGCCAACACAAACCCCACCACCGCGATAAGGTGACAGCCGTCGGGGGGTGAGGAAAATCTATAATAGCCTTCAGTGTTGCATTCTAATCTACAGTTGGGAACTGCATCACAGTTTTATATTTTTAACAATTTTTACATTTTATCTTCGATGCGAATTCTTGTAACCCTTCTTTGTGGCAATCTCTGACGGCTGACCGTACCCCTCTCTTTCTTCCCCACTCATGTACCCCTCCCCTGCCGCTGTCCAAGAGTGATCCTGATCAGACAGTTGTTGAGAGAGCGCGGACATGTTAGGAAGAATTACTACAAGCCAGACGCCGATTCTTTTTGTTTATTTTATCATTTCAGTAATTTTTTTTATAAAATCATACCCTCTCGTACTAAAAGGGCGATTTTATTATCTTTTGCTTGATTCAAAATTATTTTAGATTGCCGATTATTTTATAGTTCTATTTTCTCGACTCAAACATTCAATAGTTTTAACAGAGTAATATCTCAGTTTTGTAGCTTTTAAGAGAAATTCGGTTATTTTATTTGCTGGTCTTTAAACTTTTTGTTTATGATTCCTCTTGCCTTAGTGGATCCAGATTGGAATAGGATGTACCTGGGACTCAGAGACAGGCCTCACCCCCCTCCCCCCCCCCCCCCCCCCCCCCCGCCCACAAAGTCGTGGGGCAGAAGGGGGACCCGGGGCCGCGGGGTCAAAAGGGGGTCCGTGTCCTACAGGGCAGTGCGAGTGCTACAGTAGAGGACCTAAATACTTGGGGAGAGCCATGGTCCAGACTTTTTAAGTTCATGTGGCTCCCTCCCCCATTCCTTCTTCTCCGTTGAACACTTTTACTTCTACAACCTTCTCATGACTTTCCTATTTGAAAGACTCAATCTTAGCTTGTTTTTTTATTCTACTAAATTACTTGATTACATTCATCGAGTATTTATGTTAACTAAAACTAACATTGTAGACTGTCGTGACATTTAATTAGATTAATGCACTGACCGCCTTTTAATTAAAATTGACTGAAAAGAATACCTCTCACCCTCTACAGCGGCGACGGAATCCTCGTCGGCTTACGTCGACCGCCTCCGACGTCATCTCTCGCAACTACGTCCCCAGAAACCGTCTCACCATGGCCAACATGCCATTTTCGTGTTCAAAGATCTTGCGTCATGTTCGCACGTATTTGTGCGTCATGATGCAGTGCGAACGCCTCTCCAGCAGCCGTACGACGGACCGTACGAGGTCATCTCTCGAAAAGACAAGTTTTTCAACATCCTGCGGGACGGAAAACACATCGTAGTTTCCATCGACCGTTTAAAACCGGCGTTTATCGAAACCGATCAATCTCCGTCTGTTGACCTCCCCGTCCAGATGCCAAACATCAGCGTCGGAAACAACTCGGCGACAAACGACGGTACTGACGGGTCTTCATCGCTCCCAGCTACCGGGACTACCACACGTTATGGACGACGAGTCCATTTTCCGGACCGTCTCGTTGTGTCTTCGTGTCGTCAGCACCCTCCTCCACTAGGGGGGGAGTCCTGTGGCGGCCCTGGTTGTAATCCAGGAGGCCAGACACGGCGAAAGAGAGTAGAAGAAAAGAAGAGAAGGAGATAGGGAAGGCAGTGGATTTTTGGATTGTTGGAGTAGCTAGTAAGAGTGTGGAAACAGAATTGTACTTGACATTTGAATCAATAAAATGATATACTTTATCTGAACAAGTATTAACTCCAAAGTGGAGTTAATACATATAGCATGTTATACCATATATATATATAGCATGATATAGCATGTTGACAATTATCAACTGGGTTGGATTCTGTTCATGAATCGTTTCATTAACATATTTTCAAAGTTCTGACACATAAGTGCATCCGATTATGAGTGATTTTGCAGAATTTGAAGCCCGATTTTCATTTATGAGTATCTAATGTTATCTTTTATCAGTTCTTCATTGATAAGCAAGGAATTGTTTCAAAAATACATTTCACTTTTAAATATAAAACTAACTGTTAAAATGGAAATATGTCATAGTTTTATTTCAAGTAAAATTCACTGATAGATTTAATAGTTAACTTTTCAAATATACCAGTGCCAATCTCCATTCAAATCAGATTAGCATTATATGTAATTTCGCATCTGCCCAATGAATACAAAAAACCAAGGATTCTTTGTAAAATCGAGTGACACATCTTAGCAAAGTGGCGTGTCAGGAGCAATGCAATTGGATATGTGAGTCATCAACACGCCGCATTCCATTAGCAGTCATTCCGCGCTGCGAGTAGACTGACATATCCGCTGATAAGCAGCGCCAGCGTCAAGGAGCAGACCCTTCGCTTGCAAAACGAGAAAATGCCTGTCGACCGACCTTGGTTTGAACTGTAAAAGTACAGTATAATGGGAATAAAAGTATAGTATAATGGCGACTTTAGGAATTTCCCAGTTTGTCGGCAAGGCTGATGATTGCACATTCAGTAAAGGTTTGGTGGCAGCTGGATTAAGACCCCAGATAATAGAAGATAAGCAATTGGCGGTTATTGCATCCGCTCATAACCCTTTTAATGGCCTGCCAATCAGTATACACAAACTATTGGATACACCCATGAAAGATTATCATATGGTATGGTCAGAGTATGTAATTCTGGGACAAGCAATGCATTAGAAGGGACTTACTTTGCAACTGATATAGCCCTAACCTTGATGGATGAATGGAAGGCGTCCATGTGGGCACGTGAATTAACGGCGCACAAACGCCCTGCAATATTATACGTTAAGATACTTAAGGTGTTAATGGACGAATCGGTAATTGCTCATCACCACGTACAGAAATATCACCAATATCGAGGATACCAAACGTGATTACGTCCGATGAGTTAAGAGTTATATCAATGATAGCGCTAAGTGAATCAACGCTTAATCGTGTTTTGAAACAATTATTGATTCATGGAGAGAACTTACATTATATAAGGAGTGGCAGAATTGGAACAATACCAGGTCCGCTAGCGCACTGGAAAACCGATGATGCATCATATTATAATCTATGTACCGTGCCTCATGGATTTATGTGATGCAAAATCTTTTCTTGGAATATTGACTTTCCCAAATTTCGTGTTGAATACATCCGAATTTAATTTTAAGTATTCAGAGCAATTTAGAGTTTCACTAATCGGTAAACCCATGGAATACGGTGTGAATTCTAATGCGTGTAGCACTCTCAGTGGAAATTGGTTTGCAATTGAGAATTAATGTAGATGATGTTCAGATGAGTTCAATGGATATATATATATATATATATATATAAGAATTAATTTACGTGTAGCCGCTTTAATAACCAATGAAGCGCAACGAGTAGTTGCATCCTTAAGCCCCATGTCAATTGTTCAAGTGTATCCAAATTTAATGCTACCAATGATTAATCCTAATTTAAATATCACAACAATTAAAGTACCACATTCCGTATTAACAATTGCGGATTTATATGCTATTCTAGCTTTACTTACGATGACTTCATGCCATTTAGTTGCTATAGATTCGCGTGTCACTGTGAACACTGTTGTCACTGTGTTTTTAGCAAATGACTGTAAACTTAAGAACGTAGTGACCACCGGAACTTGAGGATGCATCAGATATTAGGAAATGTTTGCACCAAATATTGATCGATTAGCAGAAGTTTTTTATGAGAACTTGTGAACACTCAAATCAAATTGTGTCAAGATAGTTGATGCTTTTAATTAAAAGTGTTCGATTTCGAAATTGTAGGCCTAATGCTCTTTGTTGTTCATATTGATTCAATGTTTATGTAATGGGGAAATTACCGTTGTGGCTAGTCTGGGCCCGGCGTGCATTTATTGGGCGGTAGGGTTCCGCCGCTTCAATTTCCCAATCCAAACGTGGCGCTGCACAGAAAACGCAAACACACAATATTCACAATAATATTCACACAATAACTAATTCACAATTAGGTCAGAGGAGTACTTCACAAGAGTCAGTAAATGAAAACATAATGGCCGAATGGGAAAGCAAAATTGAGGTCTACCTTCAATCACCTACACTGTGCCCTTCTGACCTTGATAAAATTACAAATGAGCTTATCCATTTTCTATTAAACGTAATTGAGAAAATACCTTAGCCAATTCATCCTGATGTGAAACATTTTAAAGCTAGAAGAGAACGTAAACATGTCGTAAACATGTCGTAAACATGGTCTTTCACCAGTGAAAGGTCTACCTGGCCTTGCTTGCACGCCTTAACAAGAAAGTAAACGTAAAGCGTGCAGTTAAGATCACAAAGCACGACATTCCGGAACGCAAGTGCAGGCTTGTGCATAATATTTCAGTCTCTGCACCAGTGAAAGGTCTACCTGGCCTTGCTTGCACGCCTAATCAAGAGAGTGAACGTAAACTACCGAAGCGTGCAGTTAAGATCACAAAGCGCGACATTCCGGAACGCAAGTGCAGGCTTGTGCATAATATTTCAGTCTCTGCACCAGTGAAAGGTCTACCTGGCCTTGCTTGCACGCCTAAACAAGAGATTGAACGTAAACTACCGAAGCGTGCAGTTAAGATCACAAAGCGCGACATTCCGGAACGCAAGTGCAGGCTTGTGCATAATATTTCAGTCTCTGCGCCAGTGAAAGGTCTACCTGGCCTTGCTTGCACGCCTAAACAAGAGATTGAACGTAAACTACCGACGCGTTAAGTTTAGATCACAAAGCGCGACATTCCGGAACGCAAGTGCAGGCTTGTGCATAATATTTCAGTCTCTGCACCAGTGAAAGGTCTACCTGGCCTTGCTTG
This sequence comes from Leuctra nigra, assembly GCA_934045905.1. NCBI lineage: Eukaryota > Metazoa > Arthropoda > Insecta > Plecoptera > Leuctridae > Leuctra > Leuctra nigra. The sequence goes on along the minus strand of OW203767.1, from coordinate 38,594,849 downwards.
CACGCCTAATCAAGAGAGTAAACGTAAAGCGTGCAGTTAAGATCACAAAGCACGACATTCCGGAACGCAAGTGCAGGCTTGTGCATAATATTTCAGTCTCTGCGCCAGTGAAAGGTCTACCTGGCCTTGCTTGCACGCCTAAACAAGAGAGTGAACGTAAAGCGTGCAGTTAAGATCACAAAGCGCGACATTCCGGAACGCAAGTGCAGGCTTGTGCATAATATTTCAGTCTCTGCGCCAGTGAAAGGTCTACCTGGCCTTGCTTGCACGCCTAAACAAGAGAGTGAACGTAAAGCGTGCAGTTAAGATCACAAAGCACGACATTCCGGAACGCAAGTGCAGGCTTGTGCATAATATTTCAGTCTCTGCACCAGTGAAAGGTCTACCTGGCCTTGCTTGCACGCCTAAACAAGAGATTGAACGTCAACTACCGAAGCGTTCAGTTAAGATCACAAAGCGCGACATTCCGGAACGCAAGTGCAGGCTTGTGCATAATATTTCAGTCTCTGCACCAGTGAAAGGTCCACCTGACCTTGCTTGCACGCCTAAACAAGAGATTGAACGTAAACTACCGAAGCGTGCAGTTAAGATCACAAAGCGCGACATTCCGGAACGCAAGTGCAGGCTTGTGCATAATATTTCAGTCTCTGCACCAGTGAAAGGTCTACCTGGCCGTGCTTGCACGCCTAAACAAGAGATTGAACGTAAACTACCGAAGCGTGCAGTTTAGATCACAAAGCGCGACATTCCGGAACGCAAGTGCAGGCTTGTGCATAATATTTCAGTCTCTGCACCAGTGAAAGGTCCACCTGACCTTGCTTGCACGCCTAAACAAGAGATTGAACGTAAACTACCGAAGCGTGCAGTTAAGATCACAAAGCGCGACATTCCGGAACGCAAGTGCAGGCTTGTGCATAATATTTCAGTCTCTGCACCAGTGAAAGGTCTACCTGGCCGTGCTTGCACGCCTAAACAAGAGATTGAACGTAAACTACCGAAGCGTGCAGTTAAGATCACAAAGCGCGACATTCCGGAACGCAAGTGCAGGCTTGTGCATAATATTTCAGTCTCTGCACCAGTGAAAGGTCCACCTGACCTTGCTTGCACGCCTAAACAAGAGATTGAACGTAAACTACCGAAGCGTGCAGTTAGGATCACAAAGCGCGACATTCCGGAACGCAAGGGCAGGCTTGTGCATAATATTTCAGTCTCTGCACCAGTGAAAGGTCTACCTGGCCGTGCTTGCACGCCTAAACAAGAGATTGAACGTAAACTACCGAAGCGTGCAGTTTAGATCACAAAGCGCGACATTCCGGAACGCAAGGGCAGGCTTGTGCATAATATTTCAGTCTCTGCACCAGTGAAAGGTCTACCTGGCCGTGCTTGCACGCCTAAACAAGAGAGTGAACGTAAACTACCGAAGCGTGCAGTTTAGATCACAAAGCGCGACATTCCGGAACGCAAGTGCAGGCTTGTGCATAATATTTCAGTCTCTGCACCAGTGAAAGGTCCACCTGACCTTGCTTGCACGCCTAAACAAGAGATTGAACGTAAACTACCGAAGCGTGCAGTTTAGATCACAAAGCGCGACATTCCGGAACGCAAGTGCAGGCTTGTGCATAATATTTCAGTCTCTGCACCAGTGAAAGGTCTACCTGGCCTTGCTTGCACGCCTAATCAAGAGAGTGAACGTAAACTACCGAAGCGTGCAGTTTGGATCACAAAGCGCAAAATTCCGGAACGGAAGTGCAGGCTTGTGCATAATATTTCAGTCTCTGCACCAGTGAAAGGTCTACCTGGCCTTGCTTGCACGCCTAATCAAGAGAGTGAACGTAAACTACCGAAGCCTGCAGTTTAGATCACAAAGCGCGACATTCCGGAACGGAAGTGCAGGCTTGTGCATAATATTTCAGTCTCTGCACCAGTGAAAGGTCTACCTGGCCTTGCTTGCACGCCTAATCAAGAGAGTGAACGTAAACTACCGAAGCCTGCAGTTTAGATCACAAAGCGCGACATTCCGGAACGCAAGTGCAGGCTTGTGCATAATATTTCAGTCTCTGCACCAGTGAAAGGTCTACCTGGCCTTGCTTGCACGCCTAATCAAGAGAGTGAACGTAAACTACCGAAGCCTGCAGTTTAGATCACAAAGCGCGACATTCCGGAACGGAAGTGCAGGCTTGTGCATAATATTTCAGTCTCTGCACCAGTGAAATGTCTACCTGGCCTTAGCTGGCACACCTGGCACAGGTGTGCCATGTACTTGATGTACTTGATGTACTTGATGTACTTGATGTAATAAGTTCCCAGTGTGGCCCCTCGTTTTCCTTGCAATCGCGACTTGACGCCCTGTTCGATTCATCATTGAATGTACTATCAACATTTTATTATCCAGTTCAGCAGAATCACTTATATGGACTAACCCACCATAACGATATTCCATTCGTCACCTTCCATTTACCCAAGCCATTCCAGCATGCCTACCCTGTTTGTACGCTTGTACCATCACTCATCACGACTCCACATGGAAATCCGGAGATTCACGACATCTGCGCAGCTGGAACTACCAACAACATCATTCCGTTTTTCGACACCAGATTTGGTATCGACATCGAATTTTAAAGTCTGGAATAACATTTGATGATCTGCGCATCTGGAATTACCAACGCCATTATTCACCTTTGACAACTGGTTGGGACCGGCCTTTTTATAGCCGCCATCTTCCCTTTTCGGCACAGTCTCCGATCACCATCCGCAGGACCTGTACCAGTCTTTCTCAAGATGCCAATTTACAAGTTATCTACGTGCACGACATCATGTACGCGCTACAAGTTCTTCGGTTCCAAATCTACTACTTCATATTGAGAGTGTTGTGCTTCTTCATCCCACCAATCAATTTCCTGAATACTACTTACAACGACATTGTGGGACTCTTCCGTCATCAGGAAGGACAACACATTCCTGCTCCAGTCGGACCGTCGAGTCCCATACTATTGACGGCACGCCTAGCAGATTACCTACTCTTCATTGAAATGGGCCTCCTGGCGGCAATCAGAGCGGTCTATCCAGGGGCGACTGGCCGACGCCGTTTACTCTGTGGCAAAAGCTTCACGCAAGTGTTGACACTTGCCTACGACGAATTTGACGTTCCTCATGCCGTATACAGCTGGGTACGCTCATACCCTGAAGATGACGTACCGACCGACTTGACTCTCATTACCCACTCCCTTCATCGAGCAGTTGATCGCCTTTGGGAGCAACATCGTCACCACTACCATCAACAAAACTGGACCCACTCAACTACAACGTTCCCGACGACGGAAACCACGACGCCTTCGAGGTCGACTTCAATCTTCAATGTTTCTATCCGGACGGATACGGGCCGCCAGATGCACCACCTCTCTGGCTGTTTTAAGTTAAGTCTTTCAACCTATCACTAGATATCTGCAGACTTTAGTTTTAATAATTATATTGATAATAATTTATTAACCATTATGGTAAAGATTACATCTTTCACGGAAATCTCCATTCCATTATTACTCTTGTCGTAGTCGTGAAAGATCAAGTTATATTGCTAATATCAAAACAAGTGACATCTTGTTCATTATGTAAGACTAGAGAGCCCCGTCATGTAATACATGACCCTATTTGCTATCTCTCTGGGAAAGGCAATGCATAACTGAAGATGGACCACCATTAAAATAAAACTACTCTGCTATGCTGGCAAAGAATTGTCTCTCGTGACATTTTTTTTCAACTCACGGAATGACCGATCATAAATGCAAATCAATGCTTTTTTATAGTTATATCTGTGGAAGGTGCATACTTTCCCCACACTAACCCCAATGCACACCTGTAGTGTACAACGTAAATTAGAAAAAAAGAAAACATGTGTAACTATTTTTAAAATATTTAAATATATCGTGAATAACTCAATATTATTATGTTTAAGGACGGGTATACTCATGGGAGATATAAGGATTGATTCGTTCAATGACATTTAGCGAAATCCCGAGTTCTCTATCTCACGCCACTGCTGAGCTAGCGAGGAACACGCTTACGCAATCTCGAGCGGTGACGTCACCTATCCCACCCGGCGTGACGGCTGCATATAAACACGCGCGCTTGCACTTGGATATTTTTATTGTTTTCAGTCGAAATATAACTTAAAACTATCAGTCAGATAAGTGTTTTCATCAAGACACAATGTCAGGCATTCAGCCGTACCAGTTCGAGCCCCGAAAAACTGATAAAATAGATAAGCCGAAAAGAGGGAAAAAAGCAAATATTGATTTGAAAGACCGCGTCGGAAAGTTAGATTGGTGTGAATGTGGTGAGTACATTGTAATGTCAATAGATCATGAAAGTGTTTGCTGCACTGAGAGTGAGAACATCAATGACTTGAGAGGGGGTGAGACTTGTATTATCCATCACACATCCCTTGAAAGTACAGTTTTAAATCTATACACTACAAACAGCTCGTCACATAATGCTTACATACAGACAACCGCAATATGTAATTGACGATCTTCAACAGACAAATAATAAAACATAATGTCATGCATGTGTAGTGTATGTATGTATGGCGAACTGGGGGGTTCGCCACCCAGTTTGCCCGCAGGGCCTTTTTTGAATTATTGATACAAAATAATCGAATTTGAAGATATTTTGGCATCCATTTCAAAGACATTTAAAATGTTTGATATTCAATATTCTTGGGGAAACTTTAGATAAAATGCGTTATAATCAGTAAATGTTGTTACTTGATAAAATCCCTAATGGCCCCGCAGGGCTTTCTTTGAATTTTTGATACAAAATAATCGAATTTGAAGCTTGGCATTCTTTTCATATAAATGTACAATGCGTGATGCAAAATTATGTGGAAACTTTATACAAGTAATCTGATCTGTAACTTTTTGTTTTTCTGGAATCCCCATTGGCCCCGCGGGGAATTTTTTAAGTTTTTGATACAAAAGAATCGAATTTGAATCTATTTTGGCATCATTGTCGAAGAAATTTAATATGTGTTATATACAATATTCTTGGGGAAACTTTAGACAAAATGCATTATAATCTGTAAATTTTGTTATTTGATAAAATCCCTCCGCAGGGAATTTTTGAATTTCTATAATAAAAGAGAATCGATTTTTAGTCGATTTTGATATTCCTTGAAAAAGGTTGCAATAAGCAACACCAATAAGCAATAAGAAAATGATATATTTGTTTTGGTATCATAGATTTACGTGTAATATTCTATTGTATTCATGAGGATGATCATGTTGGACAATTGAGTTTTTATCTCATTGGATAATACCTCTGTTCAATTAGTTTGGCAAAACTTGGGAAAATTTTGAGAATTCAACCTCATAATGGAGCAAATCTTTGAATTTTTGGAATCTTTATCAAATTGTTTGTATATCTGGGGGTGATATATGGGGGTGTCAGGATGAAAAGTGGGGGGGGGGTCATTAACCCCCACTCCCCCACTTTTCCTACGCGCATGCCTTTACCAGATGAATTGCTACAACCAAACACGCAACAAATTGTCATAATGATGGAGAAACCAATAAAAAGTATCCGTCACCACACTTTGATTATAAATAGATTATTATCAAGTCAATATACAGTACAATATTAATTCAGAAGAGTTAGCTGTCTTTGTTTACAAGACATGGATGATGACACACGCACTCTCTGGACGACAGGAGTTTTCTCACTGTTTTAAATGGCCCAGCTGTGTTGCAGCGCGGTATGATCATAAAAGTGGGTGGCGGCGGTGACGTCACAGCTCGTAAACTAAACCAGCTAGCGCGCGTTAGCAGTGGTGGAATGAAATCGCGAATTTTGCATTCTTATCACTGTGCCTTCCGTAATCGAATATGTTAAGTATACCCGGCCTTTAAGCATTTTAAGCATTATAAAAAATATGAACAGATACGACTCAATGTTAAATAAAAACAAAAACTTCAGTTGCATGGTATATATAGAATTAAAATGATTTTATAATATTTGAAACACAACAGAATAAAATGTATCTATACGATGATCCTGTTAACAATTTAATTATTGTGTCAGGAGATGTACATCATAGTCTAGGATATTCTTCTCCGCAACCGATCAACGCGACTGGCCAAGTCCATCACGGGGGGCGGGGGGCGTCTTTCCATACCCTAATCGAGCCCAACTCATTGATTTGAATTTTTGCATTTAAAGCCGAATCAATTCGGTATAACCAAACATTCTAACACTCCCATTCATAATGAAGCAGCTAAGTGAGGTGTCTCATCAATATTGAAGGTTTTACTCACGTAATTGTTGACAGTTTGAAAGTAAAGAACATTATTCGGAAAGTAGATTTAAACACTTTATAAGGAGATACAAATTTCTGGATAACAAAATTCGGACACGAGACAAAAATGCATTTGATTATAAGCAAGGCGAAACAAAATGA